>JAKWBJ010000527.1:1027500-1627500 GCA_023159175.1 Wohlfahrtia magnifica
TATATGTATATGTATTATATGTATATGTATATGTATATGTATATTGTATATGTATATGTATATGTATATGTATATGTATATGTATATGTATATGTATATGTATATGTATATGTATATGTGTATATGTATATGTATATGTATATGTATATGTATATGTATATGTATATGTATATGTATATGTATATGTATATGTATATGTATATGTATATGTATATGTATATGTATATGTATATGTATATGTATATGTATATGTATATGTATATGTATATGTATATGTATATGTATATGTATATGTATATGTATATGTATATGTATATGTATATGTATATGTATATGTATATGTATATGTATATGTATATGTATATGTATATGTATATGTATATGTATATGTATATGTATATGTATATGTATATGTATATGTATATGTATATGTATATGTATATGTATATGTATATGTATATGTATATGTATATATATATATATATTTTAGGTACATATATATATATATATATATATTTTAGGTACATATATATATATATATATATATATATATATATATATATATATATATATTTTATTTTATTATATATATATATTTTTTTATTATTTTATATATATATATATATATATATATATATATATATATATATATATATATATTTTAGGTATATATTTTAGGTATATATTACCAGTGCAGTAACTTTTAATGCGAGATTGTTGTCGTCGGCTTATAAAACTTTTTATGAATACTCGAATATTACAGTCGACATAAGCGCCCACCTTATGGCCACTTTGATGAAGTATTTTACGATATTCAGACGCAAACCAAAATATTTTGAACTGTAGACGAAACATGGAATGTACATGTACTCTTTTATGTATCAGTATCTAAATGTACTGATTTTTAAGGTTTGTACTGTTTTTTGTACTTTTTTTAAAGCAATAAAACCGCACCAAACAGTGCATCTTCCAGGGTGCATTGACGACTACTGAATTGTCTCTGAGTGCGTTTTACACCAAATTTGGCAATTCTGAGCTTCGACGCTGAAGATAAATTCTTATCTAACAAACGGCGTTGTGGTATGTCACCTTCCTTGAGTTTTTCCGGCACAAGCCCAATTGTTGACAACGGCGATGAATTGATGTATCGTGATCTTCATTGATACTGGCCAATACAGTAGCAACATTCTATTTGGTACGCACTCTTCGCATACGGATTGGTATATAAATGTTCAATGTAGTGAACTGGTGCGAAATGTGGGAACAACGGCTTAATAGCCTGTTCGGTGGGTCGATTATTAAATGGACGATCATATATATTAATTCCCATAACATTCCATGAAAACACACGGGGATTTTTCTCTCAGTCAGTGAGCTGCACCCGATTCTATTTTTAGACTCAAAGAAAGGGACCTACAGTTCAACTCAATAGTAGTAATACTCGTAACCAGTTACTGGCTAATATTATGATAAGAGGTGGTGATACCGCTGTTGAAAGAACTTTTTCTTTTTTCCGATTGTCTGGCCTGGTGTTGAACCGAGGACCTTCTGGTTGGTAGGCGGGTGTCTTGCCTACCATACCACAGCGGTATACTGGACGACCAGAAAGTGGATGGTGCTAACTGAAACAATTTACCTCGAAAAACCAAATATCAAAAAAATCGCCCGTTACATAACAATATTTAACGTTAGAAAGAATTAATTTAAACTTCAAGTAGTAGTTGTGTATGTATATATAAAACAAATTTATTTTAATTATGGCTATGAACTCTTTTTTGTGTTTTTTTTTTAATTTTTTGTAGGCTATTTAATTAATTAAAAAAAAAAAAAACTTAAAAAACTTAGTAAGTTGAATATTTAGTTTTTTATAAAAAAAAATGTACTGCTCTTCCTTTAATTGTACTGCATTTTTCCACTTGGTGTACTGATTTTACAAATTTAAAATCTGGCAACCCTAATCTATCACCACACATCAGATATCAAAGATTAATCAAAACCCTAGATTTCTTTTGCCACATAAGATAAGGTGGGCGAGTCTTCAAATAATAATAAAATATGAAAATAAACGTAAAGGAGAATGCGAAAACATGCACGAAAAATAGAAATCGTGCTTTTTTTTCTACCACTCTTTCGTCAAAGTTAGGCACCTACCTTTATGGGTTATTTTTTTTTTTAACACTACATCTGGCTTTCATTAAAACGCTTAAAATGTTAAATTTTGCTAAAAAAAAATGTTCCGCTAATTTTGCAAGAAAAAAATTTTTCACTAATTTTGCTAAAAAAATGTTCCGCTAATTTTGCAAGAAAAAATTTTTTCGCTTATTTTGGTCAAAGTTAAGTACTTGCATTAAATTTTGAATAAAATCAGCAATAGCCAACCGATTTTTATGATTTGTAGCTTATTTTATTCTCAACATTTAAGGATTCAATTTAAGTGCTTAACATCTAAAATTTAAAAAAAAATGCTCTAATTTTGCAGCTTAGTTGTGAATCACTCCGAAACTGCTGAACTTTCAAAAATATGTTGTTTAGGTGACTTACAGGAAATTTTGTTCCTAAACGTTTGGTTTTACTTGCTTTAAAATCGGTTAAGTTGTTTTCAAGTTATGATGAAATATATTGACATAACTACCATATTTTGGGCTACAAATTTGCCACGCCCATAAAAAAATTAGAAACCGATAAAAAACTGAAAGCGCATTTGAATTCAGCGCATCAAAATCATTTTAATTCATATAGTTTTATTTAAAGGCGTTTTTTGCTGTAGACCAGTGTTATCGGCAAAGATCAGTCAGAGTTTTTGGTTCGGTTCAAAATTAAAAGAGCTTTTCTAGCGAAGAAAGAAGTGCTGTTCTATTAAAAGATTGAAAGAGTCCGTAAATCTATGAATTGCTACTCTATTCAGCGTACTTTCAAGGTTATTTTTACTCGTGCAGTACATTGAGCTGGTGCTAGGAAAATAGGCTGTGAGAAGGAAAAAAGATGAAGGAGTGTTTATGAACATTTGATTTGATTTTATTCATATTGTAAGTGAAAAGAAAACGAACGATCTTAATCTAAAAGGCGTTGTACTTTTCACTAGACAATTAACCAAAAACGAACGTGCTCTACGGGGAGAACGAGTACAACATAAGAAAATATATCATCAGGAATACCTACATAAATAATTCCCGCGACATCTCAAGTGGGACAAGGGACAATGATCTGCACCCGACTCTATTTTTAGATTCATTGTAAATGACCTACAATTTAAAGCTTATTAGTTAGAGAAGTTTTTCATGGCGTAAGTACTCATAACCAGCCGCTAGCAGTGCTACGAATTAATACCGTTGAAAATTATATGATGGTCTGGTCTGCAGTACCGTCTTAACAATAAGGGCACAAGGGGCAAGTGCCCAGGGCCCCCAAAGTCATAGGGGCCCCCAGAAAGGAATAATTTGAAAAAATTTTTAGTAAATATTTTTCTTTTAGTTAAGAACAAAGTACTACTTATACAAGATTTTACAAGCATTTCGTACGAAATATTTTTTATGTTATTTCGCAATTTTTTGTAAGAAATTTGAAACACAGTACCCAGAATTTCGAATTAAAAATTTTATACAGGCCATCTAAACAAATCCCTTGCTTAAAAGAAAATGTTGCATATTTCAGGGATATTTATTAACATTATGGGTCAAAAAGTTTTGCAAACGATTATTAACGAGCTAAAAGCATCAAAATATTACTCTATAAGCGTGGATTCTACACCAGATCTCACCCATGTTGATCAGCTTACCTTTATCGTCAGATACGTAAAAGACGAAGAGCCTATTGAGAGATTTTTGCAATTTTTGCAAACGGCTAGACATACTTCTCAATATATATCAGACACAATTTTAAACTTTTTAGAAAGCCATAACATTCCCATAAATGATTGTCGTGGATAAAGTTATGATAACGCATCGAATATGGCTGGAAAATAAGATGGTGTACAGAAAAAAAAAAAAAAAAAAAATGTGAATTTGCTATTTTTATTCCATGTGCGGCACACTCACTCAATTTAGTAGGTGTTCAAGCTGTTGAATGCGTATCAGAAGTTGTAACATACTTTGGATTTGTTCAGAAATTGTATAGTTTTTTCTCGGCTTCGACTAAGAGATGGAAAATTATGACATCGTATATAGGCCAAAATAAAGTTCTAAAGCCTATTCCGGATACAAGATGGTCTGCTCGTGCTAATGCTATTACTGCTCTGAGTTACACTCATATTTTACACTCATATTTTTTACTTTAACATCAATTGCAAATGACATTGACCAACCAGGAGAACCAAGAAATGAGGCTGAAAGCTTAGCAAAAAAATGGAAAAATTAGAGACAGTTCTTCTTACAGAGATATGGGATGACCTTTTAAATACACTGAACAAAACATATATAAGTTTACAAAATAAAACTATGACCATTGATGTTGCAACAAAACTTTATGCATCTCTGGTTGATTATGTTAGTAACGTACGTAACAATCGAGCAATACGAATCGGCTGCTAAAAAAAGAAACCAAATGCTGAGTACAAGGCCAAATCTGAAAGAACAAGGATTCGCAGTACACGAATCACATTTTTTGAAGGATCAGCAGAATATGTACAATTAAACGGCAAATAAAAGTTTCGTGTAAATACATTTTATCCTATAATTGATACGTTGTGTGCTAATTTAAAAAAACGTATGAATGCATACCAAGAAATAGAAGAAAGATTTAACTTTCTTTCACAGTTAACAACTATTGATTCTGAACTGCTGAGACAAAAATGTTATGAATTTGCAAAATATTATAAAAACGACATAAATGCTTTTGAGTTCGAATCAGAATGCCAACGGACTTACCTATTTTAAGTATGCATAAGCACATAAGTTCCAATTACCTAGAAGAAACTTTTCCGAACGTCGAAATTGCTACGCGCATATTCCTTTGCCTAATGAGTACAAATTGTAGTGGCGAGCGTTCATTTTCTCAACTTAAGAGAATAAAAAACGAATTACGAACGTCTATGTTGCAGGAAAGGTTTTGCAATTTGTCAATTACGTGCATAAAGAGTGATGTTCTACAAAAAATAGACTTTGCCGATATAATAAAAGATTTTGCAGCACAGAAATCACGAAAAAAAACATTATCATCAAAAATCAATGCAAACACCGTTTTAGTTTCTGATGTACATTTTTTTAAGTGTCGTTCATGGTAATTTCTATATCCATATTTTTATGTGTTATTTATTTAACATTAAAAAATAAAACATACGAGTTTTTTTTAGTTATTTTTAATATTTAGGGGGCCCCGAATCTCTGGTGTGCCCCGGGGCCCCGACATGCCAGGCACTGCTGGTCTGCTATTGCACCGACGACCTCTTGACTGGTAGGCGGGTGTCTTACCTACCATACCACAGCGGCATCATCAGGAATAAGTTCCTTTATTCCTGCAGAGCACATTCAGTTATAGTATCGATAAAACATTAAAACACATGCCACATTGCTGCCGAGAAGTTCCAAAATAGACTTAAAACATCGACCAATACGTGGAAATTGTATTTCATTTTAGGTCGGGTATAATAAATACTAAGCCTCGTACTAACATGCTATTAGATGGAGTAAAGTATTTCTTGCAGCGTTTCAAAAAAAAAAAAAAAAAAAAAAAAAAACCGAGGCATTTGGATGCTTCTTCAGACACCCATTCGCTTCGGACAAAAAATTTGTTAGGATAACATTTTTTTATATGCAGTCAGTATGCGGTAACTGTACATAAAAAACATTTTATCCGAATAAATATTAAAATAAAGTCTTTTATTGAAAGATCGATAATAAAAAGTGCTTTTGCTACTTTTTTTATAATTTTAGATCAAATAAAAAGTGTGCATATGGCATGTATATTATTTCAATAGATACATACATACATATTATGAAATATTGGAAGTGAAAAAAGTGGGCAAATTTAGCTTAATCCTTACATCCGTGCACCAAATTTTCATTCCAATTTAACAATATTTCGACGTCCAAGTTGGCAAAAGTTGTCTGACCTTTTTTTTTATCAAAAACAATTTCTTTTTATTAATATTGTTGTTTGCAGTGCAAATTGCCAAATGAAATTTCTTCTCATAACAAAATCTGTTGTTTTTTCGTTGTCAATTAATTTGATTATTTATAGAAAATAAAACCAATTTTTGATTTTCGATTGTCAATGTTTTCAAATTTCAGTTTATTTTGGTCGAAACGATTACTGATTAATATATACAATGAAATGTGACAGATTGCGTAAATAGATTTTGATAGGAATGAAGAAAGTGTATTTTGAGAGACATTCGTGCGGCGTTGCCGGTTTTGTTTATTTCTTACCAAAATTGGTTATTTTTTTCTTCGATGTGTAATGTGTAGTTTTTTTCTATTTTGGTTACTTTTTTTTCTCAAAATAAATAACACTTGGTCACTTAATCAATGGATTTATTTAAATGATATCCTCAAAATTTCAGCAACGGCCTTGTCAATTTTAAGTAGTTCTGTCATTCTTTGCTTTTTATTCTCTCTAAACAGATAACCATTCTAGAAAGTCTTAGATTTTTATTTGAATCTGATGCCTGTGAGTTTAGTAAAATTGAATCCTACTGAGAATGACAAACATTTTTTTCTATGAAATCATTAACTTCACGTTTGAAAAACTGCAATTTAATTAAATTAATTTTGGAACAAACTGTAAGTTACTAGCTTGGAATACGCCTTATATCTGTTGCTGCAAACAGTGACTTTTCTTTGAGTGTCAAGACATTACCAGTCCTACTACTGTGATATGAGCAATTCCGCTTTTTGTTTCAATAAATCCAAATCGTGAATCAAGTTATTTGCAAAATTAAATGTTTTTAAATGATGATGAACTCTTCGTTGGTAATAAACCGATAGTTTTCATGGAATTTACTCGCTCATACCTCGACATATTGATAAAGTGTCATTGCTCGTACGGGGAACTGGCTTGAACACTGTTTTTTTTTCATTTAGACCGACCACATTCACCAAGCAAAAATAAGAATCACATGAATGATTTTTTTTCGCCCTTTCCGTAACATTGGTATTCAAAATGAAATGAAGTATGCTTCGTGAACAGGTGACAACTTGTACAGTTTTGTGCTACACGCAGTGTGAGTGTTTGCCAGAGAGAAACCAAAATAATGAATAACATTTGTAATGTTTTGTCATTTTTTTATTTTTATTTATTTTATAACATTCGCAAATGTATGCAAAGGCAATTGATATATAATTTGCACTTTTTTTTGCACTTTTACAGGAACTTTAAGAATTAAATTTAGATGATGTTAATACAGCTTTCGACAGTTGGTTGTCATTGCGACAGTGCAACAGTTACAACCAATCTTAAATAACGAATCCCGGATTTGAATTCGGCACCTCTAGTAGTGTTAAGATTTGTACTCATCGCCTCTGATCCAAAAGTTGACCAGAATTTGTGAGATTGTGATATCATTTAAATGATTTTCCTATTAGATTATATATATATTTTACATACCATGTATGTACATATGTATATAAAAAACAAACTCTTTACTTATGTATATTATTCATAAAAATGTCATTTATTTTATTCTTCTCTTTGAACCACAAACACCTGTTGTTGGTGTTTGTGTTTATTTGAAATTCTTCATCTGCTGCAGAGGGTATTAATAACTAAATATTACAACTGCAACAACTACAACAACTACAACAAACATAACCAATTGAAAAGAGGCCAGAAAAAATTCACCTCAAAAAGTGAAGGTTGAGCTGCGACTGCTTTTTTTATTTGAGTCTAGTACCATTTCGACCATTTATGATTGTTGTTCTAGGTAATGTTGTTGTTATTTTTTTGTCTGCATTTGTTAACGCATATAAATGAATACAATCCAATAACGTTGTTGCCACAACTAGTGGCATTTAATAGGAATAAAAACAGTGGCAAAACGAAAAAAAAAAACAGAAAAGCAAGCGAATGAAACTGTGTGAGTGGAGTATCAACATAGAATATATGGGTCGGTTGGAAAACTACAACAACAACTATGATAACCATGTGTAAAAATAGATGTTCACGCGATTTTAAATCACACACATATACACATACACATTTGAATTTTTAAGCACAACAAATGAAATAAAACTACAGCAACAGAAAAAAAAATTTTTTAGTTTTCTTTTTCTTTAAAGCCCATAGTGCATGCAATGCTTGTGATTGAATGCTGGGCTGCACTAAAAAAATTAGAAGACTCACATTCATAAAAAACAGTACATTTTTTCACACACTCTAGCATTAACAGTCGCATACGTACATATGTACATACACACATCACACACACACACACACACACGAATGGGAGACATACAAAACGTTGCCAAAGTGTTGAATTGAAACTAAAAGTTAACTGAGAAACACAGCCGTAAAATAGCAACAACAAGAACAATATTGAATAGGGAAATTCATTTCATTTTCATTTCTCGTAAAACATGCAATTTTCGCTAAATTCATCACTAACACACAAACATACACATAACGAGAATGTGCAACACAATAATACAGGCAGGCGTACGAGTGCAATAATGAATGACACATACAATAGCCAATAATAACAATAACAACAATAAAAAATACAATAACTTACAAAACATCATCAACGAGCCATTGGGTGTTTACAATGAACGATATTAAAGAGACGTAAAATCTAAAAAAAAAACAAAAAACAAAAATATCTCAAATTGGCAAAATGTTTAAGAGAATGTTTGAGTGAATGTTGCTGGTTTATGTTCGTGTGTAAACTTAATGACGTATACGTAACATGGAATTTATTTGGTGCGAATTTATTTGTTATTGTTGTTGGTATTTATCTTTTATACACCAGCTAACTAACTATGGCCGCTATACTATAAATGCAGAACGCAAAGCACACGAAGTGTTAACAGGCACGTTTTTATTATTTGTGAGAGTCAGTGAATTATTCATTATTGTAAGAGATCGCGTGTGTGTGTGAAATTTACATACCAAAACAAATGCGGAAGTACATATTACTCGTATAAATTCCTTTATTTCTTTCAACGTTTGTCTACATGACATTTTTATTTGGCGCTTAACCGTTATTTTTCTTCTACGAAATTGTGAATTAAAAATAAATTGTGGGTTAAAAATACATATTTTTACATTTTTTTTTTAATATTTTTTTTTTACCGCGTGCTGCACAATTCTATCATCATACTTGTTTGTATGGCTGCAATTTTATTTTTATTTCTCTGGAGTTGCAACTTTAGTTACATTTTTTTCACTCTTTTGAACCACAGCATTTGTAGCATAAAAGAAAGTTTTTGACCTTGATTTTCATGGGAAAAAAAAACTTTTTATTTTTTGCTGTATTGTGCTATTCCATGCTGGTTATTTCTTTGTTGTTATTGCTCTTGTTTTATTGTGTTAAAACATTTGAATTTTGTAGCATGTCTTGTATTTTGCGCATAATTTGTTTGTGTTAAACGTATATGTTTGTGTGGTACATGCACGCATACCCAGAGACAGTTGGCATCATAAAAAAATTGTGGATGAAAAAATATACCGAAACCAACAACAACAATTACGATATTTTCTTTTTAGCAACATTAGTGCTTTGTACGCAGAGCAGAAGAGCAAGAAATTTCTTGCTTTCAACACTTTTATTCTTTACGAATTTCACATAAAAAAGAAGTTCCGCGAGTAAAAGTGTATGTGTATGTGTGTCTTTTTCATTCATATTCTTTACTCGTAGTTGTTGCTTAAGTAGTATGTTTAACTGCACAATGGGCTACTCCAAAAAAAAAAAAACAATTTTTGTGTTAAATTTCAATTTGAAAAATTGGTCTACCTTTCTTGAATCCAAATATAGCGAAATTGAAATCAGACATACATTTCCGAATACAGAATGTAAATTACAGTCAATAAAAAATGTTAAAATTAAAAGCAAATTTATGTAAAAATTTTTAAACGATAAATGAATTATATAAAAATATACTGGTATATTCTGTAATCTGAAATCGAAAACAAATCTAGCAATTCTGATTTATTTGTCTTTGAAAATTTAACCGATTTCAATTTCAGTCGTTCGTGGTTTAAAGAACATACCCAATAAGTAAAAAAAAATATTAGTGCGTTTTCTCTTATCAAAATGCGATACTTGACACTTGAAACTGGATATAAGCAGTGCAAATCAACTTTTTGTTATTATACTGAAGCTTTAACAAGACTATGTTTTATATTAAAAAGAGAATACACCACATCAGGAACTGTATGGTGAGATTTTAGATATAAAATTTATTAGTTTGTGTCAAGGCTCTTGTTGCCTGTGTTATTAAGAGTGCTACCATTTGCATGTTTAACGGTGTTGCCAGTTCGATTCCTTTTTTGTGTATTATAATTTTACGTCTTTTGAATTTAACGAAGATAAATAAAAATTTGTAGTAACTACACGAATATACGAAATCGATAATGAATTATTATAAAAGATGGCACATTCCGTTTGGTGAAGTTAGTTTTCGTTTTGCAGTATCAAGTAAAGTCGTGTTTAGGCGTAAATAAAAGTGTTGTATAAACGAATATTAAGTGCAACATAAATAAGTTGCTGTATTAAGATAGAAGTGTAATTGCGTAAAAAGAACAAAAAGGCTGTATTATTTTATTTTACGCAATGTAAAAGAACTCTACCGTTTTAAAAAGATTAAAACGTCACAATATAATTTAAACCTTTGTCGCATCGCTCAACATGCGAGCCATTTTTTAAATATGTTTTCCTATCGCTTTGTATAAAGTATGTATATACATTTAGATATCAGAGATCAATAATGAATCGTTTTTTCGCTACTCATACTCACACATGAAGTTATAAGTATAAGTGAGTACACATCATTCAAATTCAGCTTCTCTGATTCAATCATACTCACATTGACCTTAATTGATAAGTATGGTATAAACAGCAACGTCTACGAATCAGACGTAGTTTTCATGCTCATAGCATTTATACATAAATCACAGAGGAAAATACTTATTATCTATCAGTGTTGCTGTTTTTGGTTATTTGTAACCAATATTGGTTATTGTAATCTTCGATGTGTAGATGTGTACTTCCTTAAAAGCAGCAACATGCATAAATTTCACATTGTGTAGATTTAGGATTTTGGCGATCTTTTTGATTTTTATTTATTTATTTATTTCTTTTTTTAAATTCTAATTTCTGTTTACTTTAAGTTATGGCAATAAAACCTTCGTCATCTACCTTTTAAGTCCAGATTATGTGCAATCATCATATACGTATATAAATACTATATATTACTTCTAAAAGGTATTTTTTATCGGTTGCAAATATCTACCGTATTACTGATGATTGAGAAGTCTTAAAGTTAATATTTTCGTTAAACAACTGACATTTTAAAGTCTTAAGGTTCATAGTTCTCTGTATTACAGCTTAACATAACATATTTTGTAGTTGCAAGAAACGTTCTTGGTAATACTGTTGTCGGCTATGCAGTGTTTGTTTTGTAAAATGTTTAATACAGGGTTGTTTATATATATAGTGTTAAGTGATGCCAAACTTTACCGGTTACAGAGATATCATAAAAGTATGCACATATGGTATAAAATGTGGATATAAACAACGTTTTTTTATTATTTCGCAAAGGTGTTTTTGACGGTTGCAAATGTTTTCCTTGCAACTGCATAGTGTCGGCAATGCAGTGTTCGTTTTATCTAGTGTGGTAGTGTAGAGAGTCAAACTTTTTATAAAATTTTGTTGTTAAAATTGAGCCTAAGGCCGTCTAAAGGTCAGACATTTGTATTTTTTTTTATTTGCAATTATAATTTGCCGGAAAATTATTGATCGTCAGAGGGTTAATCATCTTTTTCTATCATCATCAGACATATTATTTATCAAAGGTGTTCTTGATTGTTACAAATATCTTCCGTACTGTTGCAAGTTGCCGACAATATAGTGTTTATTTTAACGAGTTTGGTAGTATAGAACCAGTTAATATATATATAATGTCAGATATTGTCAAACTTAATAGTTAAATGGATTTCAAGAAAATATGCAGATAATAACTTATAAACAACGTCCTTTTAGATTAAGACATCTTTTCATTATCATTACAAAGCTATTTTTGACGGTTGCAAACACCTTTCTTAAAACTGTATGATGTTGTCGTCAACGCAGTTTTGCTTTTATCAAGTGCAGTAGTAAGGAGCGTTTAATGTTGTATGTAGTGTTAGATGACGTCGAACTTTTTATTAAGGTTTTATTGTTAAAGTTTAAGGGCGTCCACACGTCATTAATTCGTATTTCTATTTTTTTAATTCTGCGCAACATTATATATCGCATATATTATTTACACAGCGTCTACACTTGCGATTAACTCTGATATAAAATCTAAGAGAACGACAGCCAGCAGGATGAGAGACTTAATTTTTATCATATTAATGTTAATGTTTGACAAGGGGAACTGTATTTCTGTTAATCTTATAACAATTCATAAATTACTGACAGACATGAAAGAAATATTATAAGTGATTATTTTAAATATGGTTTTTTAATTATTATTTTTCATTAAATTTTGTTTTAGTCATGTTTTATTACTAAATTTATCACAAAACATTAAATTGCATTTTTCCAGGTAACACATATACATATTTACTTTTTGACAGCTCATGTTAGAAGGTTGTTGTCATGAGATTTTTCATAACACTGCGATAACACTAATTTGAAATCTACACGTAAGATAATTCTCTCAGCGATTGAATTTGACGTGTAAACCATATTTTGACCCTATGTTGACGATTGAAAATATGTCGGCAATACAGGACTATTTGATATATACTGTCAGGTTAATACCAGTTGCGTGGACCGTCATTGCAGCCGATTTTCTTAAGAAACCTGTCTTGGACATATCGATTTTACTGATTCGCACTTACTCAAAGGATGCACAACTCTTTATTGAAACAGGTCACATTATTTTGAATCAATGGTATCCGAACGTGCACTAAATGTTGTCGATCGCTTTTTATACGACCTTATAAATAATAATTTTCTATATCTAAGACAAATAATTCTATTTGGTAAAGACTTTCGTCAGGAGCTGCCCGTTGTCTGATGTGCTAATAAAACAGCCATTGTTGAAAATACGATGCAATTACAATGTTAATTAGAAATCTAAATGCTAAACCGTTACACAATTAGGTGAGTACATAATCACCGCAGAAATTATTCAATCCGATAAAACTGTACAAATACACCGAATTACCCTTACTTGATCCAACTGTATTTTTCCGAATGGTTAGAAAACAACTCCAATCAAAACGCACGATGTTAATTGTAAATAAAACAAGAAGTTTTCAGATAATTATCTTAATATTTTTTATTATGATAGAAGAATTTATGAAAATTATATGTGAAACAAAATATGCTCGCCAAGGCTTCGGTAGCATAAATCTTTCCGTCAGTCGATATTTTCGATGACTCTGAGACATAATTGAGATTAAATGTCGTTAATGTGCTGAACTATCTCATCCTTTAGTTCTTGAATTGTCTTTGGCTTATTGACGTACACTTTTTCTTGTGAATACCTTCAAAGAAAGAAGTCCAATGGTGTTAAATCATATGATCGTGGCGGCCAATTAAAATTGCCACGACATGAGATAACACGGCCATTGTAGTTCTCACGCAAAAGAGCCGTTGTGTCGTCGGCTGTGTGGCAAGTGGCACCATCCTGTTGGAACATATTTCGTTTAGTTAAATTTAATAGTTTTGAAAAAGCCAACCAGAAGATTTTTAATAATACATTGGGTGGCAGTATTTTGATTTTGATTATCTATGTTTAGCCTATGGCAGTGCATTGGTAAGCTTTAGTAAATCTTTCCTCTTAACGTTAAATAAAACCAAAGGTATAATTTAGAAAAAAAATTCACGTCATTAAGGGTTTGTCGCAAGAATTAAACGTAAAATAAGTTGTGAAACCTCAACAACTTTCGAACTTCATTTGGCTAAAAGAGTTCAATATTTGTATATTATTTTAACTCAGCATTGATATTTGTAAAGTTAAAGTTTTTAAATTTTAAAATAGCAGTAAGGTGTGCCAAAAAAATTGATAAGGTCACCTTAATATTTGCTCAATTCATCCAAACTATAAAATATTATTAAAAATAGTAATAATTATTAAAAAAAATTATTAATTATTAAAAAAAATTCTACGTTCAAATAAGTGAGTAATAAGCCGGTTTTGCTTTTAGAGATGTACCATTATATAGGGTCCGCCATCTAACGTTTTTTTTTCAACTAGTGCTTATTTCGTGAATGGTAACACTTAGCTCATGTCTGATTTGACAGATAATTAGTTTTATCCTTCCGCTGAACGAATATGGTTTGTATATGCTTGAACAACGCTGGGAAATATTGCGTGCAATCGACTTACAGAAGATGCCGATTTTGCCAAAAAAAATCATCTTTTCAGATGAAGCTCATTTTAATCTTGGCGGGTATGTAAACAAACAAAATTGTCGCATTTGGGGCACAAAAAACCCGCACGCATACATTGAAAAGCCGATACACCCAAGACGAGTCACTGTTTGGTGCGGATTTTGGTCCAGAGGCATAATTGGGCCATTTTTCTTCGAAAATGAGCAAGGAGTGGCTGTTACAGTCAATGGCAATCGTTATCGGGCCATGTTGAACGAATTTTTGGTCACAAAAATTGAAGAGGAGGATATTAGCAACATTTGGTTTCAACAGGATGGCGCTACGAGCCACAAAGCCGAAGCTACACTCGATGATTTGCGCCCTGTTTTTGAAGATTGCATTATCAGACGCAGAGCTGATGTCGTTTGGCCACCTCGGAGCTGCGATTTGACACCGTTGGACTATTATTTGTGGAGTGCCGTCAAAGATAAGTGTTACGCCAACAAGCCAGAGACAATTGAAGCTTTAAAGGACAATATTCGTGAAGCCATTGGTGAAATACAGCTGCACACAATCGATAATGTGCTTAAAAATTGGACCGATCGTGTAGGCTACTGCATGGCCAGCCGAGGCAGCCATTTCAATGAAATTATTTTCCATTATTAACCGGAAGGATTGTACTTCCAAATAGAAAAAGAAATTTGAGAAATTATTCAGTAATTTTTTTTTATAGCATTTTCAAAAAAAAAAAGTTTATTTGGCGGACCCTTTATTATGTTTATTTAAATTTCTGTAAATAAGTACAAAATTCATTGCGTCAAAATGATAAGGTCAGTGATTAATAAGCAGTTAATCTAATTGGAAGGTGTCACAATTGTTTTTTTTTTTTTTTGTTGGCAATAATTTATAATTTAGAAGCTTCACCTTGCTTCGTAGCTGATCTTTTTTGCACATTATTGTCGTATATGAGACACTTTTCATTGCCCGTAGTCATTGCGTCCTATCAAACAGAATGTAGTGTTGCCTGAAGCAATTAATATTACCTTTACTTTTTTCAAAATCAAGATTTTTTCTATAAATATCAAGAATTTTGCAATGTTGAAAATGGCACGCCTAGCCAGATTCAAGCATCACCATCTAAGCTTATCAAGAACTCCACATTCACACAATACGTGTTCTGTAGTCCTCAAGAGCTGTGCTATCAGTCCACAATGATCCGTAAGAAAATCCGTCAGGAGTCAAGTCCGGTCTGTCATACTTGGGAAAATCAAGGTGACGTACAAATTGCGGATTGATCGCCGCCCTAGAGTGGCGAAGTCTCCTTTGAGCATTCCAGTGTACCAAGCATTTGGTAATTCCACAATCCTTGATTAGATTGAGGATGCTAGTAAGTGGTGACGCATAGTAAGGTTCCGTCATGAAACCATGTTAAGAAATTCGATAATGGCCATACTATCAGTCTGGACACACTCAGCTATCTCCGCAGTGGGATCATTTGAGTCTATAAACAACAGCACCGACGCAGACATTCATTTTGGAGCTATGGGTATATCAGTTCCGATCAAACTCACCTCGAACTAAAATCCCATCAGACCAACAAGCCCACTCATTAAGTAATTGGCTACGCCATTCTGGCCGCACAACTCCTGAAGGCCAAGACGTTGAGCTGTTTTCCGCGGATAATCACCTTGCGCAACTAGTGAGTAAACCTACACATATATCGGGTGTAGATGGGCACCAAAATAACTCCATTGACTTTTTCCTCACTTCACACCCTGAAAAGTATGAAGTTGAGGTTCATGACGTCTCACCTACAGCTACGAGACGATCTGTTTATGAACACGAAAGACCACGTTGGGTTGAGCTCAATGATTTTTTGGGCATTTTAATTGCAAACTTTGTTTCCTTGACTCAAATGTTTATGCCATGGCAGATATGGTCGTAAGAATAATAAAACAGGATGGATATGTTTATTTACCAATCAGACATATAGAGTAGCTGTCAAATCTAAAGGAATTGGCGCAACAATAAATGAGACCTTACTAATTCGCTAAGCAAACAGGCGAGATCTTCGTATGCAGCAATACTTAGGAGTGAAAAAGCTCTTTACGATCAGCGCTTTCGTGCTAAAGTTTTTAATTTTCCTAGGGGAAGTAAGAGCTCGTAGTCATTCATGGTTTCGGGGAAAACAAAGTTGTGACTCTAGATATTTCCAAGGCGTTTCATAGAGTTTGGCATTAGGCGATAGTATAGAAACTTACTACCTTTGGTGTCTGTAGCCACTTCTCTCGATTTATATCGAGTTTTCTCGGAGATCGCTCTATAAGAGTGGTTATAGAGGAGATCTCATCCGATGAGCTCAGGATAAATTCAGGGGTACCGCAAGGCTTTTTTTCTCTAGCTCTATTCCTAATATTTCTTAATGACTTCCTTCTTCTCACCTCCAATCCTATCTATTCTTTCGCAGACGACAGCAACATTTGTCATTCATATTCTTTTGATCGTAGGCCCAGTTTTTCCGGTCACTTACGATACGGATAGGTTCAAATCAAACGTCCATAAGCACTACCTTCTCTATCCTCTTTCCCACCACCTATCTTTCTAGTACCAGCAAAATTCACTGAATGAATAGGGGCCATTCCCTGAGTGCAAGCAACAATATTGTTCAAAAGAGATATAAAAAATAATGGAAAGTACCGCAGCAAACACCCAACCTCCTAATGAGTATTTGCATGTTAGTATTCGAATCATACTAATTTTTCATTTTTCAGCATTTGTAACCATAGACGACTCCTCCGCGGTCGAATCGAAGAGACTTAAAACGATCGCGGAGAAGATCTACGTACACTACGAAATAAAAAGGATTGTTCTGTGTTTTATATTGTTTATTATTTTTTGTAACAAGAAATATTACATTTATTATTTTTATTACTGTTGTAATATACATACATAGATATATATGTTATATGCTATTGATAAATACATACATACATTTATATATGTTAATTCAAGTTTTTTAATAAGACTAAAAGTATATACATGTATGTATGTATATCAAAAACTAAAATGATGTTTCCGTTACAACTGTTGTAGTAAAATTTTGTTCGTTCCAGCATCATCGCCTTAAGGAATTTTGAATAACGGGCATGTAAAAAAAAAAAAAATTAGGATGCTTTAGAAGCACGTCTAAGAAGTATTTACTTGTTACAATTTTCCCGGTTTCTATCGCAGAAAAATTGTCGAAATGTCTTGCAAAAGCATCATTTGGTACAGCAAAATATAATTCTACTTCAACAATCGTCTCGACGATTATATAAAGAGTCGTGAAGCGATCGCGCTAGTCAATCAAACTGCTCATGTGTATGGCTGGGAAGTCGCCGTACACAGAGAGAAAATCACATTTTAAAATCGAAGTAGATCGTTTTGAATTTAAAATTTTACAACTTGAATTTTTTTAACGCTAATTCAACTTTGAAAGTTTGTAAACCTCATTAAATTAACATATTTAGCTTTGAATTATGTATAAACATATTAGATTTTTGGATCAATTCAAATGAACAACGACAACTGTAAGTTGAAAATGTCTCAATTTCGATTTAAAAATGTCAAAAAAATATATTCAAAGGCGGATGTTTTGAACTTAACGAAGTACATTTTCGAATCAATGTAAAAACACTTTTAAATCATGAAGTACGTTGTTGAAGATATTTTCTATTTTGAAATAATGTATAAGATGTTTAGTTTAAAAATGCACATGCATCTTTTATTGGAGTTTGTTCAATGTTTAAACAAGTGAAAGAATTTAAGATCAAAAACTGTCCACATTGATTTTGGATTCAATTTGTTTTTTCAATTTCATTGTTGAATTTACAATTTCCAAACTTGGCTATTTTTCACAATTATTTTTGCTGATTTAACGTTTTTTTAGTTGGATTACTGATGTGTTTTCTCTGGCTTTAAATATTGATATGTATGAGTATGATTTGTACTTCAAATTTTAGAGTGTGAATGAGTGTACGGTTTCAAAGGTTAAAGACCCAGCTTGTGGAATATTTTTTGACCAATCCCGCTATTCGGAAAAAAACAGTAAATTTATTTAAAACAGAAGTGTATTAAGGCAGTGTCATCATCGCCCCATATAATTCTCATTACATTTACAGAACTTATGCCAAGCAAGGCCAATAAGTTATTGTTTAGAGGAAAATTAATTAATGGGTTAATAGTTTGAGTAATGAAAACGGTTAAATGCTAATTTTATATTAGAAAACATTAATTTCATATTTTAACAAATAAATTATGTGTTATAAGATCAATGTATCTCTAGATCGATTTTATGTTTTTTTTAACAAAATAATTTGGTTGAATGTTCTCTCTTATCTTCCTTATTATTCCTTTAATTGCGTTCAATTCTTTTAAGTCATTGTGTGCCATAGTGCTATGCTCTCTTCTCTCCAGTATTACGCGGATAATGTTTCTGTTATCGTTACTATTTTTTGTATGTGCCTTTGTAGTTGTGCTTGCTAGACTTTATGTGTATGTTGTCATATTTACACAAATTTTATTTCATACTGTTGCTATTGTCGTATAGATCTCGTATGTTCGTCTCAAAATACATACACATATTTATGCTTGTGTTAGAGTGTAAGTGTTGCTATAGATAGTTTTTGTAGATTCGTTGCTGACGTATTTGTCTGGTGCTAGAGTTTCTTTCAGACATAAAAAGAAAAGACAACAACAACAACAGCAAAACGAGTGCAAATGACAATAAGCATAAGCAGACATTTCAAATGTGTCTGGTTCGTTTCGTTTTTTATGTTTTTGTTTTTTGATATTTTTCCTACATTTTTTTTAAGAATTTTTCTTTTATGTGAACAAGGAAAGTGATTTCAGCAGCATTTTCCCTTTAATTTTTTTCTATTTTTTCTGCTGTAACGGGTTTTCCGTCTGTTACGAAAAAAGAAAAATTCTTTTCTTTGCCACGCTTTTCATTCATGATTTTCATTTTTTTCGTAGAATTTGGTTTTTTCTTCTCCTTTTTTTGTTCTGTGGTTTTAACAATTTGTTCTTCTTAATATGTGAGTGAGTGAGTGAGTGTGTGTATTTGACTGTGTATATGTAAAGGAATTCGTTTTTTTTTTCATTTCATTTTTATTCTTATAGTTGCATTACGAGTTGCTTAATACTTCAAGTAGTTGTTGTTGTTGTTGCTTAGTTGTTTTTTATTATTTATATCTTTAGAATTCTTCATAGAGATACAAAGAAAGAAAAAGAGAAAAAATGGAGAGTAAAAAATATAAATAATTTTTTTATTTCAGTATCAAGTGGAAGGATATTTGTATCTGTATTTGTGTGAAGATTTTTCAAGTTCATAATGTCAACAATCCTGTTCAAGAGTTATTCCTTTTGTTTTTTCTCAATTTTTTTGTAGTTGTAGCTGTTGAATTTATTTCATTTTTTTATGTTCAAATAATTCCATTTCATATTTATTTTCATCATTTTTTCTTTTTCACTTTTTCCATCATTATGTCTGCATTAAAAAAACAAATTGAAACCCATTTGAATTTGTATGAGAAAGAAAAAATATGAAAAAACTTTTCCTGTTTTTTTTTAACGTTTAAGAGAAAAAAATAAAACACACTCGACATACACACATCCACAGAGAGAGAGAGAGAGAAAGAAAAAAGTAAATTGTAAGGATGTGTGGCAGGTTAATACTTTAGAAAACTCAGACGGTTTGGATCACATTGTACTAGTTCGGGTTGCTCTTGAAGTTGCGTGCTTATTTCTTTTGAATGTTTTCTGTTTTTCTCCTCCCAATTTTTTCTATTCTCTGTGGCAAGTCAATCTTTTATTTATGCTTTTTTTCATTTTATGTCTGGCTTTTCTTTAGTGGTAATTCTGTGAATGAATGAGTGAATGAAGAAAGTGTTTTCTGTGTTTTACTATGATTTGGCATAAAATGTATGGATCTGTTTTCCTTTTTTTATTCATTTTTTCTTTTTTTTTCATTTTTCCTACGCAACTTTTGCTATTTTGCAAAACAATTGACGAAAAAAAAAAAAACATTTTATAGGTTGCTTTTTGCATTGCCTTCAATATTCTGGTTGTTTGTTGCCTTCTTCAAATAGCTGAGGATATACTTGGGACAAAAAAGTCAATGTCTGGCTTGAAACGGAAGTGATACTTTTTCAAGAAGGACTAACAAAAAAGAAACAGAAATGGAAAAAGGCAAATAAACGGCATAGAAAAAAATCTCATTTCTCTTATTCATTCATAGAGTCAGTCACCCTGCCAGTTAGTCAAGTCATTTACACATTCAGATAAAGGACGCCCACCCAAATAAACAGAACAGTACAGAATAGTACAGAACAGACAACAAGTCTAACATCTGGCATTGGGAATTCCCCAAGTTCAACAATAACAACAACAAGAACAACAGCAAAAAAGAAAAAAATTCTTTAATACCTGTTTGAATAAAAGTTTGAAAAGTAATGAAAAAAAACCTAAAAATAGAAAAAAAAACTCATTGATACGTAGAAAAATAGAAAGTTTTCCCAATTTTTTCTTCAAGTTTTTTTTTCGGTATTTTTTGTTTTTGATCTATTTGTTTTTCTTTCTATTTTTTTGTGTAAATATTTATTTTGATACGCAACAATTTATAAAAATTATTTCATTTCTTTTCTTTTTTCTTGATAAAATGAAGGTCAAGAACCTTTAAGGATGAAATTTTCCTGTTGTTTTATGTGGAACAAAAACGTGGGATTTTTTTTTTTTGTAGGAAAAAGTTTTTTTTTTCAAAAGTTTTTTAGGCGACTAAGGACTAAACAAAAAAGACTTTTACTTACAAATAATTGAAATGTTTACAAATAAATCGAGTTTTTTTTAAGTCTTTTTGCAATTAATTAAGTTTTTTAAAATTTAAGGATAACAGGTATTAAGGGACACTGAATGAAGAACATTCCCAAATACGAGTATATAATAACACTATGCAACAAATGGAAAAAATTTTCTGACCTTGGTTAACCACAATATTTTTTTGATGTGCTGTAGTCGCCTAACTTCAAAAATCATCAGCATTTCTGATTCTATGGATAAGTTTTATTTTAGAATTTTTTTTTTTTCTAAAATGTGAGAATTTTGAAGAATTTGCCTCATACATCTTATGATAACCTTGAAATGACTTATTCGATTTCGTTACGTCAAAGGTTAAAAAGTTCCAAATTGTACCAGCTCTAAGTCATTCTAACATCATTTTTTAATGTAATCAATATTTTTAGGATTATGGACAAACAAATTGTAATTTTTTTTTTTTAATAGAAAGCAGCAAATATTTACCAATTTCACTATTTATTCATAAAGCTGCATATAATAGAAATAAAATAAACCATAATTCATGAAAATCTCAGGGTAAATATTTATTTTATTCCCAATAAAGTGAAAGAACCTAGTTTTGAAAAAAAAAAACTTTTTTTTCTGTAATTGCCGAACAACGGTTCTTCTGTAATATATTAGATGTTCTAAAACCGAAGCTTTACAATCAGTTAGAGCTAAATGATCTTATCAGAGTCTTCGAACTAACAAAAGAGAAATCAGAGCTCCTGGCATCTCGTTTAAAAGACCGAAATTTCTTAGAAAATGGTGTTAAGGCAACAGAGTATCGGAATTGACATAAGCCATACGTCAATTTTTATACAACGGAAGACAATATGTGTTTTTTGTTACGACGTAAGTGGTCTTGTTGAGGAGCTCGGTCGAAAATATATCGCAAGTGAGTGGCGACTATTCGATGATAGTAGTAAAGCAAGCTTGAAGGCCGTTTTACTTCATATCGACAAAAAGAAGTCATCTATACCTATCGCACATGCCGTGAATATGCAAGAAATATATTGTTACGAAAATAAACAATACCTAAAAAAAGAGGTACACCACCTCATTGCCTTTAAAACTGTATTGTGGGCTCTTGGTCTATTGGGTTGTATCAAGGTTGTTAATGTGCCATCCTGGCAATGCCGTACTTATTTGTGAATTTTGCAGCATTGCCAATTCGACCATTTTTGTGTGGTATATTTGAAATTAACGGAAATAATTCGAATGTTGTAGAAAAAACAAGAACATTCGGACGTATATAAAAGGCGTCGCCTTGTGCATTAGTTAGTTCAGTTATCGTTTTGCAGTCATAAAGCAAAGTCGTGATTAGGCGTAAATAAAAGTGTTTGTGTATTTAGCGAATTTAAGTGCAAGATATCAGTAGCTCCAAGCGAATCTCGTACACCTAAGAAAATATATATTTTTTTATATAATATGTCTAAAACCAAAAAGGCTTATAAAATAAATTTTCCTAATTCTAGTACAATGCTATGTACTTAATTAAATAGCAGAAACAAAATTCTAAAAATACCTTTATTTAAAGTTAAATAAAGATAAAAGTTCTAAAAAGTGTCGACTTTTGACGTCAAAGCCAAACTCGTACAGTATTTCTTTATTTGGCAACATTGTTTTCATTTGCATCTAACTTCAGCTTATTTCGTAAAAATAATTTAAAAAAGTTAAATTTATGGACTTTCCCTATAATTTCAATATCAGTTTTTATTATTGTTGGTTACATAGAAGTGTTTTTGATTGGAAAAGTTAAAAAATAAAATAAAATGGGAAAACAGAGAGGACAAACATCTGTTGAAGTGAGAAAATTAATAATTCACCATTATAGTAATAACAACGAGTGATATCAAAAATAATTGACAGAAGCCGATCAACAGTTTAAGAAGAAAACTGAAAATATCAAAATTTTGTCTGTTAGTGACGAGTAATACATTTTACATCAAATAAAAAAGGAGTGCTACAAAACTCGCAGAAATTACTGAGAAAGATTTAGGGAAAAAATTTTCCCCACAGACCATAAGGAAGGATGTGCTATTTTCTGATGAAAGCAAATTCAACTTGCTTGATTCAGATGGCAGACCTTATGTATGGAGAAGATCAAATGAGGAGCTGCTTGCCAAAAACATGAAACCTACAGTTAAGTACGGTGGTGGATCGATAATGGTTTGGGAATCATTTTTTGCATCTGGGCCTTACACTTTATCGATAGTACCATGGATCAGCATATGTATCTCAACATTTTAAAAGAAAGTTTGCTACTTTGTAAGCAGAAACTTTGCCTTGGTGAAAACTTTTATTTTTACCAAAACAACGACCCTAAGCATAAGGCTTACAATGTGCGATCATGGTTACTTTATAATTGTCCACATGTTATGGATACACCAGCTCAGAGTCCAGATATAAACCCAATCAAAAATCTGTGGAGCTATCTCGTAAGATTCGAAATCACACCATAAGTTCCAAAGATGACTTGAAAAGAGCTCTCCAGGACGAATTGAGCAAAATTGAACGATTGAATGATGAAATGAAATTTTTTGCGAAAAACTTGTGCACAGTATGCCTAATAGATTAAAGTGATAAAAAATAAAGGCATGCATATCAAATATTAATATTTAAAAATAAAAACTTATCTTTAATAATAAGTGTGGTGTACGAGATTGGCTTTGACATAGAAATTACTATTATTTTATGATTTTGTTAAAAACAAAAAAAAGAAATTATTGAATACTAACTTCGAGCTTTTATGTTTTGTTAAATCACTTATAAAATGAACTAATAAAAGATAAACACTTTTATTTTTAAGAGTTTCTTGTTTGATGTTATAAGATTAAAAACTTAAAAATTAATCTGAAGTGTACGAGTTTCGCTTGGAGATTCTACATTAGTTGAGGACTGTATAGTTATAATTGTATATCGTGACATTGTGGAAATAAATAAGTGCATAAAGCAAAACATTAAATTCGCTGCATTTATTTTTTAAGCAATTTAAAAGAGCTCAAACGTTTTAAAAAGGTTAAAACGTAAAAATATGAAGCGATGGCTAGTTTATTAAAAAATGTTAATCAGGAAAAGTACAGTTGGAAAGTGTGTTGCGATTTAAAAGTTGTTGCTATTTTAACAAGCCTCAAAGGTGGCTATACAAAATATTGCTGTTCTGAGATAGGCGAGGTCGAAAAAATCATATTTTACATAATGTAAAATATCTCGTCGTGATCAAAAAGGTCATCTAACCACCGCTACATATAAAGCTGGGCTTAGTTAACAATTTTATTAAGGCACTAGACAAGGCAGTAGAGCCTTTGTTAATTTAAAAACAATAGTTTTAAATCTTTCAACTGCAAAAACTTCTGAAGGCGTTTTTGATGGTCCTCAAATCCGAAAACTATTCCCAAGCCCCACATTTGAAAAGTTATTATCAACAGATGAGAATACTGCCTGGAATTTATTTCGACAAGTTGTTTCTAACTTTGTTGGAAACTACAGAAGTTTAAATTATAAAGAAATCATTCGTGGTGTACTAGAAAACTTTTCAAAGATAGGTAAATATTAATAAAAATCTAATAAATTTTTTTTACTCACTCAAAATACACTTCTTACATTCGCATTTGGACTTCTTTCCGGAAAACCTGGGTTCCATAACCGACGAACATAGTGAACGCCTTCATCAACAACTTACGACCATGGATCATCGTTATCAGATAGTATGTAATAAAAATGTAATGGGAGATTTGATTTCGTTCCTTATAAGAGAATCAAACTCAGACAATCATAAAAAACAAAACAAAAGTCAAATTAATTTTTAGGTCATACTTTGTTAACCTTCTTTATAAAAAATAAAAATATTTGTTAATTTCATTTTTTACGAGATATTTATTGCATGCTACTCAGATGAACTGTTGTTGGAATTTTCGGTAATTACAGCAAGAAATTTTTTATTTATTTTTTTGAAAACTAGGCACTTTCATTTTATTGGCAATAAAATAAGTATTTACAAGGGAGATCGGACGGTTATTATTCGACCGGTTTTAACCGGATTTTTTGGTTTTGTCGAATGGTTTTTTTTCAAATTTTCATTTTTTTAAAACCGAATAAACCGGTTACTTTATCACGAATAACCGGTTAATTTAAATAAGTATAATTTTTATACGTTGGTATATATTTTTTATTAAATATATGCTCATCGTTTAACTATTTGTATAAATTTAAATATTTTTGTATATACGACAACCTTGAACGTCTCACAAAGAACGTAATAACCAACGTAGATCGAAAAAGATATGTACTCTTGAGCAAAAATAACCTTTTCTTATCTTTTGTAAATAACTATTAATTTTTGATCAATTAGACTTATTGAAAGCCCACAAACCCACAAACGTCGGTTCCGAACGGCAGATATATTAGTTAGTGAAATTTTCAACAGCATAAATACACATAACCAGTCGCCAGTGATGTTGTGAGGTAATATCGCTGTTGAAAATTGTCAGATGGATTATTATTATTATTATTATTATTATTATTATTATATGGGACTGAACCGACGACTTCTTGGTTGGAAGATGGGTTCTTACCTAACATACCACAGTGACACACACACTATTAAATAGGTGCTGCATAAATTTACATACATTGCTGCTCGGAATCTAAGCACATTTTCATGTCGAGGCAATTAATGACTCGTATATTACTAATAGATTTATTCAAAGTAAAACATTTAAAATTTGTTATCTTAGGCACCTAAATTATAGCTATAATAACAAACCTTTAATTCCATTATCTACCAAGTAAGCCAACAAAAACGTAATTAGATCCTTAAGCAGCTGTTCGAAAATTAAGCATTTTTCAGTACTTTGTGTAATAAACTTTGCTTTTTATGGCCTTCGCACAACATTTTGGCATAGTTTTTATGAGCTTTGTTAGAATTATTGTTAGTATTGATTGCCACTTTAATTTTAAGTTCTCCATCATTTTCTGCTTATTTTTAAAACGACTGGTCCACAGCACTGCGTTTCAGAAATTAGGAACAATTTTATTTAAATAAAAGAACCGGTTAATCGGTTATATTATTATTAACCGAAGTGCTACTTTTCGAATTATTCGAAAACCGGTTTTTGAAAAAAGTCGAATAATCGATCTCCCTAACATTTACTCATCATTCATTTTCATGAATTACGGTTTACTTTATTTCTATTATATGAAGCTTTATGAGTAAATAGTGGAACTGGTAAATATTTGCAGCTTTTTTTTTAATTTTTAGATATAAAAAATTTCATAATTTTTCAAAAAAAAAAGAATTTTTTTTTTATTATAATTTATTTCTCAAGATCTCCAAAAATATTGGTTATATTTATATTAAAAAATGATATTAAAATTTTTTAACATACATATGGCGCAACGAAATCGAATAAGTAATTTCAAAATTATCAAAAGATGTATGAAGCAGCATCTTTAAAAATCTCACATTTTCGAAAAAAAAATTCGAAAAATAAAAATTTATCCATAGAATTTGAATTGCCGATGATTTTTGAAGTAAGGCGACCATATCGCACTAAAAAATACTTTTGCTTGTTGCATAGTGTAATTAAAAAAAGATTATTATGTGCTTCATATTAATTTGTAAATTTGAAGAACAATTACGTTAAATTAAGGTTTTGAAAAACAAAATATCGGGTGAATTTTTAAACAGCTTTTGGATTTGGTTTAGGAAAAAGATATAAAATTTTGAGAAATTAATGAAATCTCTATTTGAGTCGATAGAACGATCTATACAATTTAATGTTTAAAAATGATTTCATGTAAATGTTGAAATTTCTGGGCGATGAAACATGCTTTTTTCGATTTGATTGCAGCTTCATAGCATCTTTAATGAATTACTCAGAGAAACGTTTTTATTTAATAGTACTATTATAGAATGTTTTGGTAACCGGAAACCATTTTTGAAGTCATAAACCTTTACCTCACAGAAGAAGTCGTCTTTCAGTAAGATGATGAGCCAAGACAGACTGCCATAACTTTTAAAGAATAGCTGTTGCAACAAAAAATTCGGGCGATGGATTGACCAGCATAAAGTCGTGTTCTCGGTTCAATGTTGAACAGAATATGTTGGAACTATGGGAACGAACAAAATACGAATAGACATAAATCTCTTTAACATTTTTGAATAATATTGTAGAGAGTATGTTTAACTGTATTAAAAGGACAACAAAAAATAAAGAGCTCTCAAAAGAGTATTATCAATACTCGTAGAAGTTACTCTCTATTAATGCGAACCCTGCAAAACTGAGTATATGCGGATTCTTTTATACAATTTCCTATCTTTCATTCCAGAATTTGAACTTGATACTGTGATGCTTTTTTAAAGAACTTTGCAATAAATAAATGTGAAAAGTTTTGTTTTATTTGGTTGCGTATTTATATTTTAAAATCAACTTATAAAATTGTCCTCACTTTTGCTTGCTACTGTATGTACTATGCCTATGTAGTTTGGAAATGTTTTTTTTTTATTATTTTTCAAAATATGTATGTATGTATCATATAATAATTTTTAACGTCCCCTTTTCCCCTTTGTAAATAATGAGGCACGATTATAGCAAATGCACACAAAATGACACAATATCTATATTATCCTTTATTGCTGAATAATATCAAAATTATCACAAATTATTTTACGAAAATAAATAAGAAAAACTTTAGATATTTTAACGTATTGCTCACATTGATTGTCGTACACAAGAACATAGAAAATATTGGTGCATGTTGTATATTTTTGTTGCAGCATGCTTGCCTATCGGGCCGTCATGCGATTGTCGTACCAATAATTGGTGCATTGCAACAATCATGTGACTCCAGCTTCACTCATTAATAACACGTCTTCTAAAAGTGAGTTTCAAACTCTGTTAAAGCTAAAGAATATATCTTTACACAACACGTGTTGTCCTTAACTTTAAGGAAAATTGATCTTCAGCTATGAGGCTCATTCTGGATGAATGGGTACGTCAATAAATAAAATTATTGAAAAAATTACTGATTGGTGTCAGTCAATTTTTCTTTGAGAATAGAATAACGCACACTGTCACGAGCTTGGCTTAAAATGGTTTAAGTCGATGTCGAAAATTAAATATTTTTATATATTGTATGAAACACTTTTATTATTCCAGTAGTATTAGAGTAAGATAAGGTTTGCATGTCATTATTATAGTTAGGCGATAACTTTCAAATATTACATGTTTTGGTTACAGTTAGAATTCAAATCTATTTTGGTATCGGCTGTTATATTTGTAACAAGAATATAAACCTGGCGTGTATTTGTAATTGCAACACTTTTGTTGTTTAAAAATATTAATCATCCGCAAAATTTCGTCAGCCTAATGATAGTCTTTTAAGTAAAGATAATATGTTAGTAAACAAGCTAATCTATTGCTAATCGTTTATCCAGAATGATATTCTATTTTGTTTACGTCTTTTAACAAATACTAATTTCTGCTAACTCTGATGGCTTAGACATGTTTTGTAATTGTTTCTTAGTGCCAACATTATAATAGATTTGTGATACTTTTCAGCAGAGTGAATGGAGTTTAAGAAAATCAATACAACGAATGCGTTGCATCGCATCAAACAATTTGTGGCAAATCGAATTCAAAGAATACTAACGGATATAGAGAAGGAAAAACTAATATTGACGGTATTAAAATTTCAACATATATGGCCTTAATTTATTTTAATGCTTAAAATGTAAAATTTATATTCTAAGAATTTGTGTATAATTTTTTGGAAATAGAGGAAACAAACAAAAAAAAAAATTCCCCTAATTTTGCAAGAAAAACATTTTTCTGCTAATTTTGGTCAAAGGTAGGTACCTGCTTTTAATTTTGAATAAAATCTGCAATAGCCAACCGATTTTCATGATTTATAGCTTATTTTATTCCCAACATTTTAAGCTTTAATTAGTATGTCGCAAATGTAAAGTTTTCATTCTGAAAAATTTTTTATGATTTTTTGAAAACAAAAAAAAAGTTGCTAATTTTGCGAAAATCTTTTTTTCGCAATTAAGTTATGAATAACTCCGAAACTGTTGAAAATACAAAAAATGTTATTCAGGTGATTTATAGGAAAAAAAAAAATTACTCCGAAACATTTGCTGGTACTTGCAATAAAATCGGTCATTTTCACGTTATAATGAAATATATTTACATACATAATTACCATATTTAGGGCGAAAAATTTGCCACGCCTATAAAAAAATTTGAATTCGATGGAAAAAAACTGAAAACGGATTTAAATTCAGCCCCTCAAATTACATTAGGAAAGATATTTGGTTGCTCCAGTTCAAAAAAATTTTTGTATATTGCAGACCAGTGTAATTGGTAGTATTTACTTCTCATTTGGGTAGTCAATACTACTCGATGCTTTTAACTTTTTTTTAATCTTTAACAATTTGTATATGTATAGGGTGTCCCAAAACTAACACAAAATTTTAATTGTTATTTTTTAGTGAATCTTAAAGTACGTACTACAGCTGTCGCATTGTTTTTTTAGGGTTGCCAATATTTTACTGCACAAATGACGAGAAATTCAAATTTTGCGTTAATTTTGGAACAATTTTATATAAAGCTCTGTTTAGGGGATTGACAGATCTAACAATATTGTCAGAATAATGTACAGAAAAGGTCTTACAACTGTGCGAAATTACAGTTTTTGTCTTTCAGCATTGACAGGGAAAACATTGTCATATCATTGTGAGATTGTAAGATGCCCAAAATTTTTACCATCTGACAGCGACATCATCGTCAAAAAAAGTATACGTTTGCCAGATGTTCTGAGAAATATTTTTCCAGCAATTTTCCATTGCCTGGTCGTTGTCTAAAAATTGGCAGGTCTGACAATATTGTTTGATCTGACAATCGCCTAAGCAGAGCTTTCGTAGTTTTTCTTCAAACATAAAAAATTAATTGTTAAATTACACACATATAGTATATTTTTGAAAGGTTGTATTTTTAGTTAGACTTCTATTTAAGCCGTTAAAATTTAAATTTTCCCATAACAATCCCATGAAAAAATACAACTCTAAAAGTAGTGAGTACTTATTTTTAAGTATTTAGTACCGAAAAATAAATAAAAATACTTGATACTCGGTACCATTACTTAATACATCGCCAACACTACAACATAGCCTATGCCATTAGCATAACTGCAGGTTATATGATTTATCTTACGTATAAGAGACAAGTCGAGTAACACATTTTTATTTTGTATATTATAAAAAGATTCTTTAAAAATTACTCACATTTTTCGAAAGATCTTAGCTGATTCCACTATCACGAAAATAGGATAATTTGGAATGCATTTGGAAAAGATAAACGAATAATAATTTAGATAATACCCTTTATATAGTCGTATTATTCTTTTACAGTAGAAATTGAGTGAATTTTCAAAGATTATTAAAAATTCTCAGAAAAAGCAAATTAGCTTCAGACCGAATTATTCATGTGGAGGCTGCTAATAAACACCTGTGAAAATAATGTAGAGCAATCAATGGGTTGAGATCGCCTCATAATGTATGTACTTTCCCTGCCGTATATTATACTATGGGCAGAACAGCGAAAAAATTAAGTTCTATCACAAAGAATTACGACAGCTGCTACTGTATTTTACTCGGGGTTTTCATGACAGGCTAATGACAGAGGTTTATTGACTCATCAAAAGTCCAGCATGACTCTCAAGCTCAACCTAGTCCAAAATAACTTGTACAAACAAGAAGCATTTTTTTGAGTTTATTTTTTTAATATTTTGTATCTGTAGTATAAAATTCGTAATTAAGTATTTTTTCATTAGTATAAAAACTGACTACAATTTTTCTTTGTTCTCAATTAGTTTATTATGAATTAAAACTTATACATATATCATCATAAAACCAAAAAAGCCTTAAATATTTTTGTGTTTGAAGTAATGAAATAATGAATAATAAATTTAATATATAAAATTATTGCAAATTAAAGTTTCGAAATAAAAAAAGATTTTTTTTTTGATAGCAAGTAAATAAATAATTTTCTGTAAAAGCAGCAGAAACTTTAAATTTCATATTGATTTTTATCGTTGTTATTGTTATTATTATGGTAGTTTTTGCCGTTGTTGCTTACGAATATAACAACGCCTTGTTTTTCTACTCCGTATAACAGTGTCTCTGTGTGTGCGTGAGTATTGGTGGTATGAGTGATAATATTTTCGTTCTCATTTTACTTTGTCTCCACTCAGGTTTCCTTAGCCTTCTTCATCATTAGCCATTGTCGTTGTTGTACCCTGTCCGCCATCTCTAGTTTCTAAGAAATATTTTTCGCATTTATTTCCTTGTTCGTGGTCAGCAACATTGTCAGCCCCTACAACGACCAATTAGTCCATATGGTACGAAAAGAAAAACCAAAAACAATACCCATTGATAAAGACAGCGGCGACGAACACGTTAACGGTGACGACGGCGATGACTATAACGAAAAACTTAAGTTCTGAGGTGTATTTGTCGAGCAAAAAAGAAACAAAAACAAAAAAGAAACAAAAACAAAAAAGAAAAAAAAAAACACTCACACTCTTAAGGTTGTACATTCATTTACTTGTGTATGGGTAAATGCCATTTTTGCAGTGGCTGTAGGAAAATTTCAAGAGACAATGTCAAAACATTCAATGCGCGCATTCAACGACAACAACGACATTTGCAATACATAGACAAAGTGGAAAGGAATACAAAAACAAAGACAATCAGCGGCATCAGGAAAACTTTTAGACGTGGAAACTCTAAAATAAACAAACCAACGGCAGCAACGTCTCTATAGTGAATACAGAACAACAAAAACAGAGACGAAGAAGAAGACTTGGTATACTAATATAACAAAAAATCCACGCATACTTACATACACACTATCGCTAGTACATAAGAAATATTAAGTAGAAGTGAAAATCTAAAATAAAATGAAACTCAGTCTCAGTCGAGTCAAGTCGTCGTAGTATGTGCAAAATAATAAAAACAAAAAACACAGAAAAAATTTTTCAGTAGTTTTACTGCGCACTCCGTAATAAACCAACAAAAATCGATAATACTCAGACAACATTCCTCACCCTGTAATAAAAACTTTCTCACACACACACACGCTTGCTTATATTTCACTGTATGACTTTCCACATACAATTTTAACACACATATAGACATGTATGTGTATACTCGCATACTGTTTAAACCGCACCAAGGGTAAAAGTAATAAAGTTTTTTTGCTCTCTTTCTCAATGTATCTCTCTCTTGAATTTTATTCTGCACAAAAAAAAAACACGAAAAGTATTTCTAAGTATGTATGTATGAGTAAGTAATATGCATACGTTTTCAACAGCATTTCCGTTATGTTTTTGTTTGCCTGTGCTCTTCTTTAATATATCTTTTGTTTGTTTTGTTTTCCTTGTTCTTATTGTTTTTGTCATTATTATAGTTTTTCCTTGTGCAGAAACCACTGCGTTGGTACAGATGAGCTGTGTTTAGTTTTTTTTTTTTAGAATATTTAATTAATTTTTTACATTTTATGTTAAAATAAGTTAAGTTTTACTTGATTAAATTCTACCACCATTTTTATTATTTTCTTTTCCTCTCTTGTCTTTTTCTTCGTTTTCATACGTTCATTTAAATTTTCTTTGTATGAGTATGTCTAAGCGGCTGCCACTGCTGTTGCTGTTGGCGTTGTTGGCGTCATCGTTATAGCTGTCGTTGTTGTTTTATTTTTTTTTTTTGCAATTTTCTTGAAATTCTTGCACTTTCTCTTGCTCCAAACTCCAAACTTGTCGTTATCGTTGCCTTTGTCGTTGTAGTCGTCACTCTCCATTATTCTCTTTTGCGCGTCTTTATTGATTTTCCCTTTTTATGTTTTTTGTTTTTTTTTTGTTGCTATCTTTGTTTTGTTTGTCTTCAAGTGCTTTACAGCTTTTAAGGATGAGGAGAACAAAGTGTTGGTGTTGTTGTTGTTATTAATATTGTCCTTACGACGTATACGACAATGTTGACGGACATATGTAGATGTGTGTGTATAGGTGTGGTGGTATTGGTTTGAGATATTTTTATTGTTGTTGTAGTTGTAATTATTTTCCGCACCCTTTAGCAATTTCTTCATTTTCAACTCTATCATCGATTTTTTTATTGTTTTTCTTTCTACACGAATTGTTAAAAATAATTAAAATTTATTTAAAAAATAAAATTTTATTTATCTGAAGTAATTTTTTTTTAAATCAATTAAAATTTTAAAAATTAAATCAATAAAAGGAATAAGTCTGCAATTTTTGTTAACGCTCGGTATGGGATTTGTTCGGATAGATGTAGGGTATACAAAACCGAAACCACTTAACCAGTTTTTTTTAAGTAATATTTTATACTTTCGAATTATTTGAGATCACGGTTTTTAAGGTATTTAATGCATCCTAATATGTACACACTTCTCTCGCACTTAATCTTGAACAGTCACAACCAGCGTTGCCATATTTTTTAGAAATACTGAAAATTTAGAAGAAAAAAACTGGTTTTCAAGTGAAAAGCTGCACATTTAAAAAAAGTAAAAAATATACATATAACATATCCGTGTTATGTAAATCGAAATAGAGTTAAATTTAAGTCGAGTAAACTTTGAGAGGCAAATAAAATTTAAATGCGCCAATTATTTCACACTTCTTATAATCAAAAAAATTATTTGAAAGGTATTTAAGTGAATTAATAGAAAAAATATCTGATTTGAACTCTATAATAATTTAAAGTTTCATTTTATTTCAATTTCACTCGATTTCGGTTTACAGAAAATACCCGACAATTTATCTTATAGTGCATTTTTTATTCAAGCATAAGACAACAAGTTAAAGATTATATACATAGATGATATGATATAATGACACTGTGACCGAATTTCACACTTTTTTCGACGAGCGGGGCACATGGCCGGTTAACCGAATTCAAGTACGCTGAATTTATTGTTGTTAACCGTTTTTTAAGTTAGCTCTTGTTTTCGAAATATACGTTTATATCGAAAATGGTTGAAGTTGCATAATATATTATAAACTCGTCTCATCTGATATCACTAAGCAGCTGGCATTGACTGACATCCATTTCCAGGGCCTCCTGAATCTCGGATACCTGAATATCACATGCTCCATATCATCATCCTCATTCTCACAGTTTGGACATGTATTGGATCCATCGTGCCCAAATTTGTACAAATATTTCATAAAGCAGTTATGACTAGACAAGAACCTATTCATATAAAAATTTGGCTGACAATATTTGACCTGCACCCAAGAAGTTATTGGGTAGGTACAAGACAGAATGTCCATCTTCCTTTTAAATTGTACTCTCACGGTGGCTGCCATTTGCACATGGAAAACCTTATTATAGCCGCAGTCTGTCGTGTGCCTTCAAGACGGCGGAAGTAGATCCGCCTTATTTCATCCGCCAATAAAATGTAAAAAACCGAAATTCCTCAATAGAATTAGCTTTAAGAAAGGCTAAAACTTTTTTAATTCTCTCTTTCTTTGTAATCAGTAGACAAACAGATTAATAGTTACATTGACGCATTAAAAAATTCGAACTTCAGATATCGTAATTAAAATAACAAAATTAGAAGTAAAAAACTAAGATGTTAAGAACTGCAAAATCTGCGCAATTTACAGAATAACTTATTTTTTAAACAAAAAACTGCAAAACTGTTGAATGCTTAAAAAAAAAACTGCAAAATACGAGTAAATCTGCACATGTGGCAACACTGATCACACTTCAAAATTTATCAAAATCGCTCTTTCTGCATAAATCGAATCGATCGAATCTCTAACGACCACAAAAATTTCGTTTACATATCTAACATCTTTAACTAGTAAAACGTCATTATGTTACTTGTGTCGCTTAAACATAATCCGTTAGACGTGGCTTTTTTAACGCCATATCAATTTAATTTTATTTGTTGGAGCAGCCCGAACAAATTTTTGGAAAAAGTTCCCTTTTGAAAATGAGAATTGAGGAACAATTTTTATAGGATTTATTAGCTTTCACTTTTCCTAGTTGAACTGCATTTAATTTTTTTCTTTTTATTTATATCAAGAATCTGTGTTGAAATTTTTGAAGCACCTACAAAATCTTGAGATACGGGTAAAAAACCGGTTTTTCATTCATTCATGAACTTATAAGCTTACAATTTATTCGAATGTTATCCAATTTTATTTTTCTCGGCGGATTTGGAAAAGAGAAACAGACCTTTTAATTAATATATATTTTGTTTCAGTAGCTTGAGGAATATCTGTGTATTTCTCAAGTAATTGGTAGAAGATAACTAAAAAAGAACTCAATAAGATTCTTAAACAGCTTTTAATTACAATGATGAATGTACTTCTGGACTATTTTTTAGGCAGTACAAAATTAACAAAAAAAAAAATAAATAAATAAATAAAAAAATATGCAGCATAAATTAGGTCGACATTTGTGGTAAAATATTATATATATATGTATACATGTATATAGAAAAGTTCGTAAAAAGTTATCAGTGGTATTAGACGTCAACAATGCTACACAAATTGTTGATTCACAGTTGGGAAGTAGTTTAAAATTCAACTTTATCTGTAAATAAAATTTAGTAGGATTAATAATTTAGAATATATCTTAAACTTTCTTTCAATAACCGGTGGTCACGGCAAATTGCAAGACTGCCAAGACAAAGCAAACGGTTGCACCTAAGGTAGCAAAATATATTGTTACGTTTTTACCTTTTTAAAAACATGTATTTATGAGTTCGTAGACTGCAGTTAAAATAAAATAAATTTTGTGTTCGGTTTTAATTATTATTCTTTATTAACAGAGTTTTGAGTTCCACTGCTTGTAACCTTTTCACGAGCAATAACAATTTCAATTCGTAACTGCTCCGTCTATTTACAATTTTGTAAACAGCACGTATAGTTGTTTTTGCTGTATTTGTTTATTTATTTTAGCGGTGTAACAAACGACAGTTGTTCGCAAACTTGGTTTTCATAACATTATTGTTAATTCCCATAACATTCCACCCGATTCTATATTTTTAGACTCATTGAAAGGGACCTACAGTTTAACGCCGGCTCCGAACGGCAATTTCATTTAGAGAAGTTTTCAATAGTAGTAATACTCATAACTAGTTACTAGTCACTAGCTAATGTTATGAGTTGATAATGCTGTTGAAAAACTTTTTCTTTACTCAGATGGTCTGGCCTGGTACTGAACCGAGGACCTTCTGGTTGGTAGGCGTGTGTCTTACCTACCATACCACAACGGCACACAATAATGTATCCTTGATTTGATAAATGTGTTTTGCAACCTTCGAAATATTTATGATTATTTGCATTAATAAAACAAAATTACTGTTTTTTATTTTATATCTTCTTTATATTTTACAATAAAAATGAAAGTTTTTTTGATTGCTTCATACAGCCAAGACCACCACCTTTTCAAAGATACCAACGTTTTATACCTAAACTCAGCGGTTTGATTCCCAAAGTGGTGCAATCCTGCCTCACAGTGCAATGTTTTAAAAAAAGTTGTGACTGTTCATGCTTTAGTGTATGTTGTTATGTTTTTATTGTAATTATATTTATGTTTATTATATTCTTTTGTTTTTTTATAACTTGTTATATTATTAAATTATATGCCTTACAATTTAATCTTTTTTAGTGAAAAATTTATATTAGTGGAAATCACTGTTGGTTGCAAACAGGCGTTGCAAGTCTTGCAGACGTAGCAGACTTAGCATATCTGTCACATTTTGCTACGTCACAACAACTAATTACTTAAAAATGACATTTCCAATACTTTTGCATACTTACTACACAAAACACCATTGCAAGTTTGCTATACTTAAATGGCTGTGGTTTTGGTTTCTTGTTTATATAAACAACTAGAGTAATCCCTCCCGCGTGGAAGGTTATGAATTTGGTTTAAATAATTTCGTAGTCAATACATATCATCCGTCGAAATATTGGTGAAATTGGATAAGTGGGAGTGGCACCTCCAATACAAAGTAAATATTGATTTTTTTATTGTATGTATATCCAAAGAACGGTTAGAATGGCAATTTCTGATCTTGGTCTAAATGACTTGGTAGTCAATACAAATCATTAATTTTAATGCATTCCTTAAAATTTGTCTTATGAGAAATACATTTGATAGGTATACAACACAAAGGCTTCCAGCAAAGGGAGAGGGTTATTACTCTAGTTCTATATACATACAAATATAAAAATAAGTTGTCCATGTTCACCACTCAACCGATTTACAAAAGAGTACATGTGTTGGAAAGGTCTTCCTTCACTGATTGTCTTATTTTTTGAAAATAGGCAGTGCCACACCCATACAAATATTTATTTGTCTATATTTTCAAAACGGGAACAGTGTGAGTTCCTAAATTGAACTCGAATAATTAATTTTTGTATATCTTGAGAACGCTTTAAGTCGAAGTTTCTTAATATGAACTAAATGACTTGGTTGTTAATACAAATCATCAGTAAAAAATGGGCTGATTCAGATATGTGTGAATGGCAATTCTCCTACAAACAATATATTGATTTTTGTACATCTGGAAAACGGTTAGAGTTGAGGTTTCAGATTTTGGTCTAAATGACTTTGTAGTCAATACAAATTATCAGTCAAAAAGCAGTAATTTTGAATTTGGTCCAAATAAAAATCGTGAGTTTTAAAGTAGGCGGAGTTTTATAAGTGGGCGTAGCGTCTCCTACACATGGAAACTAATTAATTTGTGTATATCTTAAGAACGGTAATAGTAGAAAATTCTACATTTTTTTCAAACTACTTCTTCGAAAAACACATCATCAATCAATAACTGGGGGTGATTGGATAAGTTGGCGCGACACCTCACATTCTTACCAAATATGGAATTTGGCATGTATGGAGAACGGTAACTGGAGTGAAGTGGTAAGCGAGTATTGCACAAGGCACACCGGGTGAAACCTATTTATATTGTAGTTATTCTTGTCTACTACATACATACATATACTTATGTATAAGAAACATTGAAAATGTCTGCGGATATGCGTTATATGCAGACTTTTGTGATGGTGTGTCTTTCCCATATAAAATGTGTGAATGCCTTTACATTATTCCTATGAGAAATACATTTTATCGGCTTGCAACACAGAGGCTACCATCAACGCGGGAAAGGTTACTCTAGTTGTTTATATTTCTTTTCCTTTCTTTTATGGTTTTTATTGTTATTATTTCGTTATATGTATTTTAGTTGTTGTTGTAGTTGTTTTGCAATATAAATATTTCATAAAATTTAGTTAAATCATATTTTTGTTTATCTTTTTTCATTTTTGTTGTTGTTAATATTGTATTGTTGTTATTGTTGTTGTTGTTTCTCATTAAATGGCTTTGGAAAATGCTTCTTAGTCATTAAATTTAATGCATTTTTTAATTAAATTTTCTTGGGTTTGTTTTAATTTTTCTTTGAACATACTCGTATACATATATGGCATGCGGATTCGTTTTTTTCATTTCGTTTACATATTGTTATATTTTTGCTTTAGTTTTTATTTTATTTTTGTTATTGATGTTGTTGTTGTTGTAAATGATTGTAATTAATTTAATTATAATAAAATTAAGAACAACTTTTTTCGCCCTCCTTGTATTGCCTTAAAATAATTGCAGTACAATAATGTTTTTGTTGTTGTTGCTATTGTTGTTATTGTTAAGGTAAGATCACACGATAATTTATGGGCTCATACGGCAACTCACAATATTATTGTACTTATTTTCTTAATCAAATGCAATCCTGGTGCGACAATCGTGTGAGAGCTCTAAAGGCAATCATGCGCCAATGTAAATGCCAAAAATACACCAATATTTATTGTATTCTTTTGCGGCAGTTGAAGACGATAACTGCCACCAATTTTTATTTTTTAATTGATGTCTTTCTAAAAAACACATGTTTGTACGGTATTTATAATTGTCATCCCGTAAAATATGAATTTTTTAATTATTTATATGTAAATTGCATCGCAAACTTCTAGCATATCTTTTCATTATTTTTACTTTTTTTATCATGCGGACACATGATAATCAAAGCCGATGCAATTTTTATTTTTTTAGAGAACAAATCATCTTTACTTCAGAGGATTAAATATTAAATTTGTAATTACAGTTAGTGTCATTAATATTCGGTTTTATTGAAGAGATATGTTTAACTGATTCGTCTTAAGCTAAATGTATATCTTTTTCAACATTTTTTTCTTTTCATTAATAGTTTATTTAGACACTTGAAAGTTCACATTTGTATTTAGAAAAAAAGAATAACAATATAACAAAAAAAAAAAAAAAAAAAAAACTAAATTAATTCAGGTGGCATAAAATACTGAGCGTCAATAATATTCGGTTTTCTTTGAAAAGTAACAAATAATACATTAGAAAAATGGTTTTATATAAAATTCAGTATTTTGTTGGATAACCCTTTTGTTTTATAACTTCACTAAGACGGTTTGACATGTTTTTTACTATTTTAGCTGTATAAGCTGCAGGAATACGATCCCATTCTTCTTGAAGCCGCAATTTCAAGTCTTCAATGGATGTTATTTTTTAGTTGCGGATTCGCCGGTCCAGCTCATCCCATAAATTCTCAATCGGATTGAGGTCTGGGGATTGTGCAGGTGGATGGAGAACTTTATGGCAGTTATAGAGCAACCATTCTTGAATTAAACGCGACTTGTGCTTTGGGTCGTTATCTTGGTAGAATTTAAAAGAATCTAAAACGCCCAGCTTATTTTCACTTTTTTTCAAATTTTGACGGAGGATATTCAAATATGATTCCTTATTCATAACTCCACTGATAAAAACTAATTTTTCCGTCCCTTTAGCTCCCATACAACCCCACACCATAACATGTCCATTTTCATGTTTTACGATTGGTTTTAAATTTTGTGGTTGTAGCTCCTCATTTGGCTTCCGCCACACCATTAAACGCCCATCGGATCCAAATACGTTATTTTTGCTCTCGTCCGCAAATATAACGTCATCCCACCAATGTACTCCCTTGCAAAACTCAAACGAGCTTTTCGGTTGCGTAAATTAACCAATGGCTTACGACGTGCTACTCGGCCATGAAAACCTTTTTTTATATGGTTCTTCGTATAGTAGATGCAGATATTTTCTTTTTAAACTCATTGAGCACCTCTGTGACTAATATGGGAGCACTTAAGCGTGGGTTAGATTTTATTTTTCGCACAATTGAATTTTCTTCCCGCTCCGTCAATTTTTTTGGCTGACCTGTCTGCTTTATGAAGTGTATTCTTCCTTCATTTTTGTGCCTTCTGACAATGTCTCCAACTGTATTTGGTTTCATATTCAGAATTTCAGCAATCTCTTTGTACTTTTTACCTTTTTCATAATGGAAAATAACAAGTTTTCGCTGTTCTAAAGGAGTGTTTTTTCTTTTGCGCCCCATTTGTATAATTTGCAATGAAGAAGAATTTTGGACAGACAAGAAAAGAGGTGTTATGCACTTTTATTATTGCTGGAAAAGTAGCTGAATAACATGTTTTTTTTGCAAATAGCATATAAATAGGGGAAAAACCGAATATTAATGGCGCTTAGTAAACAGGGTTAACAAACTTTGATCGATTTATCACGGTTGCAGGGTTACCACAAAGCCATTTTTTCCATATATTTGAATACTCATACTGACAAGATTTATTTAAGTTTTTGCTATTCTTCTGATTACCTATCCATTTCGCTAATGCCAGGGTGTTATTATCGATAAACTTAAAAACCGAATATTAATGACACTAACTGTATATTCCAATTTAAATAAATATTTTGTGAATTGATTTTTTTTATTTATGGTCTGTCTCTTCCTGTGAGCCAATCTATCCCATACACTTCTTCTTTTCTTTTTTTTGTATTTTTTTATTTATTTGTTCACTAAATGAGCTCAATATAAATAAACGGGACGCTATTTTCTTTTTTTTAAGAACGAACCATTTTGAACACAAAAAATAAATAAATTTAATTTACCACAACAGCTGATTCACGGAGTTGCCGTAAACTAAAACAAACGTGTGACAGCGTTGGGACTATTATTGTCAATACATCGTTTCGCGCCATCTTGTGACAATAAATTTTGTATAAAATAAGACAACCATGTGAATACAGAATTTTTAATTGGGACAATTTTATTATTGTGCGCTAATTTGTGTGACCCAGCTTTACAATTAAAAATAGCCATTGTTGTTATCAATTGATTGCATTTCCTTATTGTATTTGTAGCACAATTATCTGCAATTATTCAATCACTAATGAGTCAACAAGAAATTGGATATAAGCTAGAAAATGGATTTCGACACTTTCAAATAAATGATGCAAAATATATTCTCAATTTTCTACGGATATTTTAAATCAAAAACCAAATATGATAGATTTTTATTAAAATTACATATATACACACATATTAGGGAATCACGCTATATACGATGTGAAACACTGCTTCCCATAAAAGAAGGATTTATTTTAATTTCATGACACAAAGCAATCACAATAGCATCATCAGTCAAAAGGTATGCGATTGGTTACTGAGTGCCTCCATCGGCAATTGTATTGAATTTAAAACGTGAATCATATTTAAAATCGTATATTTTCTTCTATCCAAATGCTTCCCATTTGTAAATCAAACAGGCCTTTTTTATTGACTTCTTTAAAAGAACAAACTTTTCAGTCATAAGTACAATTAAATTCTACAAAGTTATGCACAACGTCTAAATCAAGACACATTTATTTCTTGTTAAAAATTACATATATTTGTTGCATAACATTTTAAGTTGGGTTTTTTCGAAATTGTTCGTAATAAATCTCTAACTTCTTTGGCATTTAAATTTCTACCGAGCAATTAAAATGCAACGCTATATAATGTTTATAATTTTCATTATTAACCCCCAACGTGTTTCATTGTGGGTAACTGATATCTGGGCAAAAATCTCTTATTTAGTGGCCGGCGAATATAACTTGAGCCACCGGAGCCGAATAAGTTAAATTTTCGTTTTTTGCTTCAAAGCACTTCAGCCAAATTGTCTGTGGTCGAGTTTAAATGACGCTCTGCAAACTCAAGACTCTGCTTATTAGTGGCTTTTCACAGGGTGGTCCGACAAATAAGTTGACTTCACTTAATCTGCGTCCTGCGGTTTGTACGCTAAGTGGGACGCCCATTTGTGTTTTTGCGAAACTATCAACATAAACTGCCGTATTTCGTGAATCAATTTTTATTGACCTTAGCATTTCTCGGTCCCGATGAGCAGTAGTAATTCGTTGGCGACGACTTCCTGGTTTTCTGTATACACTTACAAAAGAGTGAAATTTTGAGAAAATTCGACTAACAGTTGATTTGTGTGCTCCGAATAGGACTCCAACATCGCTCATCGCCATTTTTTCCTCCAAAGCTTTTATTATTGCCACTTTGCTAATTGATAACTGATAACTTTCTCAATGAAACTATTTTTTTAAATAAATGATATGATTTGGTTACTTTTTATAATTAATAAAATATTCTAATCATTAGATATGATTCTTCTTCTAATAAAAAATACAAAAGAGAATTTGAATTGGATACCGTTGTTAGTGATGGAATGTAATTTCAGATTACGAAACTTAGAGTTGCATTTTTAATGCTCGCTATTGTATACATATACATACGTATATCACATACTAGCTTAACCCCGGCGCACTTCGCTACCCCTAGGTTAATTATTATATTAATTATTTAGTCTATACATTTAATGCGGCCTATAGTTCCTTTTAGAAAGATATTGATTCAGCCTTTAAGCTGTACATAGACTAAAAAATAAAACATACATATAAATAGCATGCTGGTTTACTCTGTCATCTTAAAAAAGAAATTATTACAATACTCACTTACCAAATCTTTCCCGTTTTATGGCTAACATGGATAGATAACGAAGTTGTTTTTTAGATACACACATCGCATTATCTTGGCTATAATATTTTAATTTTTATTTAGTGCCTTTATTAGTGCCTTTCAGAAAGACACGTTAGAACCGATACATAGCTAAGAAGCAGGCTTAGCTAAGAAGCAGGCTTAGCTGTGTATACAGACTTTAAACAAACTCACAGTATTCAACAAATTTAAAACTGATTATTTGTTGGCGGATTTACTACGGTTTTTTTAGAGTTGTGTTCAAAAAATAAGGGCACTTGACACGAATCGTATAACATCTATACTGGCCAAATGTTGCTACTGTACGTTGCAAAGGCTTTTGCTTAGGCGTAAGGTCTAATTGTTCTAGGTACCTGGACACTGTGGGATAGATGGTAATGAAACAGTAGATGCGTTGGCTAGGAAAGGTTCCGTACCAGACACTATATTGGTCCGGAACCATATTTTGCGGTACCTCTTAATAAAATCCTCAATCTTAGCAAAGATTGTGAAATTGTCAAATCCTTAGAGTTCTGGAATGATCAAAGGGGAGTTTACCACTGTAGGGTAGCGATCAGTCTACAATTTGGTCGTCGCTCTGAGGTTCTCAAGTATGGCAGGCCTGACTTGAAACTCCTGACGGATATTTTACGGGCCATTATGGACTGAGGGCGCATCTTAAAACGATGGATGTTTGTGAATGTATTGTAGACTGTTCACAAGTACCAGAGGTGGCGGAACACATATTGTGTGAATGTGGATTTTTTAGATGAAGATGTTTGGGGAGACATAAAATGTATTTAGGGGACATATCCACCATAAGGCCTTCTTAATGAACGCCAACATATCTGCTAAACAAACTGTAGACCTAAAGGGAAACAATAGATCCATCATAGTCCTGCAAAAGTGCCTGGTCAGAATGGTAATGATAATAATGATATGTATAGACAGCTTTTACCCGGTGTGCTTTGTGCAGTATTCGTTTATTCAATCTTTTCAGCTTTTTGGCTGATGTGGATAGACAACGAAGCATTAATTGCTGTGCTACGCATATCAAAATACGTTATTTAGTCTGAATAGAAGGTGCCACGCCCACTTATATAACCTCACACAGTTATTAATTATTAACCGTTCTCAAGATATGCAAAAAATAATACTTACTTTGTATGAAAGGTACCATGTCCACTTATCCAACTCTACCCACTTTAAAACTGCTGATTTTTATAAGAAAAAAGTTAATTAGACGTCCACTTATCCAACTCCACCCACTTTAAAACGGCCGATTTTTATAAGAAAAAAGTTAATTAGACGAAGTTTGGGAACTTCCACTATTACTTTTCTTAAATATACAAAAATCAATAGATGTAAAGCCCACTTATCTGACTCCGCCCACTTTTTGACTATTGATTTGTATTAACCAGAAAGTTATTTAGACCAAATTTGGAAATTCCTACTGATACTTTTTTGAATATATAAACAAATAAATGTATTCTATCTATGGCCCTAGTATCGTCCGGTTCGAATTTTTAAAATATGTTTAGCCTATTTCCTTTCAGACATACAGAGAGATACCGAAAAAATGTCCAGAAAATCGATTCAGCCGTTTAGCTACATATAGGCTTTAAACAATCATACGTGCATACAAACACTCATTTAGTTTTTAATTTAAGATATGATATATATAGAAAGGGCGTATCTCGATTTTTTTACTTTACAGGAATAACAATTAAAACTCCAATAAAATCTAAAAAATCTGCAATACAAGATACAAAATAACGCCATTTTTAGTAAGCTATAAGTCCGCTACTTTCAAAAATAGGTAACGGAATTTTCGAACGGAGGTGTATTTGGAGGTACACTAAAAAATCAAAAAATCACTCATCACGAATTTTTATAAAATATATAGACCTATATTTTTTTAAATGTAATAATCCGATTAATAAAATACTAAACATTTATTTATTTTTTGGCTCTATATTGTCGCAAGAAAACTACGTAAAAAATGTATTTTGTCCGGCAGATAACTTTTTTTTGTGTTCACATGCTGTTAAAAGCTTTTCTTGCACAACAGAGAATTACTAAAAAGAACAATCCAAGGCTATCGTTAAGATATATCTTATTGCAAAACACATGCTCCAAAATGCATTATAAAATAATATATTTATAAATATTTCTAAGTAATCAATGTTTATAATTGAAAAACGTCCAGAAAACGAAATATTTGAAAATTCAAATTTTCAACAAACTAAAATATTTCTAATTTACAAGTATTAAATGTATACAACTTTTGTTTACGTTTTTTTCATATGGAAATTTTTTGACGTTTTTATTACAATTAACAACAAATATTACATGTTGTTTTTGTACAAAAAATAGTTGTTGTACAGACAATTTCACCTTATTTAATTTCACCATGGGTTCGCATTTCAACATGAATGGACTGACGCCCGAACAATGCTTCCAAATTGTGCAAAGTAATTTTGAAAGTCATGGTTCTGTACCAAATACGTATCGCGCCTTTTCTGTTCATTAAACAAAACTCGCGTATTTAAAGTGATCGTAATCCTCAAATGTATATATATGTTGAGACACAGTTACAACCAAAAAAACTGACTGTTTGGTGTGATTTGTGGGCAGATGGAATCATTGGTCTGTAGTTCTTTAAAAACGATGCTGGTCAGAACGTTACACTCAATGGTGACTGCTATAGAACCATGATTACTGACTTTTTCGTTCATTAATGGAACAACTATGATGTGCGGGAGCTGTGGTTTCAACAAGACAGCGCAACATGCCTCACAGCTTGTGCCATCATTGACTTATTGATGAATAATTTGGCAACCGCATAGTTTCATGTTTTGGACCCGAGAATTGGCCTCCAAGATCGTGCGATTTAACGCCGCTAGACGAGCCCGAAACGAATAATCACTTGGAGGACAACATTTGTCGCGTTATTGCCGATATTCGGCCACAAATATTGGAAAAAGTCATTGAAAATTCGACCTCCAGATTAGATGACGTCCGAACCAGTCGTGGTGATCATATGCCAGAAATTATATTTAGAATGTAATACCAGAAGATTATCTTTCAAATAATTTAAATTTTATGTCATGGTTTTTGAAACTATATAATGTGTATATGTTATCAAATAAAAAAATTAGCACGAACTTTGTCGTACAGCTTAAAAAATTTTGAAATTAAAAAAGTATAAATTGGAGATTTTTTTTTTATAAATTTTACTAATTTCAAGTATCTGTAGGAAAATTAAAAATGATTTGGATTATCATTTTATATAAATATATGTTAATTAATGTATTAACCAATAAATAATTAAATTTATTTTTCAAATTCAAAATTTGTAGTACAACATCGATAAACCTTTCTAATATAAATATTGAATCATATCACGAATTCTGAATTTTTTCATTATAAAGAATCACTAAAGCGCCTTTTTTGAACACCTGTTACTATACGAATGAGTTGACAGATATAAATGAAATTTAACAAGTGTTCATACGACGGATAGAAGTTTCCATTATATAAAGCTTCTTTTTGTTTATACCGTCATTACTATGTCAAGCTAAAAGTATTTCAAACTGCCCCCATAGCTTATCTAACCATAATATAATCGGTCATAATATAATCGATGTAAAATATAATTTTCGATGGCTTCAGTACGATTCAACATCTTTGAAATTTGGCAATATACACTACTATAGTTCAAAATTAGTTAACTCTGTCTAAAAGAAAAATATATGACCTATTTGATGCTATAATTGTGCTACATTCTTATTTATTATATAACATTTTTTTTAATTTTAAATTTCTTTCTACCATTTTCAACAAGCAACTTAAAATAAGCAACGAAAGTAATTAAAATCTCCTTTAAATTAATATTTCGTAGTTAGCCTGAGGATATTTTTGCAGGCAGACGGGCAATTTTAAAATTTTTTACTTTTTCTTTATTTAAAATAAACAAAAAATATTTTAAAATATGAGTGTGTATATGCATCAAAAATAAATAAAAAAATATTTTTAATTAAAAGTATTCCTTTATTTATAAAAGTTCATTAACATCTTTTGTGGGCTAGAACACCCTTTAATTTTAATTAATGCAGACAAATAAAACAAAATTATGCTGAAATTTCATTATTTATAAAACAATAACTACAACAACGGTATAAATTATTTAAACAAAAATTTTTTTTGCATAATATAATTTAAATATTGAATACATTTTTAAGATGTGAAAGAGAGAGAGAGAGGGAGATTACAATAAAATAAAAAGGATTTAACATGAAATCTCTGTTTAAGAACTATACTTACAAATATAGAGTAGATATAGAGTATGTTACCCGTATTCATCGTCAGATGAATGTATGTGTGAATACAGGGAATGAGAGAAAAATTCATTTTGTAAGAACTTACCTGAAATGAAAGAAAATAAACAAAATAAAATTTATTAAAATACATATTTAATCGTATAAAATATATACATAAATTAATTAAATTTTATTAAAAATGTTTTTTTTATATTCATAGGTATTTACGTATGTATACACATATGTATGTATATGTTTACAAATCTATTTTGTTCTCTATTTTATGTTAATATATTATCCAAAAAATACATAAAATTTATAAAAACAGCAGTAAGAAAACTGTGGTATTTGTCGACAAAAAAGCTTTTGAAATAAATTAAATTTTATATTGTAATTAATATTCATGGCAAAGATTATTTCAAAACTCTAATGAAAAATGCAGGTACAGCAGCGAGTAAAAAAATATTAATAATGTGTGATATTTATTTTACTATACACTTACGTAGATAAATAATAGGAGCTGGTATAAATTCAGTCACATTCGGCCAAGCGCACATCGCTTAATTAAAAATTTTCTCACAGTTTTAATAAAATATTCTTAAATATTGCTTTCCATTATTTTTAACGATACTATTGAACATATTGTGTTTGTAAAATCATAAAATTATAAGAAACATATTTGCTTGACACTTTCCGGGAATGAAACTAAATACTATATAGCTCCGGCCCAGTTCACTCCTACTATCACATACAAGCTTGGCAAATGTTAACAAACAATTTGTTGCATTGAGTAATAGTGCAAATTAAAATGAAATATCAGAATATGTGTACATATTTGTTCTACTCTTAGGCCACAGTTTGGTTTGGGTCGTGTAAAGAAAATATTTTTTTTATTTTTAAGTCAAATAAAGTTTAGAATGAATAAGAGGCAATCTGGATTTAGGCCGAAGCATAGCTACCTTACTACTCCTGTTAATGTAACAGAGGAAATCAGATGTGAAATTGAAAATATATTATTCCCGATATTGTTTCATCATTCATTCCAAAACTTTTGACACTGCGCATCACTTCATTCTTAGCCAGAAACTGAAATTTATGCGGAGAATCTTCGATGGCTTGGGATGTCTTCTGTGCCAGCGGGATACTAGAGATTGCATTTTCGAGTACGAAAATTAATTAGACAATGTACACAAATAACTCTTGTCTAAACAAAACTGAAAACATTTTTTAAAATAATTCAAAAAAATTATGATTTTCAGAAGAATAATGCCTCCGCTCACTACGTTAACCAGACGGGCTTGTGGTTGTAGGCGCAAAATATTCCCCAAATACAATTGCCAGCTTGTTCATTTGATCAGAATCCAATTGGCTGCTATGGTTAGCTAATCTTTGGTGGTAACAAGAATTATGGCACCACAAACGAACTAACTGCTGGGGTAAGTGCGTCTTGGGAGTAATTCAAAAGACAATTTTGCTTAAATCTTTTTAGATACTATTTTGATTTGCCAACATTAGAAACTTTAAATTCACCGCTATTAAAAATAAAAATTTCAAGTAATCCCAAAACAGATTTGATACCCTCATACAAATTTCCATGTTTCAAAACTTTATACTTTCCCCTGCATTTTTTTTAGCATTTATCCGTTTTTATTTATTTTTTTGTAGCAGTAATGGCAACTCGATTACACTATAGGACAAAAATGAATGAAGTTGAACCATGAGTGAAGTGAAACTATTTTTCTGATAGAAACTATCGAATACAATAAGAATCTGTTCATGAAATATACAAAACACCTTAAAATAATGAGCTTTGCGTAAAAACCGGTTGTTCTTGCCTTCATGCACTATGAGCTGATAAATTAGCTGAATATTAACCGATTTTAAATTTTTAATATGGAAAGAGGAGCCACGCGTTTGGTCCAATATGACGGGATATTTAAAAGGTATATCTCCGAAGTTACATTTGATCATTGACACCCGGGTGTCTCTGGATGACATAGCAAAACATTTGACGGTTACCCTTTCTCAGGTTCATATACAAGAGGATATTGACTTTGAATTCGAACAGATCAAATGGGAAGAACATCGGTGTTCGCCTTAGGCAGAATAGACGGCTGGTGTTAAGGAATTTTACAAATGGGGATCACACGACTGGGAAATGAAACCACCTTCCATAAGAACAGAAGGATCTGGCCACATCTATGTTACCAGGGAATGAACCAGATGTTGAGGCTACCTAGAGCACATGCGAGAAACATAGTATATGCTTTTACAGCCCTTCGGGCTGTTAGCAGACGTACTTAAAGAATGGGAATTCTATATAATTATCCTTGAACAGAAAAGCTTCTTTGGCACTGCCCAGAACTCAACGATTTGAGGTATTCAGTGCCTGTTAGGTGGAGATTCGACGATAAGAACGACAACGTACGACCTGGACAAAATCCTTGCCTTTATTAGGACGACTGAGTGGGTAATGAACACATGGTAACCCAACGGGACCTAAAATTTGAACCCAAGTAAGCAAATAGTAACTGCCAGATTAACCTACCCAAACCTAACCTATGCTTTGCAAAGAATAAAATCTCACAGAGAGACATTGTGAAGTGGCCATCGAGATCATATGATTTGACCTAGTAAGACCTTGTTTTCGCAGGTATTATATGAGTCGAAAAAGTTTATGATGCATAAATCTTACTAATTCCCAGTTAAAAAATCGGTCGTAGCACTTCACACTAAAAGCCAATATCTAACAAGAATATCGGATATTTTAGATTGCAAAAATCACATCAGTTTTTTCAAAGGTTTGGTATTCCAACGGATTTTTTGAATAAAGTTCCCAAACTTGGGATGTTTGATTAACGTTGGCCTTAACGTCGCTCAAAATATGAAAGTTGGAAACGAAACAGCAGTACGAGCAGTTAAGCTAATGAAAGATTTTAATTTAGTTTTATCCAAGAGTGAAGAAAGAAAGCAATTGATAGTTCAAATTGTAGTGAAATATCGGAAACTCTATCATGATGTGAACAAATGTTCTCTTTTGCAATAAAATAATGCACATACCCAGTAATATTTTTACCACATACATCTTCGACCCGAGACCTTTTTTTTTATTACGGACAATAAATGCTACAAAACTAAAAATAAAATAAAAAACAACTAAAATAAGTGAACACTGAAAGAGGAAAAACATCAACAACACTCAACATTAAAAAATATATACATTTGACGAAAAAATATGATTTTAATTTTATCAACAACAATATAATAATAAGTTTTATGAAGAATAACACACCAATAAAATTTAAAATTAAAACAAAAATTACCACAATACATGACGAAATAATGTGTAAGGAAAATTGAAAAAAAAACACTATTGACTAAAATAACAATAAAGTTACCAGCACAGTAATAAAACAAAATAAGTTAAAATCAAATAACAAAAAAATAATAAGTCAGAAAAAACGAAAACTACAATGTCAATATTAGAACAAGCAAAACAGAATAATTGAATATTAATATTAAAACAAATAACAAAAACTTTATAAAAGTGTAGTGAACGGGACAAACACTTGCGTACAAAAATAGACACACACCTGACACCTAAATAAATAAACAAATTGAAAGGGCAGTGAAGACGGGCAATATTGAACTAGTACTATATCCCCTTTCATCAGTGTTTTTGTTTCCCCTCCTTTCCTTTATTCCTTACTAAATCTTTCGGTGCGAACCGCTTGGAGGGGTTGTTGTTAGATTATTCAGTAGCAACCAACTTCCTTGTCGTCCGCATCTGAAGAACGGTTGTTTATGATTTTTTATCCATTTTATTATTTATCGTTCATGTTCAATTTACGTAATGGCAGGCCGTTTTAGGATTGATTTCTGCAATGTGCGCGGGCTACGGGCGAGCTTTTTCTCCGTGTATGCGCACATTTGTCGCTATAGGCCGGATGTTTTCGCCTTATGTTAGACCCAGGTTTCGGAAAATGCTGATCCACAGGATTTTCATATCCCTGGGTATTGCCTTCTATCCCTTTTTTATTTTCATAGGGGTCTTACAATGTACATTCGCGATGAAGTCGTGTACCAGTGCCAGCAACCACTTATATGATGCAGAATTTAACTGTCTTTGGGTTAAATTCAAAATCAGGGCACATATTTTACATTTCGGGCTCTTGTATAGAAGTCCAAGCGCGGGAAGAGAGTTTTCCATATTAGGCTTTGACTCTCTTTCCGATTCCATATCGAGTATCCTGGCGAATTACTCGAACAGTGAAATTGTTGTTGCTTGTGATTACAATGTTCATAATTCGTCTTGGCTACGCCATTCAGGTCGCACAACTCCAGAAGGCCAATACTTGGAGCTATTTGCCGCGCACAACCACCTTGCGCAATTAGTGAATGAACCTACTCACATATCGTGTGTAGATGGGCACCAAAATAACACCCTCGACCTTTTCCACACTATACCCCCCGAAAAGTATGTAGTTGAGATCATTGCAACTCTCGGAAATTCGGATTACTGTACTATTTCTGACTCTTTCTTCTTCACAACGCTTCATATCCAGCTACAAAGCGCTTGGTTTTCAATTACGGGATAGCTCGTTGGGATGAGCTTAGCGATTTCTATAGGCATTTCCATTGGAAACTTTGTTTCCTTGATTCTAACGTGAATGTCTTGGCCGAAATGGTTGTTAATATAATGAAGCTAGGAAAAGTTCTGTCAGAAAGCTTCCGGTTATATCAAGAAATAAATCTTGTTTTAATCAGATGTGCTAGCTTGCAGTCAGATCTAGAGAGGAAGCATTCAGAAATTGGCGTAATAACAAATGCAATCAAACTGATATGCTACGCAGACAGGCGAGATCTTCATGTGCCGCAGTACTTAGGCGCGAAAAGACTCTATACGAACAGCGCCTACGTGCTAAAGTTCTTACTTTTCTGCGGGGTCATTCATTAAAAGGCTTAAGAACAGCGCTAGTTCGGTTCCATTCCTTATAAAGGATGACCAAACATTCAATAACCCGGTTGATAAGGCAAACCTTCTGGCTGAAATGTTTGCAGGTAATTCGAACTTGCCGGAGAGCGTTCAACCAATGCTCGAACTTAAAAGACTATCAGTGACTATGCCTAGTATATTCTTTAGAGCCCGTGCAGTTAAAAAGGTTCTTGCAAATCTCGATGTTAATAAGTCTTTTGGGCCAAAGTTATGGAGAGTATGATTAATCATCACCTTGTGAAATATTTAGTCTAACAATTTGCTGAGCGATCGTCAATACTGGTGATCTGCTGGCGCTACTCTCTGAAAGGTGTAATAGGTCCATTCATAGATTTGGTGAGAGTAAAGTTGTGACCATGGATATTTCCAAGGCATTTGACGGAGTCTGGCACGAAGCTCCCATATCCATACTTATTGCTTTTGGTGTCGGTAGTCACTTCTCTCGATTCATATCGAGCTTTCTCAGAAATCGCACTACAAGAGCGGTTATAGATGGGATTTCATCCGACGAGTTCAGGATAAATTCAGGGATATCGCAAGGCTATGTTCTTTCTCCAACTCTATTTATAATATTTCTTAACGACTTTCTTTTTCTCACTTCTAATCCTTCTTACTCCTTTGCAAATGACAGCATCATTTGTCATTCATATTCTTTTGATCGTAGGCCGAGCCTTTTGGAGATTGGGGCGAAAAGGCAGAATATGAACGACACATTTACAAGCGACCTTGCGAAAATCTCTGAGTATGGTCAACTTTAACGCGCGCAAGACCCAATGTTGTTTTCTGACACACATACGTGGTGGTGTGTTGTCATTTGTATCTATGGGTAATGTAGATATTGAGCAATCAGAAGCTCTTGATGTTCGAGGCATGAGAATTCACTGTGTCGTTCGTTTGAACAAGCACATATCTCGAGTGTCGAAAGAAGCAATCAAGTGCCTCTGCTTTTTAATGCGGTGTACGATTTACTTCACTCCATCTGATCTTCTTAATATTTACAAGACCTATATCCGACCCAAATTGGAATACAACTCTCATGTATGGGCCTATGCTTCAATATCTATTTTGGAGCTTCTCGACCGTGTACAGGAGAGGGCGAAGGTTCTTATTAATGATGGTAGGGTAGCCAACTCTATCGATTCATTAGAGCATCGTCGCAATGTGGCGTGTGTTTCATTGTTCTATAGGTACTATAACGGAATGTGTTCTAACGAAATTAAGGAACTAATTAATGGTATCATATATTTTTACGTGGTACTCATATTTTTCGTAGAGCGCATTCCTTTGTAGTTGATTGTCCAGTGAATCGCACAACGCTTTATAGGGAGAATTAGTTCTTTGGTCGCATTGTTCGCTCGTGGAACAATATTCCCGCCAATGTGTTTCCTGCCACTTACGACATGAACAAACTTAAATCGAAGACACTACACTATACATCCTCATTCCCACAATCTATTTTCCGAGTACCATGAGTAGGGATTATGTAAGTGGGAAGCTCCATATATTACACCACGCATACGGTTAGTCCACTTGCCCTTTTTAATGCATTTTTCTCTTAACCATTTCAATTTCGACTTAAGAAAAACAATTGGCAAAATAGCAAAATTCATAATCAAAATAACAATAACAATATAATACATTACTAAGCCATCCAAACCGAATGATAGCGCGACGAATTTCCCTTTTGCTTCTAATGTATATTTAATTTTACATTGTGTTTGAAATCGGATGCAAGCAAGAGGGCTTTGTTTTGTGCCTCTGAGCAACATTTAATTTTACAATAGGTTGGGAATAAGACTAATCCGAATCGGATACTAGTTGTATGTGCTTAGAAATTTTATTTCATTTTTCTTATTGATATAATGATGTACAATCGGACGTGTTTCAATTTGTAACAACTCTTGTACTGCTAATAAAAAACTAATAAAAATAATATTTATCTGTCTTTTTATTAATTTTCAATTATTTATGTACGTCGTACATACATATGTATGTGAAAAAAAAAATTATTTTAATAACTATCAAAAATTTAATTTAACTTTTCACACCAAATTTCAAGAGCGATGCGCCACGTTTTAACCTTGCCCGTTCGCGATTATATATTTCACACCATATTTCTAAACTATAACGAACTTTTTTTGGAAAGTTACGTTCGAAATAACAAATATGAAAAATAAGGGCCACCCTAATGCCATCGACTTACAATAGTATAAAAATCGTAATTTTTAAAACGAGTTTTCAGTTTTTTGTCATTTAAGCCCTAAATTATTGACTCAATTTTTGCGCAACACTGTTTTAGTATTAAAATATGTATGTATGTATACAAAACAAAAACAATAAATTATGTAATTAAAATGATAGGAGTAAATTTTTTTAATTTTAATATAAAATATGTTTATTAAAGTGTATGTATGTATGTATGTATGTATGTACATGTGAGTGTGTGTGTGTGTGAGAGAGTATTTATAACAATATTAAGAATAAACACAGCCAATCCCTTCACTCTTATTGAAATAATTGTCTTGCTATCAAATATTTGTTTGATTGTTAATATCCTTTATTATGTAAAGAAATTAGAGTGTGTGCGAGTTTATTCATTTTACATGCTGATGGGCATGACACGAGTACCACTCCCTTGTTTAAATTAAAATTGATATTTCAAAAAATATATGAATATTTATGTATGTGTGTGTGAGTGTGTGTAGAGCAGAGTAAGGCAAAGAACTGCTCTTCTCTTTTGTTTTCAAACGTACGTACTCACACGCGTATGCAAAAAATATACAAAAAGAATTAAAGTGAAAACAAGTGGAAAAATTCAGTGCAAAGTGTCCTGAGTGACAGAGTCTCAAATTACTACCACAATTGCAAAACGCATTTGTATTGTTTGCCTGACTCTGGTGTAGAGTATGTTTCATACATAAATATGTACAAACACATTTGTAGGGGACTTTCTTGTTGTTGTTGACTTGTAATCTAAAGTCTAAAGAATGTCTGTGTCTTACGCGATTAACTTTAGAGAGAGAAGACAAATACATTTTAAAAATTTTATTGTTTGTTCTAAAATTTAAGCAGAAATCAGTTTTTTTTACATTTTAAATACTTTTATTGTTGTAATGTTACGATTATTTGTGTTTTTATGATTATTGATATTTATACTTTATTGTTGTGGTAGCTTTAACCGAAAAAACAATTTCCGTTTTGATAGCTTACGTATATTGATAAAAAAAAATTGTACGGATACGATATAAGAAAAATAAATCTACATAAAAAAATCAGAGGAAAAAAAACCGAAATTATCGTTTGAAACTAAACTCCTAAATCTTCATCTGATAAATCGAAATCAACAATACTTGTTGTATCCACCTAATTAAGTGGTCTTACCGATTCCTTAACAAAAAATGCGTAGCTAATACGTCTGAGTTACGATTTACATATGTCATGATTATTGTCAGCAAATTTATCGGTTCCCTGTGAAATGTATTGTATAAATTTAGAAATTGTTGCATTTTTCAATAGTTTTAATTCTTTTGTAACATCAGTTACAATAATGTTTTCCTCTAACGCATCCTAAACATTAATGTCTGATAAAGTCTTATTATCAAGTTCAAGATAACAACAGTTCATTAATTTAATTCTTCTTCCTTCCATCAAATTCAGCATCTCAGTCAACACCACCTACATTTGTCTACTATAATTACCGATAACTTCCGTTCATTCAGGATGTTTTAAATTCTTTCCAAGAAAAATGCATGCTTCCTATAGCCATTGTTATATTGTAATTTTTCCAAATGTCTTTCATGGATAGGTATACCAAATTTTAAAAAGCGACGCAATTCGAACCATACAAATAATATCGACGCTAAATCAGACTCTAGTGTATTATAATAAATACTAAAAGTAGAACCAACAAAAACACATAACAGTGTATTCCACACTATTTGTTTTTTCACGAATTTGTTTTCATTCCTATTATAGAGATGTGATTTGTTCTGCTCTCTACAATATCCAACAGGGATGCATATTATCTCCGCTTCTATCGAATATAGCTCTTGATGTTATCATTTGCAATAATACAACTGCCAACAGGGAGATAAGATGTGATGGCGATGATATGTGCCTTTTAGCACACAGCCAACACACCACAACACCCCTAACAACTCCAAATTCAAGATACGTAATATGGAGTTGGAAATGTTAGTTATTACCTTAGCTGCATTCTAACAAGGACTGGTGGCTGTAGCGACGATATATAGTCTTTCGGATGTCCAACACCAATCAATCTTTCAATATTTTATGACCTGTGTGGTCCGACTAAGATAAAAATATTTAACTCCTACTTAAAATCCGCTCTATAATATAATGATAATAAATATAAAAAATGTAACGCAATGCCAAAGCCAACTACATTTTTTGGCCAAACACCATCTCGAACAATAACTTATGGGAACTACCGAACCAACGTCCAATTAGTATTGTGATTCTTGATTGCAAATTGGGCCTGATCCATATAACATAATACATACACGCTGACAGTCATAGCTACCGGATCTGACGATTTATCATCAATTTGACAATACTTATCACACATAAAATTCAGAAAAGTAACTGATGAAAGAAATATTGGCGACGAAATACATAAAATATACCGGCCAAATGACCCTGATCCGTATTTTTAGGCAGTTATGCTATTTATTTGAGTTTAGAACACTTTAAAGAAATAGGAATGTTCTAAATAACATTTTAGCATAAGAATTTAGTTTTTAGACTTAATAGATGAGTAATCATAATAAATGTGTAATATTTTCAAGATCTGAATTTTTTTTAACATTTCTTTAAATCATTTTTTATCTGGGGTATGATGAAACAACCGTCATAAAATTCTATTAAAATTTAATAACATTATCGATGTCTGCATATTTTTTTTCTGTTTCTTTCCATTTCTTTTCGGCTTTATTATTATTTTTGTACATTTTTGTACATAGCAATTGATGGTTGTTGATGTTGAAAAAAATCTGCAATAATAACTAAAAGAGATCATATACGCACATATACATTTCACCATTTTTTTGTGGTTATTTTAAACCAAAGGTAGCCAAAGTGGCACTTGAGGACCGAAGTTTAATCGGCCTCCTATATATCTACACCTGAACGAAAACAAAAATATTTAACAGGGAATAAGAAATAAACAACGATTTCATTCAGTTTTGTGATAACTTTTGATGAAAGCACATGTAATTATGCCGCTTTGCATATTAAAATTGTTTTTTTTTTTTTTTGTTTACTTTAATTTGTTTTTTTTTAAAGCACACTACACAAGTTTACTACTACTCTTCTACTAAAAATGCAGTTCTCTCTAAAACCACCCCTGTCTTAAACTCCCGCATAACATCACAAAATAAGCAAACAAAGTATAAATAAATATAGTGACCACTGTTGCCATTGCTGGTGACGGTACTATTGTTGATTAGAGGCAATTTTCCTATTATGGTGTTGGGGTACTATATGGTGCAAAGCAACGAATTTAGTTGAAGTCCTCCGAAATTGTATGCTATCTTAGACTGTGGAAAAATGACACTTCGATGGATTTTCTACTGCAAAATGTTCTCAGAAAAGGTTTGAATATAACAATATCACTGTATTAGGCTGGCGCCCACAGTCTCTAGCCTTAAGTACGATTGAGAATTTGTGGAATGTAGTAAAAACAACAACCACAGGAAAGTGTCTAACAAATTAAGTCAGGCTGCCTGGTATGATATATAGGATTCAGGAGCGTAAAATCTTGTCAACTACATGTATGCCCAGACGATGTGTGGCAGTTTTAAACAACCACGATGGCTCGACAAAATATTAATCACTCCAGAACAGCATTAGAACTGAAATTAGTGCAAATCAATTATTATATTATATTTTTCTATAACTATTTCGAAAATAACATGAAGTGTTGTTATTTTCTTCACAGTTTGAATTTGTATTTTAATTTTAATTGAATAAAAATGTTAAACCAAATTAATTATTAATTAATTATTAATCATTAATTAATTATTAAATTAAAAATTAATAAAGAAGTAATGAAATTTGCTTTTCTAATATGTTTGCTGAAAATAAGTACAAACAGTTCTATATCAAACATTTTCTCATTTTATGTACTTTCTTTTCAAATCCCAATCTAGCTAACGAAAGAATTATAGAGGTTAAAATCGATGTAAAGCGGACCAAATTAGGTCATATGAGAATTTTGTTTATTCAGTTTATGAATCAACTATGTGTACACGACTAAGCCAATTTTGTTGATATTTGGAGCACAGATATATATATATATATATATATATATATATATATATATATATATATATATATATATATATATATATATATATAGATCCAGCTAATGCAAGTGCAATAAGGTGATTTCTTCAAAATTGGATATCGTGGGCGTTAAAATCATGGGAAAACGATCAAATTTCATGAATTCTGCAATTACACGCAATTTTTCTTCTTAACCCTATAACCGACAAGCCTACCTTTAGGCGGGGTATATTGTTTTTATTATAATGCTGATTATTTCTTAGAAGTTCCATTATAACGAAAAATATGTGTAGAGAAATCCACAATTTACTTATTATGACAAATAACAACATGGATTTGTCTCTTGGTTTTTAATATTTCGATCCGTAAAGTCAAATCTCTAGATAAATTGTGTAAAATATTTATTTGTGATTTAAGCGAAACTTTAAAAGCAAAGGGTCCGCCATCTAACGTTTTTTTCCACTAGTGCTTATTTTGTGAATGGTAACACTTAGCTCATGTCTGATTTGACAGATAATTAGTTTTATCCTTCCGCTGAACGAATATGGTTGTGTATACGCTCGAACAACGCTGGGAATCTGGGCCTGCGATCGACTTACAGAAGATGCCGATTATGCCAAAAAAAATCCTCTTTTTAGATGAAGCTCATTTTATCTTGGCGAATATGTAAACAAGCAAAATTGTCACATTTGGGGCACAGAAAACCCGCATGCATACATTAAAAAGCCGATACACCCAAGACGAGTCACAGTTTGGTGCGGATTTTGGTCCAGAGCCATAATTGGGCCATTTTTTTCCGAAAATGAGCAAGGAGTGGCCCTTACAGTCAATGGCGATGGTTATCGGGTCATGTTGAACGAATTTTTGTTCACAAAAATTGAAGAGAAGGATATTAGCAACATGTATTTCAACAGGACGGCGCTACGTGCCACACAGCCGAAGCTACACTCGATGTTTTGCGCCCTGTTTTTGAAGATCGCATTATCAGCCGCAGAGCTGATGTCGTTTGGCCACCTCGGAGCTGCGATTTGACACCGCTGGACTATTATTTGTGGGATGCCGTGAAAGATAAGTGCTACGCCAACAAGCCAGAGAAAATTGACGCTTTAAACGACAATATTCGTGAAGCCATTGGTGAAATACAGCTGCACACAATCGATAATGTGCTTAAAAATTAGACCGATCGTGTAGGCTACTGCATGGCCAGCTGAGGCAGCCATTTGAATGAAATTATTTTCCATTATCAACCGGAAGGATTGTACTTTCAAATAAAAAAGAAATTTTAGAACATATTCAGTAGTTTTTTTATAGCATTTTCAAAAAAAAAAAAAAAAAAAAATTATTTGGCGGACCCTATACAAAAAATTGTTCACTAACAATTTATGTAAAGGAATTTATTTTTATATATGTCAGTATCTTTATTTTGTATTTAGTGTTTTGTTTATTATATTTTTTTGTTAAGCATAGCTTTTTATTGGTAAAAATTGTACTCCGCCTAAAGGCGGACCTGCCGGCTGCTAATTCGTTATACATATAAATTTTTTTCTCTTCTAATAGACCTTTTCCTTTTTTTTAAATAAAAATTTAGTTGTTTCAAATATAATTGGTTTTTAAAATGTTCCAACGAGTCTGCATTTTTGGCTTTGAACTTTCTTATGTGCAGTGGAAGGACACAAAATGGGTGCGGTTCTTATCAACTTATGCTGTTATTAAACCATTTAAAACCGAAATTAGCGACGAAAAATCGTTACAAACATGGCGTTTTGATCGGAAAATAAATCCTATGTTCAAGTAGAACCCAACATAATCAAAGTCATATGGGTGGTGATGATATAATATACAGCTTTCTGAGACGATACCGTATTAGAATGAATATGGACTGTACCGTAATTTTAGCATCTAATTGTTATGTCATTATTGAATTCATATCTCCTTTTTAGATGCATTCATGGATTTCTCATTTAAAATTATCAGACTTCCATAGTGGCAGATGTACTTTGTTATTATGCAAATACTTTCGTCAAAAAACCTATGTGAAGATATTAAAACCAAAGCCTTCAGGCAAAGAAAGTAAAAACATCTTATAATTCACCATATGACATCCGCTTTAATAAAGTTGGACATGTGCCGGATGTTCTGGGCCGGAGTGTAAGTCGGAATCACAAATATTTTGCACGAAGTGTAAGCTAAGTTTCTGCTTATCAAATAATAAAAATTGTTTCCATAGTTACCACACACAAAATAAGCAAAATGTTTAAGTAAAACATATTAAAAATCCTTCTTTTGTAAAACTATTTCTTTGACTTAACAGGCAAGTCCGCCTTTTGGCAGGCAACATATTTTCTTAGCTGAAAGGTGAGTTTTCAATGTTTTTCAACGTTTGACTTTAAAGTATTATTTTTCGCCCCAACTACCATCCCAGTATAATTTTTTTAAGCTCAAAATAAAATTGGCCAGTTAGAGGGTTAAAACGAATTAATACATATGTTGCACAAAAGTGCATTTGAAAAAGTTGCACTTTAAGGGACTAATAAGGGGTAAAAGGAGTTTTTTTGATTCATAATCAATTACTACGAAGCACGTAGTTATTGCGGTATATGTTGGAAACGATAAAATATATAGTTTTTAGACTCTCCATATTCTATTCTATTATCAAGTTTGCAAATAAATATATCAGCGGGAGATGTCAAAAGTCATCTTTCGGATATTTATTTGTTTATATCTTCAAAATAGTTAGAGTAACAGTCTCCACATTGGGTGCAAATAGCTTCAGAGTCAAAAAGTGGTCGGAATTGCACAAGTGGACATGATACCAACCATACAAAGTAAATATTAATTTTAGTATATCTCGAGAACAGATAAAATTAAAATTTTTAAATTTGGTCTGAACGACTTCATAGGCAATACATCTCATCAGTTAAAATGTGGGCGAAACTGGACGGGCGGGCATAGTACGTTCCATACAAACTAATTATTGATTTTTGTATATCTTGAAAGCGATTAAAGCTAGAGTTTCTGAATTTAACTAACAACTATGGGCTATCTTAAATGCTTGGACTTGGACCGTATTTGGTTAATCTGGGAAAAAATGATAAGAGATGATAACTACGATAATAGTTAAGGAAATCTTGAAGATTAGGTATAACGAAACATGACGGCATGCATCTTAGCATGTTTTTAATAAAATACATCAAAACCTGTTTTTACACGGTAGATACATTCCAAACAGTATCGTCTGAAAAATCAAATATTGTTTGCCAGAGTTTTTAGAGACAAATAAAGTTTTATAATTTATTGAAATTTAACTGAATAAGGTAACAAAGATGAGAAAAAGGAAGAAAAAACGGTAACACTGATCACTACTAAAGAGTGTTGTCAAGAGAGAGAGAGAGGGCGATTGAATGTAAAGAAAAGTAAACAACAATAATAATAACATACTCGTATAAATATTATTTTCAATTTCGCGAATAGCAGGATATAAGCGAAGATAAAATTGAAATAATGTTTGAGAGCAAAAAATAAACAAGAAATAAAAACAATAATAAACACATATGTAAGTGTTCGTATGTACAACGTATGTGTATGTGTGTTGTGTATTAAAAAACAACCAACCATGCAGCCTCGCCAGCCAAAGTAGCTGCACTTACTCAGGTTTATTATATAGATGCTGACAACAAACCAAAATAAAACCAACAAACAGCACGTACCCGTAATATAGCAAAGAGAGTAGAAGAGTAAAGTTTTTGCTGATGCTTTTGTAATTTTATTACAGAAGAAGGAGTAAAAATAGTTTGGAAATTAATATGGAAAAATACAAACAGTCGATTCTCGATAATTTAAACGGAGATAAAGAGAGAGAAAAACATTTCAGTTTAAGTGCTTTTATTAAAAGTTGTTATTCAAATAACTACTAAGTACATACTACATACAGTGATGGTGAAAAAGATAGGCACAACAAATACAAATATTTCAATATTTCCCTTAATATTTTTAACCTTTTATAAGAAACAATACGTACTATAAAATAAAAGGGTGTTCTGCAGAATGAAATTCTGCAATTTTCTCAAGAATAAATGATTTTGTGTTGGAAGTTTATACAGAACAATGATCCTAAGTGTCCCACTAAATGTGTGGGTAATGGAATGACAATAGCAATTATTACTCCTCTCTGACGTCCGTTTTAAAACCAAAAATATATGCAAAACATTTGAATAGAACTTTTAAAAAATTTAATGTTTCATTTTGCTTGACATCTGGTCGAATCTTGTGGATTCTGTGAATCCGCGAAGAAAAAGAGCATCTTTCAAAATTTATCAAAGTATTGAGATTTGATGGTAGTACCATATTAACCTACTCCTATATTTTCTTTTGCATTGAGCAAAACAGCCCTATTATTCTTTTCACTTATCTTTAAAAACAGTCAAAAAAGTTGGTAAATATAATAATAATAATAGACAATTGAAATATTTTTAAGTTGATGTATTGAAATTTTTTATTTATACCTATTTTCCACCACCGCTAACGTATGTATGTCAAAATCTAACGTACAAATTGCGCAAATTTATTTCTAATCGATGAGTTTGTAAAGCAAACTCCCGTATTGTGATGAGGTTATGCTTGGTTAAATAATAATTGAAATATACAATGAGACACTTCTGTTCATCAAAACCTTGTTCAGCTGTAATTGTTGGCTGTTATAGTGGCTATTTGGTTGCAAAGTGAATTATTCGTTTTATGTTGTGTTGCAATTTTTTTTGTTTTATTTTATTTTTTTTTTTTTTTTTTTTTTTTGCAAATGTTGGTATATAAAAAACACACATATTTAAAGTTGCGGGGAAAATGTCTGAAGGAAAATAAAACAATTTTAACTCGAAAAAAAAAAGCCATAAAACGTGACCGGCCATTTTTCAATGTCAGACAAAAATATTTTTACATACAATTTTGTGTTATTTTTTGTAGCATGTTTTTTCCTTCTGTTTGTTGAAAAATGTTTATTGTTTTGTTATTGTGAGAATTTTTTATATTTATTCGAATAAATTTTTCTATAACAATTCGTTTTCATAATGACGATGATGGTGATGACGACGCTGTTTATTTCATTCGTTTCATATTGTTGTTGCTATTTTTCACGTGGTGATTTGTATGTTTTTTGACAAAGAAAAATACAAAAAATAAAATATTTTTGTTATTTTCTTTCTTTTTTTTATTCAGCAGAAAATTAAAATTAATGTTGTAATTTGTGTCGAGTAGGAAAAAATACGTTATAAATTTCCTAATAATATGCTTTAAAATATTTTATTCTCCAAATTCATAGCGTTAGAGTCTTTTTTTGCTCTACTTTATAATTATGATAAACAGCTATGTAGATGCTATCTCTCTCAGACACATACCAATACATTTACCATTATATTCTGTAATATTACAAAACACAAATTTTTTCATGATTTTTTTTTTTGGAAATTTTTCAAACCATAAAATACTTACGCTACATAAAATTTTACTCTGTTATAATGGCAGTGGAAGCCGTAACATTGCTATAACAAGAATTTTCTATAGTTTATTATTATAATTGTTGTAGTTGTTGTCATCTTTATTATATAAGTTTTTAAGGCAACTCTTACACTCGTATACATATTCGCTTTATTGTACATACACATATATTTCTTAATTTAATGTTTTTTATTGTTAAGGCTATTTTGATTGTTGTGTTAGTATACTTTTAGGCATTTTTTATGGAAACATTTTGTTGCATATTTTAAAGCTTATTTATTTCTCTTTTACGTTTCCGTTTATTCAATGTCCTAGTTTTGATTCTCAACTGAGCTGTTGTTATTTCTTTTGCAAGTTTTGCTTACGTTAAATGGTGCATTAAAATGTATAAAAAATCAATTTTTGATTTTCTTGAATATAAACCGCCGTTTTGATTGTATTTTTAATTTTAGTTAGTAAACTCTACAATGGATGTACAGTACAGCCAATTATTGTACATTTAACAACTTTTATTCAATTGTCCATAAAATTTTATGAAAAGTTTAAGAAAATTTTATATTAAGTTAGATTTTCTTTACATTTATACTCCAAAAAATTATAATTAATAATTAATTAAGCTCAACTTCGGATTAAAGTATAATTATTTAATATAAACTTTTCATTTTCAAGCTTTAGCGTATTGAGTCGCCAGTTTAAATGGACCTTTGGTAGATGCTTTATTTATTAATTTAATCAATAGAGTATATCCTTAGAGACATTTACATAATTTATAAAATAATAAATAATTTATATTATAATAGTAACAGAGATACAAAAATACACATTTATGCATATAATATTGTATAGTAAATGATATTCTTGGAATTTATAAATACAATTATTATTTTTTTTATCGCATTTGGATTCAAAGAATAATCATCCTCCTAAGAGGGTGAGCATTAGGATAATTAGCTATAAAAATGTAATAGATGGCATATGTAAAATGAAACATATTTATCAAAAATCCAGAACATATACATATCTACTCTCATAACATTTGGTATAAATGATAGGATTTGCACTTCCCCAAGTCAAGCTGCATTAAGTTCGCGTTTCACAATTCGTAGAAAGAACTCAAGTCTATCGAGAAATCGGAGTAGATAACATCCGGTTCCTTTTATGAAAAATTGACGGTTAATGACGGTTGTAATATGAAGTAAATAAGTTATTCCTGAACATCCTTTATGGAATCCATGTTGATAAAGGTTTATAAGATTAGACTTTCGGTAATACAGTCGATCCGTGATTAATTTTTGAAGTAACTTGGGTATAAGGCTTAATTTCGCTATACTCCTATAACTTATTATTTTATATAATACATATAATAAAATATATCAATTTACACTGTTTATTGTTGTTTGTCATGTAACAAGATATAGAATGTCAGTTAGACTTTATACTGAGAGCTGTAATTCTAAAAATTCCTTGAAATATTTGGAAAATTTTGCAACATTAAAACATTGTGCTTATGAACCGCAATAAATTATCTGCTAAAAACGAAAGCGCTTAAGTAAGTTTAGCAACAACATACACAAAAAAACAAAGATTCAAACTACAACTCTAGGCTTTGTCTTATACATGTTTCTGTTTTCATAAGTTAAAGAAATAAGTTCTATATTTGTAACGCTTGGTGGTGAATAGCTAAATTAGGCTGATCGATTTACTTATCATTGCTTATTACTCTCTCTCTCTCTCTCTCTCGCCTGTCTGAAAGTTGTGAAAGTTTTATTAATGACAGGTGACACATTTGGATATCCTTGTTTTGCACTAAAGATTAGCTACATATATATACGCCCCCATAGACGGATGATTTTCGAGGACTTTAAGAACAAATAAATCTCCGCTAGGCAGGCATCTCTAGTGAGCTAAAAAAATTATGGACGATGGACTGTGTTTGTCTGCTGGAGTTTCCACTGTAGATGTATTTATTAAAAACAATGCCTATATTTACCTACCGTTTACTGATAATCAAAATTGGTTTGAATAATGTCAGGATTAGTGTACGAAGAATGTATGGAGATTTAAAATATTGTCGAATATTTTAAACTTTTGTCAAATATTTTAAATCTATCGTTAGACATGCAATTTCAATTACTTAATTATTTTACTTTTGGAAAACTAATACAAGCTGTGCTTAGTTGTAAACATTTGTACTTTAGCAAATACTTTTTTCCCCATATTTCCTAAATATGTAATGTGTGTCACAAAATAATTTTACGGTAAACAAGTTAATCTACATTTTTATTAATTAAAAATAAATAAATCAATAATAAGGAATAGTACAATATTACAACTGTAAGTGAATTTAAACGTAAAACCATACAATATTGACATTTTAATATTATGTTATGGCATATATGGTAAACAGCTCTAAGATACGGTCAGCTTTGCTGTTTGCTTGAGCAAATAATACTTAATAAAAACTTGACAAAAATTTGTTTAGTACAAAAAATGTGTACATACATATGTATATATTTTGATGGTATGTTTTATGAAAGTCACTTAAGTCAACATAAGCATATTGTAGTTGTCCCTTAAATCTGATATTTGATCTCTGAAGCAATGAGCGAAATGTACTTAATTTGTAATTGAATTCTGACTTTCGACATTAAAAATTTATTTCGAATTGATTAAATATATTCCATATCATGATGAAAATTAATATATTTTAACATATTTTTAGGCTATTGTCGTTTTAAATAAATGTTTTGCTATATAATTTGCTTTGAATTATGAGATTGCTTTCTTTATATATTACATATGTATATATATTTTAATTTTTTACTGACTACCTGAAAAAGGGATAAAAACCATTAACATTTTTTAATGAACAATTAATTAAAAACAAACACATACACTCACACACACATCTACGAGTATATTTTTATGGCATTTCCATTAAGATTTGGTTAAAATGTTTGCTTTTTCTGTTTGGTATACAACTTGTACATATAAAAGGCTATCACAACTCTACTCCAGTCAACAATTTTTCAATGTCATCATTTAACATATAAATTCACTTTCATTCGACCATGTGTAGATTAAAAAAAAGAAATAAAACAAAAAAAGGAGTGAAAAACAGACAAACAAGGCCTATAATACAAAACTGGAACTGGTTTCTTCCAATTAATGGTTTAAAGGTACTAAAAAAAATACCTAAACGAGTGAAAAAAAGTAAAACGAAATGAAACGAATGAAATTGCAATAAAATCATGACAATAAACCCCAATGATGACGACGATACTGATGATGATAGAGGAGGCTGTTTCGTATAAACAGCGTAAATGGCTGTCTGACCAACAGTATGTATCTGCTTGTATGAGTACTGAAGCAGCCACAGGGCAACAGCCAAAGCTTTAATAGTAACCAAACAATAAGAAATATTATTATTATTTTTTTTAATATAATAAAATTATAAACATCAAGTAGAATAATTTTTTAAATGCACACCAATAAAAAAAAATAATATCTCTTTGCCGAATCATATGAGTCTCCATTACAAAGAAGCGCATATGAACATGAACATGAAAAATTCATTATGTTGAGCTTAATTAAAAATAAAAAATTGCAAAATAATGAGAATAAAAACGAATAAAACAGGTAAGTGATACCTTTTTCTGTTAGGCGCTATCGAGTAGAACAAGGATTTGTTTTTGGAATTTTCAAAACACCTTCAAAATCTCGAATTACAGGTAAAAAACAACCGGTTTTCCGGACCTTCATGCATGTATAAGCCAATTACTTAGCTAAATATTACGCGATTTTAAATTTCTATGTTATGCTATGTTATTAACTTATAAGTGCATGAAGGTCCAAAAAACCGGATTTATACCAGTAACTCGAGATTTTGGAGGTATTTTGAAAATTTCAAAAACAGATCCTTGTTCTACTCGATAGCGCCTATCAGAAAAGTGGTATTATTTTCCAGGTACTTCAATTTCGTTTTTTTTTGTCGCATCGTGTAATAATAATAATAAAAAACAAATAGAAAAATCATATGAAATTGGCTGGGAAATATTCATTTGTTTGACTCAGTTTTGGCTTTCAACTGAATAGAATAAAAAAGCAAAGGTGCAGCAATATCCGTTTTTATGGCCTCATAATACAGGCATCGTCAGTAATACTAACAGAGGAGAAATAGGGAGCCAGTGTCATAACCATCATCATCATCATTGGCAACAACAGCATAAACTGGACGTTTTTGTAAAAAAAACAAATATTTTATTTTTATTTTTGTTAAAACATACTTTTTTTACTTCTCATCTGGTTTTATGTGTTTTGTTTCAATTTTACTATTTTTTCAACTCAGGTCTGCTTGTTTTATTATTATTTTTTCAACAAAAATAAATATTGCAGCCATGTTTTGTCTGGAATTTTTTTTATTTTTAAACTGATACTCATACTCATACGAGATGTGCAAATGCTGCTGTTTTTTTCTATGATTTTATAAGTTAACAAAGAAAAAAATATTAAACTCTCTCTCTCTCTCTCTCTCTATTTTCGTCTGTCTCTATACAATTGCAGTCATAGATGTACTTACTCACTATATGTAAATACTTTTTACACGCTTACGAGTATGTTTATGTATTTTTTTGCATTTTTTTCCTGTAAACTAAGCTCTCATCCGCGCGTAAAGAGTAGAGGGAAAAAACCCTTTCGCTTTCAAACATTAAAACAACATGATTTTTTTACACAGGCATACATACACACAGCACTCATATAGTATTTTTACACATGCCTGCTTTATAACGTTGACAGAAAAGAGCAGAGAACAACTGTTTGTACGTTTTTATGGTTAAAAAAATAAATGGTTATGGTTAAAGAAATAAATTCAAGTTTAACAAATGGTCGAGACGAATTTAAAAGGTGATTGTGATACAAAACATATTGATTTAATAAATTTAGGAAATAGCGTTTATTTTAAATGCTATAAGTCAGAGTTCAAACCAGTAAAAAATACTTATGAAAAGAAGCGTTGAAAAAGATCGAAATATAGTTACACACAAAAGAAGAAATTAGTTAATGTGCATATACGAGTAACTTTAACAATATTATGCATTTTGTTTTAAATATCGTCTCCACTGGTGGCAAAAGCAAAATCAAAGCCTCTGTAAACCGCTGTTTGAGAAATCGAACGTCCATAAAAACTCCTCCCTGTTTCCTCCTACCCACAACCTATTTTTCTAGTTTCAGCACATTACACGGCATGAGTACGAGTCATCCTTGGAGTACTGGTCTCATGTGAAAAAAAATCTATGTAAGCAAATAGCAATTGGGAAAAAGATGGCTTGTGAAAAGTTGATAAAACCTGAGCCAGGGCCACCCAGTAATACCCTATGTCCACCTAAACCTAGTAAGAACCACGTATTAACGCAATATGTGTTCCGCTGTCTCTGATGCCTGTGAGCACAATCTACAAACATCCACATCCGCGTAGCATTATACATAATTAACCCTCTAACCCACAAACCTACCCTTAGGCGGGGTATATTGTATATTTGTGTTATTATGCTGATTTTTTTTAGAAGTTGTTTTATTACGATAAATATATGCAGAGAAATCTACAATTTACTTCTTATGACAAATAACAACGTGCATTTGTCTCCTGGTTTTAATAAAGTCAAATCTCTAGATAATTTTTTTTGTAAAGCTTAGCTTTTTATTTGTAAAAATTGGACTGCGCCTAAAGGCGGGCTGCCGGCTGTCAGTTCGTTTTGCATATAAATTTTCATCTCTTTGGATAGACATTTTTCTTTTTTTAAATAAAAATTTAGCAGTTTGAAATATAATTGGTTTTTAAAATGTTCTAACGAGTTTGTTGGCTGCATTTTTGGACTTTGAACTGTCTTGCGTGCAACTTATGCAGGTATTAAACCATTAAAAACCGAAATTAGCGACGAATAATCGTTACAAACATGGCGTTTTGATCGGAAAAATAAATCCTATGTTGAAGTAGACCCCAATATAATCGAAAAATACAATTGGCATATGGGTGGTGATGATATAATGAACAGCTTACTAGGACGATACCGTATTAGAATTAATATGGACTGTACCGTAATTTTATCACCTAATTGTTATGTCATTATTGAATTCATATCTCCTTTTTAGAAGCATTCATGGGAATGAATGCAACGGTATTTCTCATTTAAAATTATCAGACTTCCAAAATAGCAGCTATACTATGCTATTATGCAAATACTTTCGTCAAAAAACCTATGTGAAGACCTCAAAACCAAAGCCTTCAGGCAAAGAAAGTAAAAACATCTTATAATTCACCATATGACATCCGCCTTAACAAAGTTGGACATGTGCCGGATGTTCTGGGCCGGAGTGTAAGTCGGAATCACAAATATTTTGCACGAAGTGTAAGCTAAGTTTCTGCTTATCAAATAATAAAAAATGTTTCCAAAGTTACCACACACAAAATAAGCCAAATGCTTAAGTTAAACATATTAAAAAGCCTTCTTTTGTAAAAGAATTTCTTTGACTTAACAGGCAAGTTCGCCTTTTATCGGGCAACATATCTTCTTAGCTGAAAGGTAAGTTTTCAATGCTTTCCAACTTTTTAATTTAATCTTTAATTTTCCCCACAACTACCAGCCCGGTATAAGTTTTTTAGCTCAAAATAAAATTGGCCGGTTACAGGGTTAAAATTAAAAATTAAATTTCTAAGTTTCCAACAAATTACGTTTCCTAGAAATAGGCAAAAGTTTTGTATGAAATCGGAAAAAGTGGCTTTTAAAAAAGATTCGAAAAAACAATAACTTTTCTTACAAATTCATAAAAACACAAAATGTCATGAAATTCAAACTGAATAATTTTAACAATTTGATACTTACGTACATATGTGCATAATTTGTTTGTGACTTTATATAATTTGTCCACGTAAAAAGCTAGAACGAAAGGAATTTGTTTTTTCACATTAACTAACCCTTTCCTAACTATTGAGTTCACATTTTACTTCTGACATAGGGGAGTTTACACGGTAATACAAGAAGAAGAAAACGGATGGTATCGTGTAAACTTAATATGTAATGAGAGCGCTCGACATTCAGAAGAAATGCGGATAAAAATTTGGCAGCAGTACGGCACTCATCACACTTTATTAGATCAGGGATGTATTTTTATGTATGTAAACAAATAAAAATAATAAAAAACTGCTGCTTTCATTTTTCTTTGTTTTGGTTTTTATTTACCTTCTAAACGTCAAAAAAATTTGTCGTAAGATTTTTTACTCTCGTTTTTAAAATACGGATAGAATTTTATATTTTCTTTTAGACTTAAAAACTACCCTTAAGAAGAAGTAAAATGATGAAACAAATAGATGTACGGAATAAGATGTTTTACTTTAGAACCTTCTTTTATTTGCATATTTCTAGATGGTTTTTAATTATTCTAAGTTTTATTTAAAGCAAAATATTAAAATTACAGGTTAGAACTTGCAATGCAATTCTCAGACATTTTTAAATTGAATATGTTAATTTTTAAAGTGAGCTATCTAGTTTGGTGTTCACACATAGCGCAATTAAGTTTATTCATTAGTATTTTACAGTTAAGACTTTAAGATAGATTTTGTTCATGAAAATATAAATTTTGGAATTTAGTATGAAAAAGCGTGTAAAATTTAAAAAAAGAACTCAAATTCTTTATATAAATTTTTGTTCACTTATTGCAGATGTGCTGAAACTAACAAATTGCAACAAAATTGCGGTTACGGTTTGTGGTCACAAAATTGGTGTGCTGAAAATCATAATCACAATAAATTTTGCTATTTCAATTCGCCACTAAAGTATGATGTGATTTCTAGGTGAACTTGTGTATATTGCAACTAAAGTAATCCTTCCCGCATTGCTGGGAGCCTTTGTGTTGTACCTGCATTTTGAATGATGTGGATACATAAAGAAAGCTTTAAGTGTCACCTTTCTTTACACGTGCATGATTCCATATTTCTTTTTAAATGATTTTCTATTGATTGCCAAGTTATTTAAGCTAAATTTAGAACCTCAACTCTAACCATTCTCAAGATATACAAAAATATTTTAATTTGTATGGAAGGTATCATTTAGACCAAATTCAGAGCCTACCACTATTATCGTTCCAAAGATATAGAAAAATCGAAATTTACTTTGTATGAGAGGTGCTATTCCCACCTCACCAATTCGGCTCAATTTTTTGACAGTTATTTGGTCCAAATTTAGAGACTCTTAATATTACCGTTTTAAGGAAATACACATATAAATATAAATTTTATATGGGCGTGGCACCGCCCAGTTGAACAATAGTGAAACCACACACCAAAAGAAAGCCTTCTACACGTACTACACATACACAGTTTTAAAAATATTGCCTAACTCACACAAAGTTTAAATGCTGTAACAAATTTCGTCTTCAAGTAAAATTTATGCAATACAAAGGAGTTCACTCTGACGTCAATAATTCGCTCATTTCAGAGAACATCAATTACAACGCATTTTATAGTCCTCTTTTATATATATATATATATATATATATATATATATATATATATATATATATATATATATAAAAGAGGACTATAAAATGCGTTGTATGTATATATATATATATATATATATATATATATATATATATATATATATATATATATATATAGATAGATAGATAGATAACTGGGTGTCAGTCAACAGAAATGAAAGCGTATAATCAAAATTAAATGCGGTGTTTTGATCAAAATTTAAATAAAAATATTTACAATTGGAAAATATCCTATTTTTATTTGGTCGCTGTGTTCCATTTGTTTACTTTGAAATTGTTAATTTTACAATGAACAGCTGTTTTTATTCTCACACAAAAAACAAAACGCGCCATTTTCAGGACATGAAAATATAGGGTTTGCGATTTGAAACTCACTCAAGTGATTTAAAATTTTTTCGTTTTTCAGCACATGTGTAATTAACTTTATAATTTGGAAACTAGAATTCTGATTACAAAAACTTTTTTGATTCTTGCCTACTGTACGGATGCGAGCTGTTTGCTAATTGTGATTCTAGCAGCAAACGAAAATGGAATGTTTTATTTAATAATATTGCTAGATATGTTTATAATTTAAGAGGATATGATATTTCTGCAGCAGCTAAGACTCTTTACGGTGTGATTTTTGAAAATTTATTAAATATACGTGTAGTTTTATTTTTGCATCGAATAATACATAAGTGGAAACCGAGTTATTTATTTGACACGCTACGTTTTGCTCAGACACCTCGTAGTAGAAATATTATAATTCCTCGGAATCATTACTTGTTTTCCGAATGGCAGCTCTACTTACATGCTATTCGACTTTGGACCATTCTTACACAACATCAACAACGCACACCAATAAATATTTGTTTCAATATTTTCGTTGATATTTTTTTTTGTATCCCTTTTTAATTTATTTTATTTGTATGTTTTTTGTACAACCCTCGTTGTTTATTATATGTACAGTGTGTCAAGAATGAGTTTAAACACATAAAATTTTTAACCTTTTTTTAATTTCATTGGCAATAAAATGTCAGATTTGTTACTTCAGATATATTTTTTTTTTGTTATACGGTATTTATGCAGAGTACCCTCCAACGATTACGACCAAGAATATTTTTTGTAAATCATGAGAGCAGAACAACAAAAACAAATATTGCTTAATATTTTTAATGTCAAATAACTCTTTACACACCTATTATTTTTACTCGGTTTTGTATTTATTTAAAGATCAAATGGTTTTTGCCGTTGTGTTTTGAGTTAGTGATTGTTTTCTGCAATTTTGCATACAAGTTAGTCCTAATTTTTTATAATGCAAATTCCATTTAGTTCCATACTACACAAGTAAGAGGTTATCTTACTGCGTCATTTAGTTGATTTAATATAACGACCATTTGGAATAGAGTGAGGTCGAGTTACTAGAAATGTTTTTAGTGGCAAGAAAATCAATTTACAATGTACAAAATCGAACGGAAAAAAGGGAAAATTGAAGTTAAAGAAAGGAATTGGCCTAAGCTCACTATAAGTAAACATGCAGAGCGTATAACTAAAGGGTCCGCCATCTAACGTTTTTTTTTCAACTAGTGCTTATTTCGTGAATGGTAACACTTAGCTCATGTTGGATTTGACAGATAATTAGTTTTATCCCTCCGCTGAAGGAATATGGTTGTGTATAGGCTTGAACAACGCTGAGAAATATTGCGACATTACTTTGAAAATCATGGTTATGTTGCAGAATAAAAAATCATATTTTCAGATGAAGCTCATTTTGATCTTGGCGGGTATGTAAACAAGCAAAATTGTCGCATTTGGGGCACAGAATACCCGCACGCATACATTGAACAGCCGATACACCCAAGACGAGTTACTGTTTGGTGCGGATTTTGGTACAGAGGCATAATTGGGTCATTTTTCTTCGAAAATGAGCAAGGAGTGGCCGTTACAGTCAATGGCGATCGTTACCGGGCCATGTTGAACGAATTTTTGTTCACAAAAATTGAAGAGGAGGATATTAGCAACATTTGGTTTCAACAGGACGGCGCTACGTGCCACACACCCAGAGCTTTGCGCCCTGTTTTTGAAGATCGCAAATTCAGCCACAGAGCTGATGTCGTTTGGCCACCTCTGGGCTGCAATTTGACACCGTTTGACTCTTATTTGTGGGGTGCCGTCAAAGAAAAGTGTTACGCCAACAAGCCAGAGACAATTGACGCTTTAAAGGACAATATTCGTGAAGCCATTGGTGAAATACAGCTGCACACAATTGATAATGTGCTTTAAAATTGGACTGATCGTGTAGGCTACTGCATGGCCAGCCGAGGCGGCCATTTGAATAAAATTATTTTCCATTATTAACCGGAAGGATTGTACTTTCAAATAAAAAAAGAAATTTAAGAAAATATTCAGTAGTTTTTTTTTATAGTATTTTCAAAAAAAAAAAGTTATTTGGCGGATCCTTTATTACAAAAATCAAGCAAAACCCTGAAATTTCCACAGGAACACATGTAAGAAAGCTTGAAGAGGAGTGTAGTGTTGTTGATTGTCATTAATCGATTCGGCAAGAGCATTACACAAGAAATCATTAGTATCTGTGGCAAACTTAGAAAAACTTTTTCTTTCGCTATTGTGAATAACGTCAAATTTAGTACTGAAACGAAAATGGTGTAGTTTTAGAATGACGGGTCTACAAGTGTGTGGAGAAAATCTCCGATATCGCTAGAAAAGAACAAAAACATATTAATTGTTAAATTTGAACAAATTTTAGTATTAGTTTGTTTGTATTTCTCAAGCGAAGACGTAGAAGACTTGGCATTTATAGAATCAACCATGAAAGCACAGCAATACATTTAATAAGCAGTGCTAGGAAATTCTAGCCCCTCAGGAACAACAAACCACAATTTATATTTTATTAGGACAAAAAATTCTAAGCATAATTCGCATATAATGGCGATGTGGGCTTGAACCCTACTAAAAATTAGTGGGCATTTTTTACGAAAAAAGCAACTAAATGCCAACCATATATGATTACATCCTTTAAAGCACAGTAGGAGTGAAGAGTGTCAGAAAATACTGGCAGATTATGACCTAAGAAAGTAGGTTAATTCCATGAAAAAGCGGCAATAATGTATAAGAGATGTAAGAGGAGGTCATATTATTATTATTAAATGTATGAAAAAGCCGTCAATTATAATGTAAGCACATATTCTAATTTTTGCGTAGAGTTATTTGTCAATACCAAATGAGAGTTAATTTTTTTTCGATAAATTTCTTAGTTGTTTTCAACTGAATTTGTATAATTTTTTTGCTTAAGATTTGACAAGGTATGTATATTATTATAATAAATCAAAAAAAATCCGTGTTAAGAACCAAAAATGCAATTTTATCAGTAAAAAAGTTGTGAGTACTTAATTATTTTCAATGTGTAAATTCATTCTTGATACACTGTATATGTTTATCCATTTATCATTTTTGTTAAAATCCTTTTTATTATTAATTTATTTATTCATTTACAAAATTAATAATAATAAATAATAATAATTAAGTACTGAAGCAATAATTGCATAACTTATAAATTGAGATCTTGTATGGTAAAATAAGCTAAGTTAATGCCATAATTGCGTGAAATTTCTTAACTGCGCATTTAAGATTTATGTGTGCACATGGTATAAAGTGTTCTGAGCATAAATTTCGTTAGGACTTTCTTCAAAATAGTCTATTCACTCGTGATGGAATTGGCCAATTAACGAAAATCGAAAAAACTACAGCTAAGTACTGTTACATATACAGACAGTATGTACATTAGGGTGCGCCTTACCCGTATGGGCCAAAAATTTTTGCAAGTTTTCGGTTGTTACTCCCTCTCAAAATGTTCTTCACATCGCACAAATAAACTTCAGAGAAAATTGTTCGGATCGCATAACTGGATGGCGTGGCTCATTCGCCCTTAAATTATTGATGTATGCCCAATATCAACAAAATCAATACAAATGGTATTTATGTGCAAAACCTTCCAAAAAAAGTTTGTCTATTTTGAAGTGAAGTGCAGTTTACTAACCAATGTGTTTTAAAACAAAGTCACGAAAAGTCCCTATAAAAATACCATTAATCCCCCAAGTTTGAAAATGTTCAACTTAATATACACAAATAAAAGAATTTTATTAATAATTGAATCCAATCTTTGTTATTTATTAACATCAAATACAGAAAGATATTATTTTTTTGATACGTTTTCAAAACTAAGTTTGAAAAGAAATACTTATAAAATTTGTTTACAGTTGATTAGATTTTTGTTTTAACTTATTTATTCGTATTTACCGTATTAATTGTTTAGGGTAGATTTGGTCGAATGAGGGTATTTTTTTCTATAATCTGCAACTGTTCGCATTGTTATTTGCTTTTCTTCCTCGTCACGTGACAACACTTGATTAAATTCTTCCATCAGCTTTACCGCCCGTTCTGCAGTGTCATTAACAACTTTTAGGTTGCTTACAACCAAGCCTTCATTGTAACCACTGTCGGTATGCCCTTCTTCTGGATCTTTCTTTAAAAAATCCATTGAAATAGAAGGATAGAAAATCTTTTGAAGAAATTTGATGCCTTTTCTGTAACAAAATCCTCAAAATTTTTCCACACGAACTGGCTTATGTTAGGAGGAGGAATGTTAAAATGTCAGTTCAATTGGGCTTTTGTAAAGCAGCCACCATATTTTTTCTTGATTTATTAGATATTTGTTCATCAAAAAAGACCAAAGCTACAGCTTCTGGTGATAAGTATCACAAATGGTTGCAAAATTTCTGTAATATTTTTACTTATATTTTCATCCACCAGACCATAAGCATATAATTTTTTTAATAAATTTAAATCTTGATTAGGAGCTTCGACATCTAACGCGCATGGTGAAATGCACCTGGCTTTCGGAAAGTAAACTTTGAAACCGACTCTCGAAGGAAAACTAAAGCCTGCTAGAGAAGTTCCTTGTAATCGACCCGGGATTGCCTTTCTTTTAAGGTACTGAAAGCAATCTCAACTATATCTTTCATATCGCCCCCTATGTTTTTTACATGCACGTCTTCCATTCCAGATTTAAAAGACTTCTTTTATTTCTGCCCACTCTTCTCTAAATTTGTTAAATATTTGTATACTGGGGCCAGAAGAGTTTTTCATTTTGTCATCAAAAACGCTCCTCAAAAGAATATCAAAAGATGACGGAAAGAGAAATACAAAAGTTCTTTTTTCAATATTTGCTCCAAATGAACGCATGCACCCTGCTTACGTCCTATATTGGTTGCAGTAGTACCGCAGCATAAAGCCTGCACCTTTTGTTCTACATCCCATTCTTTCTGGAACCCCAAGTAAATGATCATTCCCATTATATGAGTTTCCTACTGTAAACGGACGACTTTTTCTCTACCCAATAATGATGTCAAAATTTTACCATCCAAATGAACAGCTAATGTTGATATTTGTTTGTTTTTAAATACATCACGAATTTCTTGATTTTTTATATCGAATCTTTTTACGACATCGGAGAACATTGTGTTTATAACTAAATCGCTAACGTCATTTTTTAAAGCTTGGGCGGTTGCTATAAGAACTCGCAATGCATTAAGATCGCTTATTTGACATTTGTCTAAAACTGTCGCTAGTTTCGGTGTTATAAAGTGATATTTACTTGGTTTTTTTTGCAGCTGGCTCATCTTTCGATTCTAGCGTTCCATCTGAATCATTATCGTCGAGTTCTTTCTTATCACTTGATTCAAAATTCCGAATTTCGTACTCATCTATAAAAAAAAGTTGATGGTTAGTTTTAAAAACAATCAATGCTTTGAAAAATTCGCACATTTTAAATCTACTCGAAGGTCAGAACATGCTAAAGATTAATCACTGCCCAACATTGAACCAGGTCTTCCTTTTTTTTTTGATTATCTTTCATATTTATCAGAGCAACATCAAATAGATCGTGAAACTTTTCCGACAGTTACTTCTCGCTGTTTTCTAACAATACTGCTTACAATTTTTCTACAATTTCTTCCATTCAAAGTATAAACTTTCCACACTTTGAAACGAATTTGTCGAATGTTCTTGTTGGAATTCTCACTTTATTATACAAAATTTCTATTTTTCTTATCACAAGAGATACACTTGCTCGCAAATCTAATTTTAGTTTTGCTAGTTAGCCACATACAACGGAGATAATTCAAATTTGTTCTTTAAACTTTAACTTTCCTAAAACTTCGAAAGCAGTATTCTCTTTTAACTTTATTTTTCACAATATATTTCGACTGTTAACATCAGAAGAAGAATAAAAAAACCTTCATTCTTATTGGGGAGTTCCCTTTCTATGTAGTTAAGAAAAATATTTTCGCAGTTTTTAACAACGTGCTGGACTCAAATTTAGTACCTTTGTGGTTTGACGGTCAATATATGTATTCATTTCTATGTATACCGTAAAATATATAATAAAAAGGTTGCGACAGTATCTACGAGTAAACGAATAACTCAATATTTCGAGAATTCTTTAAGCAATTGTAATAGTTTACCTTTTGGTGCGACAGGTAAGTAAATAGTACCTCCCCCCTTTGGGACGCCTCTGATCCATTTGATGAATTTGGATTCCTATATTATTATGATTTATTTTGGAAAAGTAAAGCGAATTACATTAGTTTAACACGAAATAAACACATGTGAAAATTGAATATACATTGTCATTTTATCGCAACTTAAGGGCGGATGAGCCACACCTTCCCCATATGTGATCAGCATAATTTTTTGCGAAACATAGGTTTTTGGTTGGAAGAACATTTCTGGGGGGTTTTACGGTACAATTTCTCAAGTTGGAAAATAAGGCGCACCCTAATGTACATACATTTATTACCTTTCACAGCGTTGCACTTTTATTATCGGTGTTGTATATGTATTTATGTATACATACAAGTATATATATATGTTTACCATAAAACTTTTTGATTTCTTCTTTTTATGAAAGTGCATTTCTATTCTGACAATCTGATTGTTTTGCATCTGTTGCATGTTCTCGTATGTGTGTACTGTAGTTTTAAAATTTGTGATAATACTCGTATTATTGATATTCCCTCACAAACATACTCAAAAACATTTTCACCCACCCGAACTTTCAATAGGATTTGTTGTATATATTTGCCGTAGCAAATATTATTTTAATGCTCCAGCTGTGTTCTTGTTGTTGTTATGGATAATTTTATAGTTTTACTATAATTTTTTGTTTATTGAAGTTGTTGTTGTTGTTGCCATATAGTGTTTTCGTTTTTTTTTTTTACTTTTAGATATGAAAGGAAAGTAAAAGTTTTTAAATAATTTTTTCTGTATCTTTATGCCGGCATAACGTAAATACGAATTTCAAATAATTTTTTTTTCTGATTTTTATGTTGTTATCCCACATGCAATATTTTATTGTTAATTTTTACTACAAATAAAATGTTTTTATTTGATTGTAGAAATGAGAACACGTTTTCCCGAACGAACAGCTGTTTGGTTTTAGTAGTAATAAATGCTACAAGTGATATAACGATATGACAATGCGGATAACTTTCATCAGGAAATTTAAATTTTGCAAAATAATAAAACAAAATAAATTGTGGTGACGCGAATATGATACGAAGTCGTCATCAATTTTATTTTTTAGTAAGAAATATATTATAGAATACATATAATCGTATGTATATTATAGAATACATATACTCGTATGTACTTTTATTTTTGAATATGTAGTGCATAAGCAACGATAATACAACACTCGCTTTATAAAGCTATTGATAGCTATTAATAGCATGTTTACACTACACATTTTAATTTCGTTGTTCGCTGTTAGAGATAATTACACGAATTACCCTTGTTCACACAGCATTTTGTGAGTGATTGTAACATAAACAAACCGAATAAGTTTTATTTGCATACTTTAGGGAGGCCAATTTAGTACATTTTTAATGTTATATGTACCATCTTATTTAAGAGCTAAAATTTTGTATGGAGAATTGTATAATTTGGCTCATAGTGATGGGTTATGTACAGTTGCGGTATTAATAAGAGCAGAACGATACAATATTAAGTTTGGCCCTAATTTTTTTTTTATGTAGACCTATTCTGAATGCTGTTTCTGTTTATTTCCTTACAATGAAAGCAATAACAGCAATATAAGTGTAAACTTTTTAAGAAACTGTTATTCTAGAAGAAATTTTTAGTAACTGCTTTCAGTTCTCATATCACAGCAGTCCAAATAATAGCAGTTTTGCAAATAATTTAGATAATAAAAAAAAAATAACAAAAGAGAAAAGATTCTAAATATTTTTAATTAAAAAAGTATGCAAACGTAAGACTGCATTATTTTTTGTAAAAATTCATATTTGTTCCCATTAAGTGGGACGAGTTAAGCGTTGTACAGAGGAAAAGTGTTCTCTTATAAAAGAGATGATTTCTGAAGGAAAATCATATCGGGAAATACAAAGTCTTCTTCAAAGAAAAGTAATAGTAACCTCCGATACTATGAGACGCGTGATATTATATAACTCCAAAAACCCATTAGTATCTGCCCGCGCCATCAGAGAGAATGTGTGTCAAAATTTATCCTTGAAACTGTACCTAAAATATTGCGGAACTAAAATTTATTCGCAACGAATCCCAGAGCCGTTACTTTGTTAAAAAAATACATATAAAAAACGTTTAGAATTTGCAAAGGTTCACGTTTCATGTAGTAGCGCAATATTTTGCGGTCTGACGAATCAAAAATTGTTTTATATAGTGGAAGAGGATCGCGGCAATATGTAAGAAGACCTCCCAATAAAGAATACGACCCAAGATATACCATTAAAACTGTTAAACACGGAGGATCTAGTGTAATGGTTTGTGCATGTTTTTCATACTATGGTGTTGGTCCAATGTATTGCATAAAAGACATAATGAATGCTTCCAAATATGTCGATATTTTGAAGAATGTTATGTTGCCTTTCGCGGAATATGAAATGCCTCTCAAGTGGATCTTTCAGTGTGATAACAATCACAAACATACCAGTCGAGTCGCAAAAAACTTTTTGGTTGAAAGTCCTAAATCCTATAGACAATTTGCGGCGTGATGTTAAGAAGGCAGTTTCAGAGGCTAAGCCGAAAACAATAACGAGCTTTGGGCAGTAATTAAGGAATACTGGAGAAATATACCCCTTCAGAGATGTCACAACCTTATACCTTACATTACTTACCTGGGAAAGCCCTAAATTATAAAAATCAATAGTCATTCACTTCAAAATAAATTGTAATAATACTCGTAATTCTAATTTAGCACTGCTATTTTTAATGCGGATTAATTTTCTTAACAGAATAACTTTTAATTTATGATCTCTTAACTAGAAGCAATTTCTTTTATTCGAATATAGAAATAAAAAACCCACTACATATAGTGTTCGAAAAAATTTAAAAATTTCTTTCTACAATCAAAATATTTTTATATTTGTGCAGCTATTATTTATACTGCAGCTGTATGTGCTTTAACTGTTACTATAGTTATTTTTTTTTTACTTAGAATTGATGTTTTAGAGCTTTATGGTTTGGTTGACGTTTTAGAGTAGGCAATGTTAAACAAAAAGTGTTGATGTTTTTGGTGTGTTGAAGTTGACGTTATCCCGAGTGCACTGTAACCGGATGAAAATGGCGAGACAAGCATTTAGAGTATTGAACTATTTCTGGAAATCATTACAGATTAACCATTAACTCAAAAGTAAAATTTGCCACTCGAAATGTGCAATCAAACGTCACTGTATAAAAATTGTAAAAACAAGAGGTAGCAATTGATAGGGTAATATTACCAAAGATGCACTTAAATGAGACCCGTTTAAACAAAAAGACGACAATTTCAAGCCTGGCAATTCTTGAATTTTTTTAAGATTTTTTTAATCAAGATTTAACATGTCTAGCAAAGGACTTTGGATCATTGTCCTGCATAAATTCTTACCTCAAGAACATTTAAACAAATCGACGAATAAATTGGAAATTGTTGTTATATTTTTGTATTTAAATATCTTTAAATAAACGTATTTATCTTTCTAATTTTATCTGTGGATAAGCTAAAAACGTTTTTTTTTAATACATATTTAAAGTTTGCATATCCCCACGATTTTTGCCACCAGTGTATTATGTATATATATATATATATATATATATATATATATATATATATATATATATATATATATATATATATATCTTTTAAATCTTTGGAATAATTTCTTATTTTATATGTTAATTTTTTATTAAAAATTATAACTATAAAAGATATGTCAACAGTAAAAACAACAACAGCAAATATTATATAAAAAAGAAAAATAAATTACTTTACAATGCGTAAGCGCATTCTTATGCATGTTAAAAACACAAATACAATAAAGGTAAAGAGAAAAATAAAATGTTATTAAGTCATATGGGTATACATACATATATGTATCTGTATGTAACTTTATATATGCACATACTGTTACGGACAAAAGTCTACATGCTAGTGTTCGATTTTGGGTTTTTAATGAATTTTAAAATTTTTTTTATTGAAGGTGTCGCCAATTAACAAAAAAAAAAAAAAAAATAAATAAAATAAAAAATCGACGTACAGTAAAATTAATTAAAGCTTAGATTATCGTACTTTAGATATCAAAAAAATACTTAGGTCGCCAGAGCATTAACATTGGATCTGCCATCTATCGGTTTAAATTTGGATCAGCGCTTATTTCGAATCTGGCAATACTTATGTCGTTCCATTCTGTCACAAAATTCAGTATATTATCTCCACTGAACTAAATGAATCGGTTTAAGCTTGAGAGCGTTGAGATTTATTGGAAATTTATCATCTTTTCGAATGAAGCTCATTTTCATCTTGATGGGTACGTTAATAAGCAAAATTGCGGTATTTGTAGCTCAGAAAACCGAAAGACCATCTGTATGACCTTACAGAAGCCAATGCACCCATTACGAATAACTGTTGGGTGTGCCTTGTCGAGCGGGGGCATCATCGGCCCATGTTTCTCTGAAAATGATGGTCAATGGAGACACCTATCGCACCATGATAACCGATTATTTTGTGTCCACTCTTCATGGTATTGATGTAAACGATGTCTGATTTCAACAGGAGTTGCAACTTGTCACAATCGATTTATTGCGTCAAACGTTTGATGGTCGTTTAATTAGCCGAAATGGTGATGTCAGTTGGCCGCCAAGAAGCTGCGATTTGACACAGTTAGACTATTTTCTGTGGATGTCGTTAGAGACAAGTGTTATGGCGACAAACCACAGACAATTGAGCATTTGAAGGCCAATATTCGTGATACCATTGCCGAGATACGACCCGATACACTCGAAAAAGTTCTCGAAAATCGGTCCGATCGAATGGGGAAACAATATTTCATTTCTTACCGAATCAATTGAACATCAAAACAACAGAAAATATATTTTGCAATATTTCAAAACGTTTTTATTTCATTGCATATAAAAAGTGAAACTTTTAAATGGCCCACCCTATATCATCAGAATTTCGGTTATACACATGGTCTTATAATACTAAGGTCTGCTCAATAGTGTGGTGAAAAAAAATTGTGACGTCACACTCGTAGTAGGTTATTTTTTGTCGTATAGGCAATATTATTTTGAATTCATTTATTTTTTTCAAAATTATTACAGTGAAACCTTGATGATCTAAATAATTGATAATAATAAAAGGTTTCATGTTTACATTAAAATAACAATAAACTCTTAGATTTAGCAAAATAGTTTATTTTTGCAAAAAAAAAAACTATGTTTTTGGGATATTAAATAACGAGAGATTAAATTAGTACTGTGTCGATTGAACACACCTTATAATTTTCTTTCACCATGGGTTATGCATATGTATTCAGTGTATGACGATTTTAAGGGTTTTTCGACCTTTGTTTTATGTAATTTGTTTTTTATAATTTTTTCAAAACATTGCAAGTGAATTCGATTGAGTTATTATCTACGTAGTCGGGTGGTAAATTTAGCTGTCTTGACGTGTTACTTTGAAGACGTGCCGTAAATGTTGTACTAACTCATGTACACTCCTTTCTGTTCTGGAGTTAGAATAACATTGGAATATATTTAAAATATCTTTCCGTCTTTTGAAGGCTTCATATGTGCAACAAATGTGGTGGCACTGGTTTCTATTTTTAAAAGTAATAAAGGTTTAACCAATTAGTTTTTGTACTTCAACAATAATAACTGTTAGTAGTTTTCCTTTTAGGGTTTTTAATTTTTTTGTCACACCTTAACGCTTACGTATTTTAGGATGTAGGTAGATTTCTTTTCTTAACTGAACGTATGAGGCTGTGTAAGTGAGTACTACTTGTTCATACTCTCTTAGTCCAGCGATTAGAGTAAAACGAGAACTGAGGGATAATAAATCCAAGGCGGGATGACTCTCAAAACTCATTTAATTTTAATTTGTCGAAAAGTGATAATTCTATGGTCTAATTAATTTATTAATAATTTTAATCTTCCAATGCTCTAAATTAACAGTATATTTTTCTTTCTATGGATATATGGTATGTGTGAGTGTAAATGAGTGTAAATAATTTCTTTAACAGTGGCCTGCTGTTGTAGAATATATTTATTTGTAAATAAATATGTAAAAGGATTCAATAATTTATGGGACCTTTGTCTTCGTATTTTTGGTCCATTAATGTTTTTTTTTTTTTTTTTTAATGTACTCTTTTTCGTGGAGAAAGGCAATTTTTCAACCAAGAAACTTAAATGAGAATTTTTCGTCGTCTTTTTGTTTACTTTTGAAAACTTCAACTACAATTTTATACAAAATGTAAGTGAGAGGGGGAAGATATACGGTGTATGCAGATAAACATATCTGAAAATGGTTCATGGATACATGGTTTTACACACACACACGGCTGTACATAAATATACATATTTTTATGTATGAACTTTTATTGTATATACACCTCGTTATTGTTATTGCTTTATTTTCTGAGAGTTTGGGGGCTATAAGAAGAATTAATAGAAGAGTCAAAAAAAGGAAAAATTAAAAAAAGAAGAGAAATAAATTGCAGAATATGGTTGCGCTATTGACCTGTAAATACACTGTAAGAAAAAAGAATTGCATAAACTAGATAATTGCATTGTAATTTTTTAACGGTTTCCAAATGACTTTATATCGATTTGTAATGGTTTAAAGCATATATAAAATAAGCCTCAATAAGGTCTGATGTGTTCGGTAAACGTTAAAAGGTTTTACTATTTTGAGCGACATTATCTTGAAAACTAAAAGTGTTATATCATGTTTCCATGTAAGGAAAAATTCATGTTTCGCTCTTTCATTCGTGATTTATACCCCAAACACTTCTAAAACAATAAGTATTTTATACAAAAATGTGAGGGAGAAACATATCATTTTGACTTGTTTCAGTTTTTAACACCTTCCGGAACACTAATAATTTGCTGTTTTCTCTATTATTTATCGGATTTTTATCGAATTATGTCTAAATAGGAAATGTAAACAAACTAAAAATAAACGAAAATAAAAATTCTTAAAAAAGAAAAAAATTTTTCTAAAAAATTTCAAAGTTAAAATAGCTTCATCCCTCCACTTTAAATTAATTCCGGATTGAATCGAAGCTGAATCAGAAATTCTCTCATAATGTTTGCTTACATATTTCAGTCATTGAAGGCATTTTTTATATTTTTTAAAAGCCATTTGTGTAGGGTAAGTGTACCAGTAGTCGGCAGCCATGGTCCAATAATAATATGGTCTGCTCAATATCAGGGCGAATTCAATAAGGTGGCCCTAATTTACTACTAATTTTACAGTGTTGTACTCATTTTCAGTTTAAGACAACCTTATTGAATTCACCTTGCTCAATATTGTGGTGAATAAAATATATGACATTTTGTTTTGGCTTATAAGCAATATTATTTTTAATTTTTATTTTTCAATATTATTTTGTCAAGCATTATGAACATTGTTCTTAATGTTGTTATAAGCAGCGTCTATGGAATCGTTGTAGCAGAATTCGGTGGAGATTGTACAGGCGACGAGGTAATCTAGATTACATGGATGGTATCTGTTACCTCAAGCATTCATACGGCGATATGCCACAGTAACTCCGACTACTGGACTTGCAGTCGGAGAAGTCAGGGTTGGAAAGAGATATTGCCATAACTATATCGATCAAACCTTTGAAATCGGAGGCTTGGGCATCATTGACATCAAAGGTGGATCTGCTGTTGATATTACTAACCGATTCAATAACGTTGAACAAACCGTTGGCTTTCTAAACGCCGTATGGAAAGCCTCCCACATATCAAGAAGAACACTGTGCTGTATGATTGAGGGACGTGGAACGATGCCACTAGGAACGTAAATTCCTTACAAGTACTTGTAAGCCGCTACCTGAGAATATGTATCCTCGAACGAAAGCCCTCTACATATTGAAATCACTAGGAGGAAATGGAATTGGTATGAAGACCTAACGCTGACAACAATTGTAACAACAAAATAGTTTTCAAATTATTTACCAAAACAAACAGCAATTGAAAATTTATTTTAAAAAACGGCCACGCTTGACGTCACTATAAACAAATATGGCAACAATACTGTCTCGATTCAAAACATCTATAATTTTTACCATGGTCGGCAGTTTAAGACTTTTGTTTATTTCAAACTACAGCCCTTGCGCATGTGAATTTGGTATAGGATTATGACTAGTTATTACAAATCATTAATTTGCTTTGTTTCAGATTCATTCAATTAAATTGAAATATTTTTAATTCAAATTGATTGATCCAATTACGCTTACTGCGTACTATTGTCGGCATATCGTATTTTAGTGCAGAAAATAATAAATTGAGAAGGACTTCAAACTGTTACTTATTAAAACAAAGCTTTTTCTATATGTTTAATGAGATCAAGCAGACATGAAAGATGGATTCAAATCAGAGGATTACGAATAATAAATTTGTGTTTGTCAGATTTTGTGCATAAACTAAAAACAAAAAGAAAGTCAACCTCTAAAGTTTACGTTTGTAACGAATATTCCACATAATGAGCACCTCATCAAGCCACTCAGGTAAAGTTAGAACATAGCATGCCATTATAGCCATTAAATCAAGAACTTAGTGACGCAAAAGCTCAAGGCTCGAATTTGGTAAAATACCACGCGTTGTAAAGGTCATCATCCAGTTTATGATTGGGTTACTGACTTACATATCTGCGTCAGAATATCGGCCAAAGTTGAGAAAACCGTATTGAAAGCTGTTGGGAAGCCACTTAACTTATAGTGGTATCTCAACAGTTTTCTACCTTAAGAAACCATTTCCGATTCCATTTAAAGTAATTATTTACATTATAAATTCATTTTCCCACCAATTTTCTGTTAAGAAAACAAGCATTTCCATAAAACCCGAAAGACAGTAAGTAATTAGAGGAAAATACTGTCAAAAATACTTCTTCTTGACTGATTTGGATAGATAAATAAAGCTTTAACTATTACCGTTTTCTACATATGCAAAATTAATTTTTTTTCCTATGATGCTTTGTGTTGACTGCTAAGTTATTTAAACCAAATTTAGAAACTTCAACTGTAACGACTCTCAAGATATATAAAAATATTTATTTAATTTGGATTGGAGGTCTCATGTCCACTTATCCGATTCCCTACACTTTTTAACTGATAGTTTGTACTATCAAAGAAGTCATTTAAACCAAATTCCAAACTTTATATTCTAATTCTAATCGATCTTTAGATATACAAAAATCAATATTGTTACGTTTTAACCTTTTTTAAAATGTTCGAGTTCTCTTAAATTGCGTTTATCTGAATAAAGCATCTTAATATTCGTTTATACAACACTTTTATTTACGCTTAAACACGACTTTATTTTATGACAGCAAAACGATAACTATATCAACAATGCTTAAGTCGCCAACTTTTTTTTTCGTAAGATTTCTTTCATGTATTTTGGCTTTACATACAACTAGGGTAACCCTTTTCGAGTTGCTATTAGCCTTTGTGTTGTATACATGTAAAATGTATTTCTTTTTCAATTTAAAGGAATACGCACATTTTATATGGGAAAAACTCACCATCAAAAAAGGACAACACCATTTATACAAATATATATAAGAATATAATCCCTCCTTTTTTTGTCACCGTTTTACATACATGTAAAATTCTATATTGACTGATGATTTGCCCTGTCCAAGAAGTTGTTCAAACCAAATTTAGATTCTTTTAATATTTCCGTTCTCAAGATATACAAAATACAATATTTGAAACAAATTTAGAGACTCTTACTCTTACTCTTATTTTTTTTTTTTTTTTGAAGACATATACATATTTTTATAGGCGTGGCAATCAGTGAAAGTAGTCTTTTCCAACGCATACATTGGTTTGTAAATCGGTTGACTGTTTCTCGAGTTATAAAATGACGAACATAATACAACTTGTTTTAAATATATAGTATGTATGTACGAGTATATTACTATAGATAACTTCAAAAATATAGACACAACACACACCAGAAATTTTACAAAGAAAAGTTAACAGTTTAAACAATATCAGTTTCAATAATACCAATAATGTGGAGTCCGAGTTCTTGTTTGCGGAAAAGTTAGCAATGTTTAGTTTTTATTTATACTGAAGCATTTATTTATATCTGCCTTTGCTAATATGCATCGTAAATGCTTAAACAGCTGATATACATATATAGTAAGTGGCCAGTGTTGCCGTTGAAAATTTCGAAAAAGTGTCATAAAAAGGGTATTTGAAAAAAAGGGTTTTTTAAAGTAAAATATGGCCAAGAGTTTTGTAAAAAAATAAAATTTGTTTCAATAAAAAAAACAAAAACTTTTTTTTAACAGTTAAATAAATACATTAAACTAAAATAACAGTAATTATACATCTAAAATTATAAATCAATATTAAAACTAAAAAACAATTCACAGATACATTCAAATATAAGTCATATTATCTAAAAGAAATAAGTTACTTTTACAAAAACTCTTGATAATGTTTATCACTTTTTAGAAATATTTTTTCTATATTTTGTAATTAATTCTTTACTTGGAGTCCATTTTTCAAGCCACGATTAGACCAAATTAACAGAGGAAAGCATGGATTTACAAGTTTATATTTTAAGTTTGTAAGTTTATTTTTAATCAGTGATAGTTTCGAAAAATTCATATTGCTTGATGAAGCCTGCTGCTCATCTATTTTTTATTTTTATTTTATTTTTTTAACCACAACAAACATAAGTTAATATAATTAGATATTTGTCTATTTGCATTTATTTTGCAAATTGCAAAATTAAACTGAAATCTACTAAAGAAATATTTAAAAGCTTCTCGCTGTCAAAACTTAAGCCGAAACACATACATATATCAGGGCATAATCGCAGTTGATCATCAGTTCATTTTCCACAATTGTCAAACTTTATATGAAAAAAATACGCATACCTAATGCGTAGAATATGACAGTTGCATAAAAGTCAGTCATTGTAGTAATAATATCGAATGCAATTTTTATATATATATATATATATATATATATATATATATATATATATATATATATATATATATATGTATATATATATATATATATATATATATATATATGTTCACAAAACTCATCCATGTTATGCATTTATACAAGATACATATATAAAAGCTAAGTGTACTGAGAGTTTTCGTGAGAAATTTTGGAACTTTTACTCATTTTCAAAAAGGGTATCCCTTCATTAAAAAAAGGGTGATAAAAAGTATCATTGACATGAAAAAGAGTCAAAAGTGATACTTTAGTGTCACAACGGCAACGCTGTATGTGGGTGTTTTACTATTCCCAGTCAGTCATGAACAGGTTAAGCAATTCCTCAAAGATTTAAGAGTTATGGAGGCAAGGTATCAAGGTAAATGGGATATACAAATGATGACTGACTATTATTGTAGCATCCAGCGAGAATGTCCACAGATTATATGTACATTCAAAAATATATAAGTGAAAATTTATACCTTAGTATTAAATTTATCGATCTCAATTTAACTTGCAGTAACTACGTATGTACCATAATATCCTTTGTATGAATAAAATTATTTTCTGAAGAGTATATTTCGTAAGTTTTTGCTTATGCTGTAGCTTAAAAAGTTGGCGTAATAGACAAGAACTGTGGCTATTTTATTATTTAGAGGCCTTAGTGTAATCAAAGGTGATATTGAGACAATTGGGTAGAGAAGCTTTTCTTGCTTCTTGGTCGAACAAGGCCTCAGTAATGTTGATTGGAGAACCCTAAGGAACTAAGTTGTAGAGACTTAATTCTTTAACCCATTTTTTATTTGCATCACACAGAAAAGTGAAAAATTCGTTGTTATCACCAAATTCTTTTTTAACTATATTTCAGTGAAAAAGTTTTAAAATATGTATGAAAAATTAAAATAAAAAGCGTATATTAATACGCTTTGGTATACATGTACCTAAGTGGAATGAAATTTTAAGTGAAACTCGGAATACATTTCAGATTAAAATAATGAAAATAGTTTATTTATAAGAATTTTATGACACTCTCCACCTATGGTTAAACTGGACAACATTAAGTCAATGTTAACATTACAATGCACCAACTTTTTTACTCAAGTAAGTTTCCTTATATTCTCAGTGTTTTTTTCTTTTTTTTAAAGCCTTTTGAATTGACCTTTTTTGCTCTCACCTTATACGTATACTTACAAACTAAAATATATTTTTCAATAAATACATGTCTATCTGGACTTGGGCTCATTTTTTATTACTTTATTGTTACACAGCTTTGTAGGTATACGTTTAAAGTTCGTGGCAGCCCATATGTAACATGGGCTCAAGATAACCAATAAAGCTCTAAAAATAATATGAGAACTTAAGAACAAAGAAACTATGAAGGTGATGAAATGTAATAACACATCTGATAGGATTTTATTAAAATTAAAAAATGCGGCAGCCACCCGAATGTTGTTTTTTAATATCCTTCGAAAGAATTAAATATTTTGAAAATCAAATTTTAAAAATTTATTTCGTTTTTAATTTCTGAACAATTTTTTTTTTTTTTTTTGTAATTAAGTAAGTCTTTTAGGGATTTTTTGTAGTATTTTTTTTAAACCATTTTTAGGGCTAAAGCCATTAAATATACAGAATGGCAATAAATCATGGATGTTAAGCTGGATTCCTTTTTTGTTTTTGTTTTTTTTTTGTTTGCCATTTTTCTTTCATTTACGTTTACATTTTTATTTTTATGTCTACTTGAACGTTTATCTTTTTTTCTTTTTGGTTGTTTATTTATTGTTTTTGTTGCTGCTTTTTTATACATACATACATACATACATACATACATACATATGTATATGTATATTTTTAGCAATATTTATGTTGTTGTCTTAAGACTTCATAATGATTTAAAGTTTATGCTTTAAATTTAAAGATAAACAATATTTTATAGCGAAAAAAAGGAGACCCATTTTAAAATTCATTTCGCTGTATCCCATTAAAAAAATCTTTTCAATTTCGATTTATGATTATAATACAAAAAATAAAAAAATTAAAAATAAAAAACCAAACGAATATTGTATCAGAAAAATATGAGAACAAAGCAGGCTGTCTTGTCTGTCTGTTAGTTTGGTTTAATTAAATGCAAATTTATTAAAAGAAAATTTAATTATATTTCTTTGCTTTATTTTACGTCTAATCTTTTTGGACTGCAGAAATATTTCATTTATTTATTTTGTTTTTAGATTTTTGAGAAAATTTATGGCTTTTAGATAAAAGCAAAGCTGATAAAATAGAAAAAATTAAAACGAATATGTGTTACACTCACACGTACGAGTTTAGCTTAAAACACCTGCCCTATTCTATATAAAGTCAGAATTGTAAATCCAAACTTTTGTAAAAGCTTTTTGAAAATAAATATTTTTGTAATCAAAGAAAACCGCGTTATATATATCATTAAAGCTTTTAAAACAAATAAGATTAAGGCAATAAATTGGCTTTTTATTAGTCGCCAGACAAGTCGTGAATTGGTATGAAGTGTTATATAAAACTATACTCAATCATTTTCATTTAATGAGATTTGCCGCAAAACTGGAAGCCCAAGCCAAGTCTAATGATCTTAAAAAAAAGAAAAGGATAATGGTATTCATATTGCTTCTTCACATCTCACCAGATTCTCAACATCGTGTCTATACATAAAAATGAAGCTCCAGAATATACGCCAAAGACGAGGGTTAAGCATGACCTCCATTCAAAGACGATCCACGTTTGGTGGCACTGGGATATACTCGAAAAGGAATGAATCGGCAAACAAGGAGCTTTATATGGCCTAGTGTTGCCAGAAAATTTTTGGAAAAATACTAACGCTTACCAAAAAAAAATAAAAAATTCCGATTTTTCCCTACACGTTAAAAAGATTACCCCGACAAAAATCTCTAAGCATTATAGTCATTAAAATGTAAGGAAAAAACAACTTTCATATCAGTAGAAATATCTTATTTTAAATTTTAAATTTAAATTAGTTAAAATACATAAATTTTATGGATAAAAAAGCTTTTTCTTATTTATAACTTACATATATCTATGTATGTATACACGGCTTTGGATCATGGCAACTAAAAGCTATTTCTTAGGAGATTTGGGGCACTGAGTTCAAATATACACTCTATTTTTTATGATTGGTTTTAGTTTTTGTGATATTGCATAAAACATTTATTTTTATAGTTTTTAACAATCTAATATGATTGTGTAGTGGTGAGTATCCTTGCTAATTGGTGGTGATTTTTACTTTAGCATTGTAATTTTTTCCGACTAGGTGGCGTTGTTACCTGATCGTTCGTCTGATTTTTGTTATCATCGCCAGAGGTAAGCTGAAAGTTCACGGGGGCTTCTCCTATATTTTTTAGATGGAGTTGTCATGCCCTCTGCTTGGTTTCGAAACTGGGTCGGTTGTGTTGTTATGTGTGCGCTTTAACCACTGATTATATTTGGTTTAAAGAACAGACTTGTTATGATTGGATTTCAGAAAAGTTGGTCTGACTTTTGAATGTAAAGCCTTGGTTTCTTTTCGATTACTAACGAACGGTAAAGACCTTTTTTATCAAAGTTTGCTTGCGTGGAAATAAGAGCAACTTTTTGAATTTCAAGAAAAATGACTGATTTCCTCAAAACATTAGTAAACATGACAAACAAAAATATTATTGTTGAGTCTTTTTATTTTATGAATAATAGAGGGAATCACTCTTTGTTGCAAACAGGCTTTGCAAGCCTGGCAGACGTATCTGCTATATTTTGCTACGTCACAACAACAAATTACATGAAAGTGGCATTTGCTACACTTATGCATATTTGCTACACAAAAAAGCATTGCAAGTTTGCTATGCTTAAACAGCCATGTTTTTATTTTGTTTATATACCCAAAACATTTTAACCTGTAGACAAATTCCAAACGATACCTTGTAAGAATCATGTGAAGACAGGGTGTGGTATAAAATAAATGAAATATCGATAAAATTTTATTTTTATTTTTTTGACAAGATTTTCAAAAAAAATTTATTATTTATTTATTTTAATATTTTTTATTTGTTAAAAGTTCCACAAAAGGACTCACTCATTGTTGCTGAAATTCAGTGCATATGTAGTGAATTTCAAATTTACACAAAGAGTAATTTCCACTAATGTGACTATTAATAGTTTAAAACTATAAAATAATAAAAATCTTACATTAGAAATTAAAATTTACGTAATTTTTTATATTTGTACGGACTTTCTCGTATTAAATATCTAGTATAGTCTCTAATCGTATTTTTGTCGTACTGTCGTCGGTAACGTTATTAGATGTTCATTACATCTTGATGAAAACGATCCATAAATTGGTTCAGATGATCATGCCGCATATGAACTTTATGAGACATTCGCCAGCCCATGATTTTAAAGCTTTCAAGCATAGTTCCAATTAAATATTGATAGAAAAGCAACTATCCTGAAGTCACGACTAATAGACAGATGTGTTCCGTGTATTTTACATATATTTCTTAACACACACTATTGTGCTCCATGGGAGCAATATACACTTTTTTACACTTTTGGTCTAAGTGCTAACAACTGCTGATCGTAAATTCGATTTTAAAAGCTAATTCAACTATAAAAGCTACGAATGGATATTTTGCCGTTTTTGATGTCTAGCACTACATAGTTAACCGACGTCTATCACACGTATACGTATACCTTTGTCGTTTGTTATGAGAAAAAGTTGATAATCTCAGTATTCTTAGCCATTATACATAAATAGCTTGCTAGTGGTGAAAATTCTTTTATTGGATAATTTGAATTTATTGCTGAGAAATGACAAATCATATCTCTTGTGTACAGTTTTAGGTTTATTATTATTATTATTATTATTATTATTATTATTATTATTATTATTATTATTATTATTATTATTATTATTATTATTATTATTATTATTATTATTATTATTATTATTATTATTATTATTATTATTATTATTATTATTATTATTATTATTATTATTATTATTATTATTATTATTATTATTATTATTATTATTATTATTATTATTATTATTATTATTATTATTATTATTATTATTATTATTATTATTATTATTATTATTATTATTATTATTATTATTATTATTATTATTATTATTATTATTATTATTATTATTATTATTATTATTATTATTATTATTATTATTATTATTATTATTATTATTATTATTATTATTATTATTATTATTATTATTATTATTATTATTATTATTATTATTATTATTATTATTATTATTATTATTATTATTATTATTATTATTATTATTATTATTATTATTATTATTATTATTATTATTATTATTATTATTATTATTATTATTATTATTATTATTATTATTATTATTATTATTATTATTATTATTATTATTATTATTATTATTATTATTATTATTATTATTATTATTATTATTATTATTATTATTATTATTATTATTATTATTATTATTATTATTATTATTATTATTATTATTATTATTATTATTATTATTATTATTATTATTATTATTATTATTATTATTATTATTATTATTATTATTATTATTATTATTATTATTATTATTATTATTATTATTATTATTATTATTATTATTATTATTATTATTATTATTATTATTATTATTATTATTATTATTATTATTATTATTATTATTATTATTATTATTATTATTATTATTATTATTATTATTATTATTATTATTATTATTATTATTATTATTATTATTATTATTATTATTATTATTATTATTATTATTATTATTATTATTATTATTATTATTATTATTATTATTATTATTATTATTATTATTATTATTATTATTATTATTATTATTATTATTATTATTATTATTATTATTATTATTATTATTATTATTATTATTATTATTATTATTATTATTATTATTATTATTATTATTATTATTATTATTATTATTATTATTATTATTATTATTATTATTATTATTATTATTATTATTATTATTATTATTATTATTATTATTATTATTATTATTATTATTATTATTATTATTATTATTATTATTATTATTATTATTATTATTATTATTATTATTATTATTATTATTATTATTATTATTATTATTATTATTATTATTATTATTATTATTATTATTATTATTATTATTATTATTATTATTATTATTATTATTATTATTATTATTATTATTATTATTATTATTATTATTATTATTATTATTATTATTATTATTATTATTATTATTATTATTATTATTATTATTATTATTATTATTATTATTATTATTATTATTATTATTATTATTATTATTATTATTATTATTATTATTATTATTATTATTATTATTATTATTATTATTATTATTATTATTATTATTATTATTATTATTATTATTATTATTATTATTATTATTATTATTATTATTATTATTATTATTATTATTATTATTATTATTATTATTATTATTATTATTATTATTATTATTATTATTATTATTATTATTATTATTATTATTATTATTATTATTATTATTATTATTATTATTATTATTATTATTATTATTATTATTATTATTATTATTATTATTATTATTATTATTATTATTATTATTATTATTATTATTATTATTATTATTATTATTATTATTATTATTATTATTATTATTATTATTATTATTATTATTATTATTATTATTATTATTATTATTATTATTATTATTATTATTATTATTATTATTATTATTATTATTATTATTATTATTATTATTATTATTATTATTATTATTATTATTATTATTATTATTATTATTATTATTATTATTATTATTATTATTATTATTATTATTATTATTATTATTATTATTATTATTATTATTATTATTATTATTATTATTATTATTATTATTATTATTATTATTATTATTATTATTATTATTATTATTATTATTATTATTATTATTATTATTATTATTATTATTATTATTATTATTATTATTATTATTATTATTATTATTATTATTATTATTATTATTATTATTATTATTATTATTATTATTATTATTATTATTATTATTATTATTATTATTATTATTATTATTATTATTATTATTATTATTATTATTATTATTATTATTATTATTATTATTATTATTATTATTATTATTATTATTATTATTATTATTATTATTATTATTATTATTATTATTATTATTATTATTATTATTATTATTATTATTATTATTATTATTATTATTATTATTATTATTATTATTATTATTATTATTATTATTATTATTATTATTATTATTATTATTATTATTATTATTATTATTATTATTATTATTATTATTATTATTATTATTATTATTATTATTATTATTATTATTATTATTATTATTATTATTATTATTATTATTATTATTATTATTATTATTATTATTATTATTATTATTATTATTATTATTATTATTATTATTATTATTATTATTATTATTATTATTATTATTATTATTATTATTATTATTATTATTATTATTATTATTATTATTATTATTATTATTATTATTATTATTATTATTATTATTATTATTATTATTATTATTATTATTATTATTATTATTATTATTATTATTATTATTATTATTATTATTATTATTATTATTATTATTATTATTATTATTATTATTATTATTATTATTATTATTATTATTATTATTATTATTATTATTATTATTATTATTATTATTATTATTATTATTATTATTATTATTATTATTATTATTATTATTATTATTATTATTATTATTATTATTATTATTATTATTATTATTATTATTATTATTATTATTATTATTATTATTATTATTATTATTATTATTATTATTATTATTATTATTATTATTATTATTATTATTATTATTATTATTATTATTATTATTATTATTATTATTATTATTATTATTATTATTATTATTATTATTATTATTATTATTATTATTATTATTATTATTATTATTATTATTATTATTATTATTATTATTATTATTATTATTATTATTATTATTATTATTATTATTATTATTATTATTATTATTATTATTATTATTATTATTATTATTATTATTATTATTATTATTATTATTATTATTATTATTATTATTATTATTATTATTATTATTATTATTATTATTATTATTATTATTATTATTATTATTATTATTATTATTATTATTATTATTATTATTATTATTATTATTATTATTATTATTATTATTATTATTATTATTATTATTATTATTATTATTATTATTATTATTATTATTATTATTATTATTATTATTATTATTATTATGATTTTTTCCACCTCAGCATAGGGCCGCATATAATGGAGATTACTAAGCCCAACTGGTTCAGTTTAGCAAGACATTTACAAACTAGACTTGAGTCAACCTTATAGAAGCCAAGTGCTCAAATGGCGGCCTGACTATCAGATATTATGGCTATGTCCTGTTCTCTACATTTCCTCTCCAGGTTAAATTGAGCACATCTCTCAATGATATAAACTTTCGCCTGGAATATGCTGGCGAATTTCTCCATAGGTGCAGAATAATCCTTCCTAGAGCCAAACACTCCTATATATATATATATATATATACTAGAGTAATCCCTTCCGTGTTGCTGGGAGCCTTTTTGGTGTACCTGCTTTTTGAGTGATGTGGATAGATAAAGAAAGCTTTAAATGTTACCGTCCTCTACACATGTAAATTCGCATTTTTTTTTTTAAATGATGGGTTGTATTGACTGTCAAGTTATTTAAACCAAACTTAAAAACTTCAACTCTAACCATACAAAAATCATTATATAATTTGTATGGGAGGTACCATGACCACTTATCCGATTCCGCACACTTTTGTACTATCTAAGAAGTCATTTAGCCAAATTCAGAACCATTCACTCTAATCATTCTCTTGGTATACAGAAATCAATATTTAATTTGTTTGAGAGATGCTACACCCACTTATTCAATTTCGCCTAAGCTTCGACTGATGATGTGTATTAACTATTAATCTTCCACTATTAACGTTCCAAAGATATACAAAAATCAATATTTACTTTGTATGGGAGGTGCTACTCCCACCTATCCAATTCAGCCAAATTTTTGACTGATGACTTGTATTGAGCACAAAGTTATTTGGGCCAAATTTAGAGACTCTCACTGTTACCGTTTTAAAGATATAGACATATAAATAAAAATTGTATATGGGCGTGGAACCGAATATGAATGCTATTTCGCCAAATGGAATGTAGAAAACACATGCTTTTTAAATACACAGTTTTAAAAATATATCCTAACACACACAATGCTTAAATGCCGTAACAAATTTCTTTTTCACGTAAAACTTATTCAATACAAAGGTGATCACTCTAACGTCAACAACTGGCGAACCAATGAACCCACAAAAACATAAAAATATTTTAGAGAACATCAATTACAACGCATTTTATGGTTCTCTTTTATATATTTAGATTAGGGAGATCGGACGGTGATTATTCGACCGGTTTTAACCGGTTTTTTTGTGGTTTTGACAAATACGGTTTTTTCAAAATCTTCATTTTTCCAATACCGAATAAATCGGTTAACTTAACACGAATAACCGGTTAATTTAAATAAGTATAACTTTTATACGTTTGTATATTTTTTTTATTGAAAATATGCTCATCGTGTAACTACTTCTATAAATTTAATTATTTTTGTATATATGTATGACAACCCTGAACGCCTTACAATAAACATGAAACCAAGGTAGATCAAAAAGATATGGACTCTTGAGCAAAAATAACCGACAAATTCGAAATAAACTTGAAATAATGAATATTACAGCCAAGTCACTAGCTTATAAGTGCATGAAGGTCCGAAAAACCGGTTGTTTACTCGTAACTCAAGGTTTTGAAGGTATTTCGAAAATTTTAAAAACAGATCATTGGTGGTATTTCGACAATTTCAAAAACAAATCTCTGGTTTGCTCGGCAGTCACTATCAGAAAAATAGTATCACTTGCCAGATATTTTTTGTTTTGTCGCACCGTGTTATCGTTAAACTTTATTTTTATTAAAAATATTTCCACTTTTTCATTTTGAATGACCAACAATAGAAAATAAAATATTATTTCGTTTCCAATGTCATATAAAAACTCTAAAAGACTTTGGTATACATAGGTATGTATATATCCAATAATAAAACGGTTGTTAGTTCCACAATAGGGCAGATGTGTTTGATTAAGTGAAAACAGCTGCGGCTTTTAAGTTCATCTCTAATATCGAAAGCTTAAAGAATATTTTTTTATTTACTTTTCAGCAGAAATTTTTTTAATCATCAAACAACCTGTATTTTGGATTAATTTTTAATCATTCCCCATTTGAAATTCACGATTTTTTTTTTAGAAAAAAAAAAAAAATAAATAAATAAATTAACAACAAGAAGAAATGACGTCTACTGAGTCTTTAACATTTTTTGAAGTTTGATGAAGGGTTTTTAATTCGTTTTTTTCTTTTCATTTTTCCAACACCAGCTGGGCGGTTTTGAAAAATTTTTTGTAAAACAAAAACAAAAATTTTGACAGGTTTGATAACAAGAACCAAAGAAATCAAAATATCATGTGTACTCGTATGTACGAACACTTGTATGCAGAACATTCCCATTTAGTATTATTCTCGTAATTATCATTCGGAACATGACTATGCATGTATGTATGTATGTATGTATGTATGTATGTATGTATGTATGTATGTATGTACATATTTGCAGTAATGAATGAGAATATAGCATAGAAATATTTTTGATAAAGATTCCTGAATTTTCATTTAACGCAATTCAATGATGCTTTAATTATGTTTTACATGTAAAATCATTAAATGCCGTAGTGTGTGCATGTGTGTTTGTATATAATTACGTTAGAGCAAATATTCATCTGCTGTAGTGTTTTGGGAATTTTTTTTGTTTTTGTTATGCTACGGTTCCTCTCTATCCCTTGTTCTCATACTCCTTCAAACACTACACTTGCTTGGATGGGTGTAAAAAGGTTTTTTCTCAAAGTCAAGTTAAAACGTTTTTTTAACTTAATGACCATTTTTTCAATTTTTACTCTTTTTTATTATTTCCAGTATTGCCAATTGATTGCTGTTTAAACTTTAAAGCTTTTAAGTCAGTGCTCAGTTTAAAATTTTGTTGTTTTTTTTTAAAGAAAATCCGCTAATATACTCTTAGTTTCATATTCTTTAGTTTTTAAATCTAAAAGCTCTTAAAGTAAAACCTTCTCGCCTCTCAAACACCAAATTCTTTAAACTTTGTTAAGCAGAATTACGACAGTAAAGCCGAAATTTATAGAGCCAAGGTAATGTCCTGTATTTGATGGATCTGTAGGAACGGATTAAAAAGGAAATACAGTTTGTCAAATAAACGTTATCAAAGTAGAAAAAAAAATCAAAATTTGTTTACATATGATAATTTTAACAACAAGTTCTTAACATGCCCATTTTTTGGCATAAATTCCGTTAGTACTTCTTGAGGTGCTAAAACTGTCAAATAATGCTGTAAAAAAAATTTTTGCAAAAATTAGAATTTATTGGAAAATTATGAAATTAGGGTTTTTTAATGTAAAAATTTAGGTTTTTGCATGCCTTCGTATGTGAAAGACGTCACGTAGATTTCAGTAATAAAAAATTGGTCAAACATGCAACAAATGACTCTACGAATCTCTATTTGACAAACTGTATGTTGAACAGCAATTAGAGCCATCTCTATATATAAATAAAATATATCAATTAATTTTGAATTTAATAATCAAATAACACTTTTTGGATTAGTCAATTCAATTTTCTTTGTTTTCTTTGAAGTCTTTTGCAATCACCTTCACTATTAAACGCTGCTTATTTCGGTATGCTCCATATAAATAGTATTTGGATGAGAAATTTCAACAGTTTCAAAATGCTCGCCGCTCTTATTTAATAATGGCTCTTAATTCGTCTGAACCCGGATTTGCCATCATTTGCGTATTCCACCTTAAAAATTATTTAAAAGATATACTATTTTGCCCCAGACCTTGGGGTAATGGTATGCCACATGGCAACTATTTATTTGGATCGATCTAGATGAAATACGCTTTACTTCAAAAAAAAGCATTAAAATCGATTATTCTTATTTATGTGCTCTAACGATGGGTTCCAAATACGTACTCATTGTAATATTATTTCGAATAAAAACACCTGTGCACTGAAAAATGAAGAATATTAAAGTAAACAAACGTAACACAGCGATCAAATAAAAATTTATCAATTGTGATATTTTTTTTTTTTTTCTTAAAATTGATAAAAATAATGTATTTTTTAAGAAAATAAACAAAAACACATTAAAAATTATACGCTTTCTTTTCTACTAGTTGATGTCAAGTTATTGTAATATACAGAAGTTCACCTAGAAGTCACTTCATATTTTGCTAGCGAATTGAAATAGCAAAATTTCTTGCGATTTCGATTTTCAGCACATAAAATTTGTGGCTACAAATCGTTATCGCTATTTTTTTGCGATATGTGAGTTTCAGCACAAGAATGAATATGAAATGTGACTAATTTTTCTTCCAACATGAAATTATATCTGATCAAAAATCATTTTGACTTTTGGGAAAATTTGGTTTCTTTGCCTATTTTGGAGTCTTGAGATTTACAAGTTGACAACTTTGGTTATTTTCTCTTCATTTCGCTATTGTTTTGCCTTAATTTGTTTTCGTAAAGTGTGTTCGCACCAGTGCTGCCACTATAAAAATTTAAATTCTACCAAAATTTCTTAAAAAATCTACCAAAATCGATACAAATCTACCAATTTTTAAAACTTTTTAAAAAAATAAAAACATATTTTGATGCAAATAATGATTTTTGCTAAAAATTTTACATGTGCTGATATACTGTGAACTGTAAAATAAGGCGTACACCATAATTTTCTACAAATAAACATTTTAATATATTTTTTGCACTGTGTGTCATGTTTTACCAAATCCTGAAAGACGGCTAAAAAACCTTTTACTAACACAAAATTTACGCAAAAAAAAATATTAAAATGTACTCAATATTTTATGCGTCAAAAAAGTTTACAGTAAAATAATTTTTTGTTTTTAGTATTCAGTTTCTTTTCCTTGTATTTAAAAAAACATAGATTCCACTAAGTTATTTTTTTTTTTAATTTGAATGAGATTTTCTGCTATAAAGGATTCTTTTCTTGTTACAAATAGTCACTTTTCAAATTTGATGATCAAGATGTACCCGAAAATGCTCGAATTGATTAAAATTCTTAGAAAGGATGTCACTGTTGCTTAGAAGTGCGAAGAGAGAATCATTATTTGTCTTATGGTGCAGTGAGCTTTCCGCCTTAAACACGCTATTACCAGAACCTCACTGTGGATAAACCCTTGTTCTGAAAGTTACTTGTTTTGTGTTTTCCGTATTTTTATGAGTTTTATTTTTTGACGAAACACATGAAATTTGATTTTTTCGCTAAATAAGACATTGTTCTAGAAAAGAATTCATATTTGTTGATATTTATAATCATTGTGAAATTTTATTATAAATTTCCGAGTATCAATTGCGGTTAGTTAACCTGTTTAAAAAAAATTGTAGTTGCTTTACAAAAAGTTTTGTTACTTTTACCTTTCAAAATTTAAGCCAATAAAGTAATTAATAATAGTCACTAATAATACAAAACAAATACAAGTAATATAATAAAATACAAATTTTTATTATATGAAATTGTCAAATTAGAGCAGTGGTACTCTGTACACTTTTTTACACCTAAAATATAGAATACCTTCCGTTTTTATTGCATTTTTTGTTTTCGTTAATCTTTTTGGGATCATACGGCCTCCACAAAAGCTCTTCCTTTCCATCTAACACGGTTTACCGCTGTTGATTTTGCTTCTTCCTAACTTAGATTGTTCTGTCTTAGCTCCTGGATAATTGCGCGTCTCCATGTGTTTCTTGGTCGACCACAATTTCGTAAACCTTGAGGATTTAACTCGAGTGACATTCTGCTGATACTATCTGGACTTTTTCGAATGGTGTGACCGATCCATCTTCATCTCCATTTTCTTTTCCTTTCCTGTTTCAGTATGGCTTCTTCCACAGTTCTGTGTTTCTTATAGTGTTAGGCCAGAATATTCCGCATGTGATGCTGCGGCACTTGTTAATGAATACCTGGAGCTTTGCGTGATGTTCTTCGATACAAGCCAGGTTCCACTGCCATACAGCAGAATTGATTTAACACATGAGTGGAATATTCTGTGCTTAGTTCGTCTGGGTATATGTGAGCTTCTCTATACTGACTGCAGTAGTCCGAATGCCGCTCTCGCTTTATTTAGCCTGTTATCTACGACTGTTTCTGCGCCGCCGTTTGTAGGTATTGTACTTCCTAGATAGCAGAAGCTATCTACATCCTCGACTGGTTGATTCTGTAGCATGATATTTTTCTTGCTAATATTTTTATTCTCATGGCCTTGATTTTCGTGATGTTTATTTCAAGTCCAACATCGCGAGCCAATCTTTCTAGGTTCTCCAGTTTCATATGCATGTTGAAAATCTTGTTATCCCTCTTCTCTTTGAACAGACTGCTTTTTGTTGCATAAATTTAGTTGTTTAGTTGCTATTTTTTCAATTTTGCAAAATATTTATCTTCTTTATCTTATTTTAAAAGACTAAAGTTAAGGACAAGTTGTAGATAATAAGGGTGTAGACTTTATATTGACGTTGATAGTAAACTTATTTCTATTTACTGTTACTCTTATGTTTTTATAACAACTAAGATCTTGGTCTGATACTTGTTGGTTTGATTTTCGTTTAAAGATATGATAATGAGCAATTAACAAATTTTAATAACATATGACTTTTCAATTTTCAAAATTCTGCAAAAATCTGCGAAAATTCAATTTAGTCTACTATTCTACCAAACGAAAATTATTCTACCAATTTTGGTAGAATTCTACCAATAGTGGCAACGCTGGTTCGTACGTAGAAGCTCTGTGTTTGTATGAACATATGTATGCATGTGTGTATGTGTGTGTTTATTTTTAAGTATTTCTTTGGAAATTATATTTGATTACAGCTTTTAGTTGGTGTTTATTTGTAATTTGTTCGTTCTCTTCTGTTTTTGTTGTTTTATCATGTTGCTGTTGTCGTTGTTGTTATTTACCATACAAAATTGTTGTATACGCTTGAACGAATAGTGCAAATTAAGTTTGCTATGGCCACAAATTATTATTATTATTTTTTTGCTTCTTTTTTGTTTTTGCTATTTTTTCATAAAGTGCTATTGACTTTAAACTTGACCAAAACTGAACACTTCGAGTACAATGCACTTTAATGTATTCTGTTCTTTCGTTTTTCTTCTCCGAGTCTTATTATTTTTGTTGTTTCATATTGTACATATTGACACTATGGAACAGATGAAGAAACGTATAAATTAAAGATAGAAAAAAAAAAAATTTTAAAAAAATGAAAATTAATTACTATTCTTGTAATACAAAGAAATAGGGGCAAAAACAAAACAAAAAAATTGCCTTTATCAGAGACAATTAAAGGCGTAAAAATTTTATATAAGATTTTTATAGTCAACATTTTAGAACTTGACTGTTAGATAATTTTATATGTATGTAGGTATGTATGTCTGTATGTATGTCTTTTCTTGTGCAAAAACATTTGCTAATGATTCTAAAATTAACTACAAATAAAACTTGTTCAGTTCTATAAGTAATTCTCAAATTTGTGCACTCAGCAAGGGCCCTTTGTGAATCCCATGTAACTGTACATACCATCAACTTTTCTGTGGAGGATAAGTATCTATAGTAGATGCCATTCTGGATAGGAGGATTAGTTAAAACTCATACATTGATGCCGTTCAGAAGTCAGTCTGGGCAAGTTACTCATCCTACGGTAAGGCATGCGGCCCGTTATCACTTATGCGGCGATAGCTTGGTGGAGGAAGCTACCACCACTAATAAATTAGGTAGGTTGCGCCGTCCTCATTTTCAAAGAAATATGAGCCAATGAGGCCTCCGCTCTACAAGCCGTACCAAACAGTCACTCGTAAAGGGTGAATTGGCTTCTGTAAGACCACGATTGGGTTTTCTAAGCCCCAAATACGGCAATTTTGCTTAATTACTTACCCACCAAGATGAAAATGAGCTTTATCCGAAAAGATGATTTATTTTGGTAAAATCGGCATCATGGTGCAGTTTCTCGTTGGCCCATCTAGCGAAGCGAAAATGCGGCTTCAACTCTTGAACCAATTGAACTTTGTTTGGCGTCATACGGATAAATGTTCAATTCCTTGAAATGTTCAATTCCTTAGAAAGATGACGAGTTGATGTTGATGGATTCTTACACAAACTCTCAGCCATAGCTTCGATATTTTCGGGTGTACGCACTGTACGAGCACGCTTACGTCTTGGCATATCAACAATGAAACCAGTTTCACTAACTTTAGCAATAAACTTGCATATACCGGACACTGTTGGTCCTTCTCTGCGACCAAATTTTGTACGGCATTTTCGTGCAATTTCCCCCCAATTGTCTTTGTTTTGGAAATAAATTTCCAATAACTCACAGCATTGCTCAAGCGTAAATCGATTCATTTCGTTCAGTGGAGATAATATACTGAATTTTGTGACAGAATAACAGCTGGTTCAAATTTAAATCGATAGATGGCCAATTTTAAGCCGATAGATGGTCTGACAGTCAAGGGCTCGAATCGTATGACATCTAGACTGGTCAAATATTGCTACGATGCCCTGCAAAAACTTTCGTTTAGAAATATGGTCCAGTTGTTTTGGGTACCTACACTGTGAGATAGATGGTAATGAAGCCGCGGATTCATAGGCTAGAAAAGGTTCTGTGACGTCCTATGGCGGTCCCGAACCTTACTGTGCAAAACACATACTACTATCCTTAATCTTATCAATAGGTGCTCCTATTGTTCTGGGAATGAGGATTCTTGTGATGTCCGTGGAACGATGACATTTCCCGAGTGTCGAAAGAAGCATTCAAATGCCTCGAATTTTTAAGACGGTGCAAGAAATACTTCACTCCATCTGACCTTCGCAATATTTACAAGACCTATTTCCGACCCAAGATGGAATACAACTCTCATGTATGGGCCGCTGCTTCAAAGTCTATTTTGGAGCTTCTCGGCCGTGTACAGGAGAGGGTAAAGATGCTTATTAAAAACGATAGGGTAGCCAACTCTATTGATTCGTTAGAGCATCGTAGCAATGTGGCGTGTGTTTCATTATTCTATCGGTACTATAACGGAATGTGTTCTGACGAAATAAGGGATTTAATTCCTGATAATCACATATTTTCTTTTAATACTCGTTTTTCCCGTAGAGCTCATCCTTTTGTAGTTAATTTTCCAATGAATCGCACAACGCATTATATGGAGAATTCGTTCTTCAGTCGCACAGTTCGTTTGTGGAATAGTCTTCCAGCGAAAGTTTTTCCTGACACTTACGACATGGGTAAATTCAAATCAAATGTACACAAACACTCCTCCTTCCCATAACCTATTTTCCTAGTACCAGCGCAATGCACTGCATAAGTAGTTTTTTATAATTTAGAAAATTAAGGGCGGGTTTTAAAATCCATTATGGAATATTAAAAAATAGATTATTAGGCATGTGTATTTGAGTATGTCTATTATATCTGATACTTTTTAAGTCGTCTTTCGCAGCATCGTCGTTGGGTTAATAGAAATATATTATTTTCTATAGAATTTCGCTATTATGATTTGGGTCAAAAGTGGCTTGTACACGACCAACCAATTACTGATTTGCGATATTAAAATTGCCTCACACTATTCCTTCTAATATAATATTTAATTTAATACCCAATAAATTGTTTTATTAAAGGGTAACTGTTTAAGAACGTCTAAAATTTAATTTAAAAAAAAAAACAAATTTGTTTTTGTCCACTCTGAAGTAATCTGACCTTATTGAACCAAAAATAGCCAAATTATAATAAGACAATACACGATAAAAGAGCGCAATATGGATGATTCCAAGAAAGTTTTCACTTTCTATATAGCCACTATAATCAGATTTTTCATCGTATGGGAAATAGTTTGACACCCCCTGATAAATCGAACTCAAAAATTATGGTATTTGTTTCAATTTTCGTAAGAAAATTAAGTAGTTCGAGGGTAAATAACAAAAGAGAGAATAAACTACGAACGATAAGTATACATAGTTTGGAATTAAATGTTTACAGAGTATTATTTCAATACCAATTTAGATGTGGAGATAGTATATGGTCTAATAATAATACGAATAAGTGTTTATGCCAAAATAAAACTTAATGGTATTCAATATTAACTTTTATGGAAAAAAGTTATAATTATTACGACCTCTTAAATTCAAATTTGAAGTTTTTCGTGAGCCTCTCCCTACTTATGTTAATAAACAAAAGCGACAATCATTATAGAAAAATGTTTTATAAAAAATTAACTTTTTACCCTTGACTTGTAACACTGGTTTCAAGAATTCACTCTTCACTTTTTCCGCACCCACTAAGAATAACAACAATTAAATCAACTACAGCAATAATAAAAAAGAGTTATTCTCTACTGCATCTTTGCTTAAAAGAGTTCCATGTTGAGTTTTAAGCTTTTAAACGGCATAAAATAAAACCAAAACATACTCCGCATACTAAAAATCAACCAGATTACCGTCTACTTACGAATGATTGTAACTTTTTACTATTCACTTTACTAGCTCCATATTGTCTAGGTAAAGACAACGCAATTTGCAGTTTCCCGTCAAGGTATCAATTAAAAGCAGCAAATAGATGGAGAAGCAAAACCTGTTGCATGGATTAAGTACTAAGCTCGGCAAGGTAAGAGAATATCTAATAAATACAAGCTAAAGATTGACTATCGGGTGGGACTTGTGAAGTGAAAACATTGTGGTGGATGGTAAAATTAAAATTATTATGCCAACGTGCTTTGTAGCTGATAAGAACATATACAAATAGGGATTCCGTCCCCACAATTTGCAAAGAGGTTTAACTATAATGTAAATGAGTATAAATATGCTTGTGTGTGTATGTATGTATGTATGTATGTATGTATGTATGTAGTAAATTCGCCTACAAACGCCTACCAACACAAAAAAGAGGCATTTAATTATATTTTTTGATCTTCTTTTTTTATTTCATTATTTTTGTTTTCCCCTTTTTGCGGCTCTTGTTGTTGTTATTGTTTTTGTTGTTGTTCATTTTCATATCATTTAATTAAAATCGCTTTTTTCCCTTTTTCTTATTGTTGTTGTTGTTGCGATTATTGCTTTTGTTTTGGAATATATTTCAATAATAAAGATATACGTGTGTGTGCGCGAGTATAGCAGGATATTACATAAAGCAGTCGTGAAAAGAATAATAGTCTCGATTCGATGAATCAGTATTTTAAAGAGAAAAAATTCACAAATAAAAAATGAAGTAGAAGTATTAAATTGAAAAAAATTTCTTTAATTTTAATGCCATAATCGCGCTTAAATTCAGAGGAAGGATTATGGGATATTTTCCTTCGCAAATAGAAAAAATAAATCAATTTCATTTAATGTTTTATTACAAACTTTCCTTTACAAGCTACGCTATTGGATAACAACTGGTAAACCGTCTTCTATTGTAACTACCTCGATATTTTATAGATATTGACCGACATACACACTTTTGACTCTGAAACTCTTTTACGAAATTAAAGTACTTATCTCATTCTTATGATATTCCTTTACGTATCTTAAGGAATTGCATAATGTCATTGTTCTAACCACGGCTTATGTTTCTATTACGCTCTAGTATATTTTCCTCCCGTGTGGGGGTCCCAACGATCCGATTTTTTTTTATTTTTATTTTTTGTTAAGTTGGTACATCTGTTGTGTATATTTGTAAAAATTGCCAACTCCAAACTCAAACTCCAATCTCGCCACTTTACTGACTGATGATGTGTATTGTTTGAAATTCATTGAGAAACTTCTACTATTGCCGTTTTCAAGATATACAAAAATTAATATTTACATTATATGGGAGGTACTATGCCCACTTGTCCAATTCCGCCAATTTTTTTACTATAAATTTAATCAGGCGAACTTCTGAAACTTTATCTGTAACCGTTCTCAAGATATACTAAATCAATATTTACTTTGTAGGAGAGGTAATACGCCAACTTTTTGACTGATGATTTGCCAATTTTAGGAAATCTTTCTGTTATCATTTTGAAGATATAGAGAATTAAGTATATAGTACACTTTGTAGAGGCGTGGCACCTTCCAGACATACAGAAAGATACTGTAAAAATTTCAAGAAAATCATTTCAGCCGTTTAGCTGTCCATAGGGCACAAACAAGCCAACAAACAAATATACAAACACACATTCGTTTTTATATATAAGACGCTGCTGGGAGCCATTGTGTTAAACTATACCCGTATATCTCTAAAATGCATTTCTCATAAAAGAAATTTAAAGAAATGCTCATATTGTGTATGAGAACAGCTGCACCACAAAAGACCAACTTCATGTATATATGTAAGAATACATACATATATACCACGCCCAAATACCTTGAACAGAAGCAGAAATAAAGAATGTTGAGAATTTTTGACTTTCTTTTTTCTAAAATTTCGCGTACCAATTACAAACAAAATCGCAGAAGGAAGTATATGTATACAATATATAGATTTTAAATTCATTGGTGTTCTGAATTTATTTACTTTAAGATGGATTTTCGCCGTCGTGAAATTATTTGATTTGTCTCAGTTCAATACCAGGCCAGACAATATTACAATTTTCAACAAAGGCACCGCCTCATAACATTGGTAGCAGCGACTGGTTATAAGTATTTACACCATTAAAAATTACTCTAATTAATACATCATCAACTTCAGAGACGCTGTTAAACTTTATGTCCCTAAGCCTAGAATCGGGAGCCTTAAAATTGACTCATTGATTGAGAGAAGTATATGTATAAAAAATGTATGTATATGTATAAAAAACATTTCACTCTTTCCTTTTTTTAATTTACAAAAATATTTATAAGTATATATTTTTAATTTATATTAATCGCAATATTTCTATATTTTCTTTGACTATGTTAACATCTGGTAACCGAGACTGCGTGGACAAGGAAAATATTTTAATTGCCTCGGTGTAGCTTTGCGATATACCCATAGTAAAGTGTCACACAGGGTTAAAAATAACGTAACAAGAAGTTTTAAAATGTTTTATAAATCGACATATTTTTTTGCGCCGTCACTCCTCTAGGGAGCATATTGGCTTTCCACAAAGTATCCATTGCTAGATGATTAATCTGTAGCTGTAGCTTCCTCTATATGATTTTGCGTAGTGCTGAAGATCCTTGCTAATTGGTGGTGATGTTGTCTTTAGCAATGTAATTTTTTTCCCAGTAGTTGGCGCTTTTTGCTGATCATTCGTCCGATGTTTGTCATCATCGCCAGAGGTATGTGGGATGGTCAGGGAGCCTTTTTCTTTATCATTATTTATATTTTTTTAGATAGAGTTGTCTGGAGGGAAGTTGAAGCCTCTTTAAACATTCGAAACCACAATTAAATTTTTTTCGTCATGTCCTCTGCTGGGACTCGAACCTGAGTCGAAAAAAAATCGACCTACATATGTTCAATCAAAATGGAGGCTAGAAAGTAAGTAGTATTGTATTTTGAGAATGGTAAAGGAATTTTTTGAATTTCGTGTACATGAATTGACAGTTAATACAATCCAAATAATCATTTTAAAAGTGGGTGGAATTGTATAAGTGTGCGTGACATTTTCAAAACGATATGGGTAGAAGTTTGTAAATTTGGCTTAAACTACTTCTTGGACAATAGATATTATTAGTTAATAACTGAGAGAGTATAGATAAGTGGGCACGGAAACCTACCATTCACACTAAATATATAATTTTGCATGCATGGGGAACGGTAACAGTCAAGCTTCGTTATATATTCACATCAGCCGAATTGTGGGAGAGATTGACTAAGTGGGTATTAGTTCTTTGTAAAGCGTGGTTCAACCACGATGTTAATTGTGAGTCATACCTTAACGTTAAGTTATTTGCCCAACTTAATTTGAAATTTTTTTATTTCAGTGTTAAAAAATTCAACCATGGAGAGGTACGCAATTAAGCAGGGCGTTAAGATTTTTAAAGCCTTTTACGAAAACGGGCGTTTAAATTAAAATGCATTTCGTGCACTTCGTGCTTTTTTTGGCCAGCATAATCGACCAAGTGTGTTCACAGTCGAGAGAATTGTGCGCAAACTTCAACAAACCGCGTCTGTAGGAAATGTGGGAACACCTGTGGATGCTCAAGTGCGGTTTATAGGCTGGCGGCGTCCTCGGGCCGTACTTCTTCGAAAATTAGGTCGGCCAAGCAGTTACCGTGAATGGTGTTCGCTATCGCGAGATGATAGCGGACTTCTTGTGGCTAGAAATTGAGGATATGAACCTGGACGATACGTGGTTCCAACAGGATGGTGCCACTTGTCACGCAGCCGACGAAACAATGACTCTTTTGCGAAAAAAATCAAAGAAATTCTGCAGTAACCATGATCAAGGCGCCTCATGCACTCTGACATGTAGCCTATCATACAATGCCCGGTAATTATGCCAGAAAGAAGCCCGATCGACCACATAAAACGTGAGAAAAGACTTGACTTAATGCAATGTAGCAGAAGAGTAAAAAATTATAATTAATATAGTAGATGGTATAGCAGTTTATTTCGTATATTGCTACGTTTTAACCTTTTAAAAAAATACGTTATAAAACACTTTTATTTACGTCTAAAAACGACTTTACTTTATGACAGCCAAACGATAACTAACTCTCACCAAACGCAATACGCCATCTTTTATAGAATTTCGTTATTAGTTTCGAATATTCTAGTAAAAGCTCAAACCTACGTTAACTAAAATGGTGTAAAATTATAATACACAAAAAAAATCGGACTGGCAACACCTTAGATATGCGGATAGTAGCACTCTTAATAATTATGACAATTATAGATCCTTGACACAAACCAATAAAGTTTATAGCAAAAATCTTACGATAAGTGCCGGATGTGGTGAATTTTCTCTTCAAATTTTCATTTTCGTAACAATATTATTGAGTGTACCCATGTCCTTAACATATTTGATAAATGTTTTGGCTGATCAAACTTTAACACTAGGTAGATAACTGCTTTTGACTTTTACCCAGATAATAATGATAGATAGTAAAAATAAGAGAACTGTACAAATACTTTCGATATTTAAAAGCAAAATGCTTTTGTAAGATTGTGTATATTGAAGTCTGCACAGGGCATCTTGTTGTTGGTGCCCAATTGCCGGTAAAGTCAAATAAAATAAATAATAGACAAATCATGGCTTATTAAATACTTTTTTTTAGCTGAACCGCTAAAAATACAACTGTGACGTGCTTTCATAGAATTGCCCATTTTGATTTCTTTCTATATCATATGTTTATGGCAGTGTTGCCAGAATTCAAATTCAATTTTACACAAACAAGGCCTCAAAAATTTTATAAATTACACAGAATACATTTTGAGTTTGTTTGTAACGATATATACAATATATATTGTGTATATTGTTGTGCAAATAAAAATACAACACTGTATTGTTGGATTTTGGCACTGCCACGTCAGTTAGTTATTGTTTGGCTGTCGTAAGATAAAGACGTGTTATAACGGAAATAAAAGTGTCGTATAAACGAATATTAAGTGTTGTATTAAGACAAACAGTATAAAAGTTATTGCCTAGTAACATAAAAACTGTAAAATAAAGCGGTGTTTATTTTATTTTAACACAATTTAAAGGAACTCAAACATTTTGAAAAGGTTAAACGTAACAATATAAAGGGTCCGCCAAATAATTTTTTTTTTAAATGCTATAAAAAAAACTACTGAATATTTTCTCATTTTTTTTTTTTTATTTGAAAGTACAATCCTTCTGGTTAATAATGGAAAATAATTTCATTCAAATGGCTGCCTCGGCTGGCCATGCAGTAGCCCACACGATCGGTCCAATTTTTACATTATCGATTGTGTGCAGCTGTATTTCACGAATATTGTTCTTTAAGGAGCCAATTGTCTCTGGCTTGTTGGCGTAACACTTATCATTGACAGCACCCTACAAATAATAGTCCAACGGTGTCAAATCGCAGCTCCGAGGTGGCCAAACGACATCAGCTCTGCGGCTGATAATGCGTTGCTAATATCCTCCTCTTGAATTTTTGTGAACAAAAATTCGTTCAACATGGCCCGATAACGATCGCCATTGACTGTAACGGCCACTCCTTGCTCATTTTCGAAGAAAAGTGGCCCAATTATGCCTCTGGACCAAAATCCGCACCAAACAGTGACTAGTCTTGGGTGTGTCGGCTTTTCAATGTATGCGTGCGGGTTTTCTGTGCCCCAAATGCGACAATTTTGCTTGTTTACATACCCGCCAAGATCAAAATGAGCTTCATCTGAAAAAATGATTTTTTTTGGCAAAATCTGCATCTTCTGTAAGTCGATCGCAGGCCAAGATTCCTAGCGTCGTTTAAGCGTATACACAACCATATTCGTTCAGCGGAAGGATAAAACTAATTATCTGTCAAATCAGACATGACCTAAGTGTTACCATTCACGAAATAAGCACTAGTAGAAAAAAAAAATAGATAGCAGACCCTTTATTAAGTAGAATATCCGTGTTATACGAAACTCCAATTATTTTTTCTTTACGTTTCATGATGCGTGGGTGAAAGATAAAAGGAAAGTAAACAAAGCAAATAGAGAATTACGTTTTACGCTTATCAAATAAATATAGCGTAACAATAATATGTACATATATGTCATTTAAAATATGTAAGTTGGCATGTGCGTTGGGAAACACAAGTATTTTTGTGACGAATGATTTCGATTAATTTTTTTTTTAAATGTTAGATGGTTTTGAAAGAATTGTCTTTTATATTTATAACATTGTAAATATTCGTAGCAAATAAGATGAAATAGAGCATGACTTTTTTGCTTTGTATAGGGTAAACTATGTTTGTTTTATTTATGTACGGATAAACATACATGGATTAGCACCGAAATTAATCTGCCCTTCACAAAATGTAGTTTTTAATGAAAAATTAACTAAATAGCATTTCAAGTTATTTTTAAAATAGGTTTTTAAAAAAATTTTCTTCAGAAAATGTAACATTTTGAACCAGATATGCATTTTTTAATGGAAAAGCCAATAAAGCCAGTAAATAATAATGCTTTAGGTACTTTGCAAATAAGTTTTTCATAAATGTTATTAGAATAATTTAATATCTTAAAACAGATATGCAATTTTCAATGGAATTTTAGAAGCCATTATAAAAATGTATGCCCTAGTGTATGATAAGAGCTCACAAACAGAAAATGTTTCTCTTATTTTTGGTTATATTTGTAAAGGTTTTTTGAAATTAATGGATAAAAAGTGTTTTGTATTTATGATTTCCCACATTTGTTGAAATCTGCGAAATGGATGGATAAAGTGCGATCTAAAAAAACCATATTGATATGTCAGTTTTGAAGTAATTAAAGAACTGTACGTAATGGAGATAAATGTAAAAACTAAAAACTCAAAATTGACACGGCAACACGTCAAATTTACAACAAAAGTAGAACAGTTGCCGCTGCCATTATGACGATGGTCGAAACCTCAAGATTTAAGACAAGTTCAACAGAATTAGCATTGTCAACTGGAAAGTTTACGAAAAAATTTAATAAAATTTTCAAATCAACAATGAGAGTCATAGATTTATATAAACATTCGTTGAATATTTGATGAGAGTGAATGAAGCTCACCATAAACTCATTTCTTTTAGTCTCAAAAGAAACTAAAGGATAAAAGTGATGCCTACTTTATTATGACAAATGCTCTTAATCAGGCCAAATTGAAAAATACTAATATTAACAACCCTTCCTGTAGCCAAACTTAACAATGTTTTAGCAAAATTTATGGTCCAAAATTATTTGGATTTTGAAGAAGTAAAAACATCTACTGAACGTAACGAATCACATCGCAGCGAAACATGCGATGATGAGTTCGATAAACATATATATGCAGATTAGTGGTGTCAATAAGATAATTTGTTGAATACGTGGTTTTTAAAGTTATTCCGAACTACAAAATGTTGTAAAGAATTCAAAAAGTTGATGAAGTACTTACAGCACCAAGCAAATTTTTTGTATTATTTAAGAATCCTAAGAAATTAAAGAATTTTGGATATAAACACAGTTGCTCCACCAGATATGTTAATGGATGCCTATAAAAAGAATTTTATATTGCACAAAATTTTTAAAGATGAATCAAAAAGTGGTGGTATAAAATTTTCTATTATTGAGTCGTTTAAACGGTCGACTCCAGAATGGTTTGATTATAATTGTCTTCGCCACAGGTTGCAGATATTAGACTTTCTTTTAATAGTACTATTTAGAAAGCCTTGCGTTTGGTCTATAGATAAAGGCAGTTCTAAACAAAGGAAAGTAAAAAATCTTTCAAATGGAAAACTCTATAATTTAATTTCATTAATAATTTTAATTTGATCAAATACTTTTTTGATTCAACTTAAGTACAATTTTATTTTTAAATTTACAAGTATTAAGTATACATATTTGTTGTTGTTTTACAGTTTTTTATTTACTTTACTATAACTTTTATACAGTTTGTCCCAATACAGCAAATTACGATTCATTTATAAAACACTTTTTATTTATGCCAAAATAGACTTCACTTTATGACAGCCAAGCTATAACTACTACTCATTAAACGCAATGCGCCATCTTTTATAGCATTTCATTATTAGTTTCGAATGTTCTAGTAAAGACTCAAATCTTCTATTCAGCTACGTTAATTCAAATGGTATAAAACCATAATACACCACAAAGAATCGAACTGGCAACAACGTTAAACATGCAAATGGTAGCACTATTAATTAGTACAGGTAATTATGGCAATTAAAAAGCCTTGAAACAAACCAATAAAATTTATAGGTAAAATCTCAAAATAAGTCCGCGATGTTTTGAATTTTCCCTTCAGCATTTTCATTTTCGTAACAATAAGTACTTATAAAATTATTATATATGTGCATGTATAGATTACAAAAGGCACCATATATTCGATGTAGATTGATATGTTTTCGTTTGAACAACAAAATAAATACGCTTTTCCCTACATTAACTTGCACAGTCGTATTGGTTTACTGTATTCTTTATTCATACAAATTTTTTAATTTAAAAAAAAGTGACACGCATATCATGCGTATGTATGTGTGCAAACCAGATTTCCGCAGAGAGCAGCTCTTCTCTTCTGTTTCCACATGTACGTATTCACACGCATAGGAAAACATAAGATAAAATAAGCCAATAGAAATAAAGAGAAAACAAGTGGAAAAACACAATGCAAAGTGGCCTGAGTGAGAAACTCTCAAATTACTACTACATTGTATAATGCATTAATATTAGTTTGCTGAACGCTGGTGTAAACCATCTACAGACATAGTGTAGCTCTTCTCTTTTGTTTTCACACACGCATAGGCAAAAAATAAACAAAGAGAAGTAAAGAGAAAACAAGTAGAAAAATACATTGCAAAGTGGTCTCTTAAGATACTTTTTATTATCTTTTGTTTTCTTTTCTTTTGTGAGCGTAGTTTTGAAGAGAGCAAATACAATTTTGCACGAGAATAAAAGTTAAGAGAGTAAATATCAAAGGCGGGTTTCAATATTACACCCCTCATAGAAAAATTTTGCATATATGAGAAGAACACTCTATGTATTATATAATCTATGGTTTTTGTTAATTTTAATTCGCTACATCTACTAATTATTACAGTTTTCAAATTAGGAAACATAGTCCCATCGAGATCGTTTAAAAAACTTTTATTCAATAACTTCCATTGTCAAAATTGTCATCAATTCTGCTCTTCAAAATCTAAAAAGGCATGTTGGTTCTAATTTTTAATCATCAATTTCTATGATAGGGACCTCTTTTTTTAATAAGCATTGATGTTTAACTTGGCAATATTGTGCGTACTTTATCTGAACAATTTGTAAAATTGTGTACAATTCATTATAAAAATTTAACCCTTTTCTGATTTGAGCAACAACTTCAATAAGGAAGTTTCTCAAATTGGTGTTCATTTGCCCCTAATCATCTTGAGAAGAAGAAGGAATAGATTTTTAAGCTAATAAACCTATACATATGTACGAGTACATATATACAATATTTCATTATTTGGGATTATTTGTATGATCAATCAACCATACATTTGATCCGTTTAAAATTTGAATTTTAAATTAAAACTCTGGATTGAAATTTACTACAATGAAATATTATTGAAGCAAAATTACACAAAAATGTTACAATTACATAAAATAGTTCAAGAAAAATATTTTTTCCAATATTTTTGTGTAATTATACAGAAATCTACAACAGTGGCTTATGGGTAGTGTAATACGCAATTACACGCGTATAATATGCTTCGAAACCGAAAATATTCAACAGAGAATAAGAAATAAATAATATTTTTATTCAGTTGTGTGATAGCTTTTGATGTAAGCATATGTATGTCGCTATATGTATTAAAATTGTTTATTTGTTTTGTTGTTTATTTTTGATTCTTCTCTTCAACTCACACTACAAAAACTTTCTACAACTACTACTAATACAGTTTTCTCTTTGGCCACTCTTGTTCTATATCCTTAGTAGTTACGTGGTCACTCCTTAACAAATAAAAATTTTCCAATTTTTACTTATTTCTTCTCTGAACAAGCCATATTCTGTAGTTCTTATCTTTGCGAGACATTTGTTAACATTTCTAAAGAAAGGCCGAACAAACTCAACGTTTTTACTGAATCAAAATAAGAAGAAAATATGCAACATGTTCTTATAATATTTTCACGACTGTATGTGAATATAATTTTAATTTTACTCATACATATATTGTAATATATGGGTGCGTTTGATTTTTAAGTTTTTTTTTTGCATCATAAAAATTTATTAAAAAACAGCAAAATTAAAAAAAAAAAACAGAAAACGAAAATTGAAGCAAGTAAACATTATAATAAATATTGACTCTATTAACTCCCCGGCAAATGCCAATGTGTGGTAGAAAAAACAAAAATACAAAAAAGATCGAATCTTAAAATCACGACATTTTAAAAGATTTTTTTTTTTTTAAGAAGGGGGCGTAACTCTATTAAACATGGTCATGTTTATAACGTTATGGTTATTGTTTGAGTATAAATTGTTTTTATTTGGATTTTTCAATTAAAATATGCAATTTTATGAATTTTATTGAATTTAGTTTTCTGTGCGGTTACACCCCCTCTTCACTAACTTCGTTTGTTTCATTTTTTGGTTTGTTAAATTTTAATTGTTGCTGCTATTTCTCTTTTGATTCATATGAATAAAAATAATTTTTATTATTTTGAGTTTTAATTTGGAATAAATTTTTCATCTCTTCCCAACCAGCTTTGTTTTAGAAAATTTACTTTAAATTTCAAACTCGAGAATTTTATTAAAAGACCTGATGAAAATTTTTCATTTTCATTAAAAAATACTATTTCTATAGAATTACTTTTGCAATATAAAAAAATTTAAATAAAACAACAACAATAACAACATAAAGTTACAACAAAATTAAAAAAATAAATAAAATTTCGCAAAAAAAGCAAAAAGCTTTTGATATTAAATAAACATCATTGAGCAGAGATGGGAAGTCGAAGTCTATGCAATCATGATACGGAGCATGAACATCCTATAAAATAAAAGCACCAACAACAACAATAACAAAAAAGTAATTTTAAAATTTCATTAAAAATACAATTACACCTTGTGCCTCAAAAAAGCTCTACAACAATACAACGATAACAACAAGAAAAGCAACAACAAATAGTTACATACACACATAACCCAGGAAACCATTATAGCTTAAGTTGGTTTAAATTGCATTCGGTAACTGTTTACTCAGTTTTTGGTAATTACAAATATGCATGTGAGACCCATCTCTAAATAAGAGCGGCAAGTGTTTTTATCTCTCAAAATTTCTCATGCCCATACAATTTGTATAGAGCATACCGATTTGGACAGAGCGTTTAATGCGAGTAGTGAAGTTGGTTTCAAAAGACAACAAAAGTAAACAAAGAAAATTGACTTGACTAATCCAAAAAGTTTTTGTTTGTATTTCACTTCTGTTTAATACTTCAATAAGAATGATGACGCCAATACTCTTTCTAAAAATTCCTTTTTTTCTGCTTACTTTTCTTACACTTAAGGCTTAAATAAATATAAACTGAGCACATAAAATTTTAATATTTTGTTTTGTTTTTATACAATTTGTATTAATTTATTTACTTTTACAAACTGCAAATCACACAACAATATTATAATGTACTTGTCAAAATAAACAGGTTTGTTACATTTTTTATTAACCCTGCTTTTATTGTTTTGATGTAAATTTGTCGTTTTTATTTAGGTATGGCCGCAAGGCGTAAAAACGAAGCGTTAGAAAACGTTTCGCTTGCCGCTCTTATTTAGAGATGGCTTTTACATATGTATGTCTGTTTTCTTTTTCACCATCAATAATAATATAATAATTTCCTCCTATATTCTCACCCGACCCCCCGTTTGTGGTTATGATTCTCCCAAGATACCAAAAGTGGTCAACATCCTCTCGACATCAAGCATTATAATGGCTCACCCAAACCTCAACCTTTTCTTCCGCTGTTGTCGCCAGTTTACTATTAGAAAACGTCGAGCACTGCACTTCACCTCTCTATTAAACTCTCTAAGACGTGCATGTAGCTTGCCGCATTCAATGTAAATTTCGTACTAAACCTATAAATCTAAACGATATCTAGATAGAAATCCAAAAACCACCCACTCATTACCAAACAAAAGTTTTACGGTCTAGATTCTAGATGGATTGGTGCTCAACATATGGATATTTTCTGTACTTTGTGTTATTTTCAAAGAAAATAAACAATTTATACCAATTTAAGTGAAGAAAAAAAAAGTGCCGCTATGATATGGTAGGTAAGATACCCGCGGTTCAATCCCAGAACAGAACATCTGAAAAAGAAATATTTTTCTACGGTTGTATCACCTCACAATATTAGTTATGAGAATTACTACTATTGAAAACTGCTCTAATGCATTTGCCGTTCGAAACCGGCGTTAAACTGTAGGTCCCTTTCAATGAGTCTAAAGATGCAGCAGTTTATCTCTATTATTAAACTGAAGGGCACAATGTTTCATACATGTATACACGGTGAGACAAAAAATATATCTGGCAAGTGATACTGTTTTTCTGATTTTTCTGATAGGCGCTATCGAGTAGTATTGAAATTTTCGAAACACTTCCAAAAATTCGCGATACGGTTAAAAAACTGGTTTTTCAGATCTTCATGCACTTAAGCCAATAACTTAGCTGAATATTACCCGATTTTAAGTTTCTTTTTGGATTTGAAAATAAGAAAAACATACATTTTAAATGATATGCTATGTCGTTTAAGTAGCCTTGAGGGATCTGGGTGTATTTCTCAAGCGAACACATTTTTCATCAACATTTTTCACATTTTTCAAGTTGAAATGCGTTTTCGCGTACTATTTTATGCAGGAACTATACATTTCCCAAACATTTCAACGTCGGTATTTTTTGTCGCACCAAGTTATAAAACAAAAAATCAAAAAATAATTAAAAAATTATTTATTTCACATCTGAATCTGTATTTAATTAGGAAAAATTTGATTTGAATTGTTTACTGGGTATGTTAAAAGGCAAACTAAGGCTTTATAAAATAATTTTATAAAATATCGAATAATAAAGAATGGGGCTGAGAGGAGAAGAATACATACTTACAATAGAAGGAGTAATACTTACTCGCCTTTTTTATTTTGCTTTTACCAAGAAGACCTGGAAATGGCTGCGCTAAGAAAGAAAAAGAAGAACATTTGCGTGGGTTGTTTGCTTAATAGGAGAAAGAGAGGAGACGTTTGGCATTGGTGAGAGTTGTATGGAATGTTATGACTATAATAGAGTTTATTTTTTATATTTTTAAAGAAAATGGCAATTTTCAAACACAAAACTAATTAAATTTATACCATGAATATTAGTTTGCATTTTAAGGACGATTAATACAGGCTGTGTATGTTTGTATGTATGTATTTGAGTGAGTATGTGCGAAAGTCTTTATTATTTTTAAAACAAACAAAAAAGAAACAAAAATTGAAAAAATAGAATTTTATGGCAAATTGAGTTTTAGCATTAATTTTATTTAGAAAGAAAGTCTGTAATAATATTAAACAAGTGAAGCAGTAAAAGTCGGTTAATTTTGACCTTACGGTAAACTACATTATATGTAAAGGGTCCGCCATCTAACGTTTTTTTTTCAACTAGTGCTTATTTCGTGAATGGTAACAGCTCATGTCTGATTTGACAGATAATTAGTTTTATCCTTCCGCTGAACGACTATGGTTGTGTATACGCTTCGCTAAGTGGGCTTGCGGTCGACTTACAGAAGATGTCGATTTTGCCAAAAATATCATCTTTTCAGATGAAGCTCAATTTTGATCTTGGCGGGTATGTAAACAAGCAAAATTGTCGCATTTGGGGCACAGAAAAACCGCACGCATACATTGAAAAGCCGATACACCCAAGACGAGTCACTGTTTGGTGCGGAATTTGGTCCAGAGGCATAATTGGGCAATTTTTCTTTGAAAATGAGCAAGGAGTGGCCGTTATAGTCAATGGCAATCGTTATCGGACCATGTTGAACGAGTTTTTTTTTCACAAAAATTGAAGAGAAGAATATTAGCAACATTTGGTTTCAACAGGATGGCGCTACGTGCCACACTCGATATTTTGCGCCCTGTTTGGCCACGTCGGAGCTGCGATTTGACACCGTTGGACTATTATTTGTGGGGTGCCGTCAAAGATAAGCGTTACGCCAACAAGCCAGAGACAATTGACGCTTTAAAGGACAATATTCGCGAAGCCATTGGTGAAATACAGCTGCACACAATCTATAATGTGCTTAAAATTGGACCGATCGTGTAGGCTACTGCATGGCCAGCCGAGACAGCCATTTGAATGAAATTATTTTCCATTATTAACCTGAAGATTGTACTTTCAAATAAAAAAGAAATTTGTGAAAATATTCAGTAGTTTTTTTATAACATTTTCAAAAAAAAAAAAAAATTTATTTGGCGGACCCGATACATATATGTATGTATGTATGTAGTCGAAAGCAAATTTTACTCTTAATAACCATCTCCTTTAGCTTACAAAATTTTTAAGTTTAATAGAATGAATAATTTGGTCAATGGAGGACCAATAAACTTATGGAATTTTATTGATTTTGGGATAAGAATATATATTGAAGCTGGGGGTCAATTATAGACCGAATTTTATGAAATGTGTTCAAAACTTCGAGAAAAATCGGTTAAGTTAATTCTTGTTCTTCTTATATTCTGAATTAATATAAACGATTAGACACTCGCGCGATCGAAAAAGTGATTATAAGATCGGTCATTATAATAGTGAGTACATAACAGTTCTTTACCAATTTCCAATGCAATAAATAATAATAAGTTTGATTTAATAAACGTATTAACTTTATAACATTTTGCAAAAAAAAGTCATACAACATCGTCGTCGTGTAAATTTTTTAAATTTTTTCAATAATTTTTATTGTTCACGCTATTTTTATAGTACAGTTTTTTTTTATTGGGACTAAGTAAGTCCACTCCAAGAACTGTATTAAAAAGGCAAGAAATGGCCGCAAACAAGAAATGATTCAATTATCATATCCCAAACACGTTGGTGGTATATTAATGATTTAGGCCTACATAGCGACAGATGATGTCAGACAATTTCGACCTGTATAAGGGACAATTTCTTCAGACATAAAAACAAATTTTAAACGAAGTATCGAAAAAACTCCAACTATCCTAACTAATTATTATGCATAATAGCGATACAAAGCATTGTTCGTCTTTATTTAAAGAATTACTTGCATATAATCTCAGATCAGAATTAGATTACCCTCCGCAATCGTCAAATCTTGACGTTATTGAACTTTTATCGGGGCATTTCAATTTTCATAAATGTTTCATTGCTTGGTTTTGAAGAATTTTCATTTAACCAGATCTTTTCGTATCTCTGTATCGTACAAAATGAATTTCGTATAGAACACGCGTTAACAATTTACGCGTTTGGTACTTTAAGAACGGAATATTACAACAGCAACACGCATTACAGACGATACTTGAACCAGCTAATTGTTTAATATTCCTGAGTGAATTATATTTAATTCAAGTTTTTTTTTTTACTTCATTGAAGTAATTTCGTTTTTTAAAACCACTTAACGTATCATAAAAAACTCAAGTCAGCTGTTTAACTGACCATCATAGTAAATTCAAGAAGGTTAGTACCTGTAGACTTATCCTTCAAAAAACCATGCTTAAAGGGTGACATTATTGACTTCGTCTAAAAAGAAAGATGATCATTCACTAACTTCTCCATTAGTTTAAAAATATCACTGAGCTTAACTATACCCCTATAATTCGTCATATTCGATCTCCTACCCGACTTATACAAAGGAATAATAAAAGATCCCTTTAAATACAAGGAAAACAACCTATTTCTAAAAGTTAATTAAAGATAAACGTTAAGGGACCGCACCAAACATCAGTACAGCACCTCAAGACACAGGCAGGTGCACCGTCAGGTCGTGGCAAGTGTTTAGGTTTCAGCCCAGACATAGATTTAAGAATAGACTCAACACTAAATTTATGAATATTAGTGATCGACACACTTCCAACAGAATATGGATGTAAAAAATTTCCCCCAGAATTTAAGACCGAGTCCAATTGCCTATGCGTAGACTGAAATAAGTCGGCAAACAAATTCGAAAACTTCAGATAATCGGATGATGACTCTTTCCCGTAGAACATTTCAATGGGAAACGTAGATGAAAATCCAAAATTCTACCCATAGTGTTCAATGCATGATAGCCGATTTCTGACGAAATATTACATATTCCAAGAAATATGTGGAAGATTAAAGTCACAAAGAACCACTAAAGTCCACCCTTCTCCATCGAATCCCTAAGTCTAGAAATCAAATCAAAATGAGCCTCGTAAATACGTATATCAGAACAAAGAGAAATATATGAGCAGGTGATGTACATATCATACATGAGCATACTGCATTAAATTTTTAATGCAGTATTTGTAGCAGTAACCAGTAAAATTTTACTCGTTACTGAAAAAACCTGCAGTAACCAGTAAAAAAACACCCATTAAAATTTTTTATTTCTTAAGACAATTTTAATAAAAAAAAGGATCATATTGTTAACAATTTCTGTAAATTTTTCTACAATTTTCAGGTAAAGTGTAATTTTTTGTATTTGTTTTAGTAATAATAATTACTTTAGTAATGAGTAAAATTTTACTGGTTACTGCTACAAATACTGCAGTATTCTTATGTATGCTGATGATGTTAAATTATTTTGTACTTATGGTGATATTTATGAGCAGACTGTTCTACAGTTGAATATTAACATTTTTGTTGATTAGTGTACAATTAATTTGATGGATCTCAAGCTGAGGTGATCTCCCGTAGGAGTAAAACTCCTTTTAGGTTTATAATTGATTTTTATCCGTAAGAGACCGTTCCCACCTTTCTTGGTCTGAGTGCTTTATTGGAGAGGAAACTGTCTTTTCTTGATCGTATTACGATACTATGACAACTAGTAAGGCTCAAGCTGTTCTTGGTTTTGGGAAAAGATGGTCCAGAAAATTCTCGGATCCATATATTACGAGACAGTTGTACATTTGACTTGTTAGGCCAATTTTGGAGTATACCTAGGTTGTTTGGAATCCTTATTATCAGTATCATATTGATCAAATTGAGTCTGTGCAAAGGCTGTTTCTATTATTCTGTTTACGTGGCTTGCGGTGGAATTATGTTGATAAATTTCCTTCGTATGAGGCGAGGTTGGCCTGATAAAACTTTCTACATTAGAACGTAGAAAGGTTGATTTGGGTATTTGTTTTGCTTGCAACCTTATTGCGGGTGCTATTGATTCTGGGTTATTACTTCTGAACTTTAATTTTAGCATCCCTCTTAGATTTTCCCGACATTATCATGTTCTTGCCTTGAACATCCACAGAACGAATTATGCGTATTCGTTTCCTCTCCGTAGACTATGCGATGATTACAATTTGCATTACGAGTTTATCGATTTTAACTGTGACGTCAGTAATATTAAAAGTAGTATGCTTTCTATCATTAATTTTTAAATTTTAAATGTATTTGCATAAATTATTCATGTATATTTTTGTTGGCTTTAAGTATGTTATATGTATGTTTATGTTCAGCTTGTAATTAAGTTTTGTAGCTGATTCGTGTTCTCGTTAAGCGGAGCGATTTAAATGAAATTTTGATAAGGCAATACTATATATAGAAATATTTTTGTTGCCAGCAATTTTCGCCCATTAAAACGGAGAACGCATTTCAGCGAGCACATTTATATGGAAACTACTGTATTGTATATAATTTTTTTTTCAATTTAAAAGTTTTTACAAAAGCTGCAGAAGACAATACCGCATACTTAACTTAATTAAAAATCCATGTTGACGTTTACAAACAAAGCAACATACTCGTACTCTTAAAAAAAAACTTTAAAAACTAAGAAAAAAGAAGAAAACAATTTCTTGATAAAATTATAAAATATAAACAAACGACAACATTATCGGTTTTTTTCTCTTTGAAAACAAAAATCAACAAGCAAAATGCAAAAATGTGGTCTAAACAAGTCTTCGATTTTTTTTATGGATTTTTAAGTCTGTCCTTTTTTGTGTAGTTTTCTTTATTGTTGTTATTGTTTTATTCCTTTAACTCCAACACAATCATATTTTTTTCGCTCTCTCTCTTCTCGCTGTTTTCGACTGTAAAAATATAACAAAAAACACAACCAGCGACCAGTGTTACCAGGTCAGCATGGGCATAAGTCTTCAAATTTTCAAAAAAAAAAAAAAAAAAAAATCGTCAAATTGTTTTGGAAATTGGTCAAAACATCAAAAAAGTCGTCAAAACACAAAATGATTATTCAAATAGATTTTATTAACCAAAAAGAAAATGTTGTCTTTCTGTAAAATAGTGATCCAAGACAGACCGCTAAAATTGTCCAAAAATGGCTATTGCAATAAAAGTTCTAGATAAATTATAGACCACTTTAAAGATCTAATTGTAAATTTCTTGTACGCTTTTGCGTAATATTGTAGAGTATGACTACATGCCTTATAAACGCCATCATAAATAAAGAGTTCTAAGAAGTGTATGAAAGCGAAAAGTGCAAAGCCAAGTAAATATGGATTCTTTTATATAATTGCCTTTCTCTCATTCCTGTATTTGATATGTGTGAAGTTATGTCTTATTTGACTGCGTATTTATATTTTTATTGGAACTATTCAATTCAACTTTAAAACATACATTTGGTTTGGCTTTTTCAACAACCTTTTTTTCATTTTTTTATTGTTGTTTATTAAATGTAACGAACATGAAAAGCTTTCAAATAATACGAAAATTATCAACACTGAAAACACAAGCATAGGAAAAAATTGTTATCTTCTGTCTTTTTAACACCTTACTTTCTACACACATATTCCTTTAAAATAGTTTTCTTTGACTAATTGACTTTGACTAATAATACGATGCCATCCATACTTTAGCAAAACAGTTCTTATTCAAAATGTAGTAAATTTTTTTTATTTAAGAAAAATCGTCATTTTAAGACCAAAAATCATCAAGTCGTCATATGGTTGTTTTTGGCACTTAAATCGTCAAAATGACAATAAATCGCCGCATCTGGCATCCAGCTCCAGCGACCAAAACATAAAATTCAAATAATAAACACAAGTTTGTAGTTTTTTTATACAAGAAAATGAAAAGCAAAAAATAAAAACGAATAGGAGAAGCAAACAAGAGCCCGAAAAATGGAATTTCTGCCTGAAAAAAAAAAAAAAAAACAGAAAAATGATCTTCAGCTTAAATTTCAAATTTTAAAAGGAATAAACTATTCTCAAGATCGCATACATACATACATGCATACACAGGCAGTCACACTTTTATAGGGGTGATACATCGGCAAACATTTCCTTGCAAACATCGCAAATAGTCAATCGCATTCATGGAGAAGTAAGTTATCCGTGTTTGCGATTGGTTATATGCGATGTTTGCAAACAAATGCTTGCCAATGTATCACCCCTTATAGAATCACCAAAGTATGTATCGTACATACATAAAAACAAAAAGATTATCAGAAAAAACAAAATGAAAAGAAACGTAAAAACTTCAAAGGGGGTGATGTTAAAACAACATTTACAACAAATACAGGTGCGCAGTTTAATAGGAATAACTTACTTCTCAATGAATGCGATTGGCTATTTGCGATGTTTGCAAACAAATGTTTGCCCATGTGTCAGCGGCTTAAGATTCACTCGTTTTAATAACACTGGTCTACAGCAAAAAACGCTTTTAAATAAAACTATATGGAATATATTGATTTTGATGCGCTGAATTCAAATCAGTTTTCATTTTTTTCCATCAGGCTCAAATATTTTTTATGGGCGTGGCAAATTTTTCGCTCAAAATATGGTAGTTATGCCAATATATTTCAGCATAACTTGCGAACGACTTGACCGATTTTAATCAAGTTACCACCAAATGTTTAGGAACAAAATTTCCTATAAACTAACTGAATAATTTTTTATTTTCAACAGTTTCAGAGATATTCGTAACTAAGTTGCGGAAAAATCTTTTCACGCAAAATAAGAGCAAATTTTTATTTTCAAAAAATTATTACAATTTTTTCAGAACGCGTATTTAACATGTTAAGCACTAAATTTAAAGCTTCAACTATTGAGAATAAAATAAACTATAAATTATGAAAATCGCTTCACTATTGCTGATTTTATTTGAAATTAAATGCAGGTACCTAACTTTGACCAAAATTAGCGTAGAAATTTTTTCTTGCAAAATTATTGAAATTTGTTTTTCTTTTATTTCCCAAAAATTATGAAAAAAAAGTCTCAGCATATGTATTTCACATTTTAAACATTAAAATGAAAGCCAAATATGTTGAAAGTAAAATAACCCATAAAGGCAGGTGCCTAACTTTGGCAAAAATGTGTAATACATAATGTAGGCAACACACAAAAATAATGAAAGGAAATGTTTAGTAGGAAAACTACATACGCATATGTATATGTAAAGAAACATTACTGCTTCGAAGAACTGGTCGTCGGGCAGATGAAATATTTGGATATACGATTTTGTGCTTATATTTTCTCGTAAATTCACGCGTAGCGGTCGTGCATAAATAACAATCATGGTTGTGATTTTGTGGTTCACTCCATATCATTGGCATGATCTTACTATTGCCGTCAAGTCAACCTATTAAAATTCTTGCACAAGTATTATAACATATTTTAGGCGGACGATATTTGCTTCTTTCATCGATAGAAAATCCAAAGTAATGTTTATAAGCACTTTTATTTTGGGAAGTTATTGTATGGCATTGTGGTTTTAAATTCCCCACAAATGTGGCAGAACAAATCTAAAGAATTTTTGCAAGTCCAAGCCCTTGACAAACTGTAATCTAAAACAAAAATCTATTATAAATAATCGAACTTTATGTATAAATTTTGTAAAACATTAAAATAATAATAATAATAAGATAAATTATTAGTGGTTAAGTAAGTACAATTTGAAAAGTAATAGACTAACTTGCAATAAATTCGAGACATTTTAGTTTTTTAAATGGGCAAAACAAGTCACGTACTCCAGAAATTCGGGAGTTAATTGTACAGTGTTACCAGAAGGAAAAACTATCTATGTCGGCTATCACACAAAGGTTTTCCTGCTCTAAAAAAATGGTATTTGGTACAACCATTTGTACAAAAAACAAAAAGCTTGAAACCCCGGCCAGGAAGCCTAATGCTAAAAAGACCACTCCAGCAGAACATAATTTTATTTGTAGGGCCAGTAAGAGAAACATTCTTTATTCGCGCGAAATAAAGCTTAAATTGGACAACGATTAAACTCTGAAATATCCACACGGACAATAAGAAGGCGTTTACAGGAGTCGGGACTTCGTGGGTGCATTACACAAAAAAAAAACCGCATGTGTCAAAAAACATTAAGAAGCGGTTGCGGTTTGCAAAGAAATTATTACAAAAGATACACGTTTCTGTAATAGAGTTCTCTGGAGCGTCGAATTCAAGTTTAACTTGTTCCAGTTTGATCGAAAAACGATTGTAAGACGTCCTCCAAACAAAGCTTTAGACCCCAGGTACACAGTGAAAATGATGAAACACGGTGGCGGACCTATTATAGTTTGGGGTGCTTTTTCTTGGCGTGGTGTGGGTCCAATTGTGAGAATTCAAGGAATAATGGATCAACATCAATATAAAAGCATTTTGGAAAATGTAATGGAACGATATTCCTTTGAGGATATGCCCGTCCAGTACATTTTCCAACATGGCAATGACCCAGAGCACACTTTAAAGTTAGTGAACTGTTGGCTTTCGGATCAAAATATTGATGTTCTGGACTGGCCAATTGAAAACTTATAAGCAATTGTTAAGAGAGATCTGAAGGACAAAACTCCACGAAATAATGATGAGTTGTTTCAGTTGGTTTCCCAGCAAACATGCCAACGTTTAATAAGAAGTTTACCGAAGAGACTAGCTAATGTTGTCAAACATAATGGTTACCAACAAAATATTAAAAGATATGCCCATTTTGTTTGACTTTATGAAGATATATATTTATATATATATATATATATATATATATATATATATATATATATATATATATATATTTTTTTATTTATATAAATTTTTTGTTTGTTTCTAATTGCATATGTGACCAAACCGGAATTGATATTTTTTTTGTTTTCAGTAAATTATCTTAATAATGTGATTTATGCTGTTAATTTTTTTATTTTAAACTTAATACTAATTTATTACTTTGCTATTTTTCGTTCTTAGTTTTAATATAAAAAGCATAGCTTTTAATATACATTAACAAATATATGTGCTGCTAAGCCGTTTCTAATTATAAGGTCACCGCTGTACATACTAGATACAACAATATCTCGGTTTGCGCCGCTAATTCGGCCGGACAAAAGCGAGGCAAATAAAATCACGATTTTGCATATTTGTATAAATTTCCACTTAATTGGTTTCGATATGAATATTAACTGAATAAATCGAGTTAAAAAAAAACATTTATTGTATATATATATATATATATATATATATATATATATATATATATATATATATATATATATATATATACATATAAAGTATAGCTACAGCAATCATAAAAAGGTGTTACAATGTTTTTTATATATTTACTTATACATATTTTATATAACGATAAATTCAGTATTTATATAATAATATTTCAAATTTCAATAATTTCCTTCAATCAAAAAACAAAAAAAGATTATTTATTTAAAACTACTTTGCCACCCGAGCGTAGTCTTAGTTATCGTCTTGGCGGATCTTTACAAACAGCTTCATATTCATTCAAATCCGTCACGACAGCAGCTTCAAGCGAATCCGTATCGCCCTCACTGCTGTAACTACAGATGCCAACATTATCACTGTCTAAATTTATTTTGCCTTTAAGGGTGATGTTATCGTCTGAACTGTATATATTTTGTTCATCACTACTACTCAGACTACGCATTTGGTTCAGATGTCGTTTTATCTGTTTTCGATTTTCCGAAAAAATACGCATATACGACTGTGAGCCTTTTTCTATTTTTTACTATCGCTGGGGACCAGATTGCCTTGTTTGGGTTTTTGTAGGAACGACTAAGTACCCTTTGACCCTTTTCAAATTCCACCTTACGATTTCCTTATGATATTGTACACTGCTGTTCTGGGAATCTAGGATTTTCCCTGTCTTACATGGAGGCTTCAAATGACTAAACCTTGTTTTTATAATCCTACCAAGGAAAATTTTCGCAGGTGATTCACAATGGCTTGTACTTCTATAATCGATCAAAAAACGATTTATAATTATGTCAAGATAGACATCGAGATCTTAAATTTGCAATTATAGATTTTTTAGAGTTTTGACGAAGTTTTTAGCCTGTGGAGAGATGTCGGGGGGAAGTTAATATGTCTTGCTAAGAAGTCTTTAAATTTATCCGACGTAAATTGATGTCAGTAACTTACAAATAGTGAAATGCGAAGTGATATATTTAGTTTTGAATATTTCAAACCACTTCAGAAACGAGTCAGCAACAATGAACAGATATTGACCGTTAATGGGCCCAGCAAAATCTACGTATATCCTAGACCAAACGGAATTAGTTGGTATCCATGGGATTAAGAACGCCTTTACTGGACTTACCTGTAATTCTTGATACGGTCTGCAATTCCTTACTAAAATTTCAATGGCGTTATAAATATTCGGCCACCAAACATATGATCGAGCAACTGTCTTTGTCTTAACAATACCAAAGTGTGACCTGTGTAGTTGCTCGAGTATTTTCGCTCGAAATTTACTTGAAATAACAGCACGGTAACACCATAATATACAGTCTTGCTCTACTGTTAGCTCTGAACCTTTATCACGATAAGGCGTGAATTCATAATCCTATTACAATTAATGACCTTAGCAACTTTCGACAAAATTGGGATCTTCGTGTCTCTTTAGCTATATCCTTAAAACTCAAATTAAGCAACTATAGTCCTCAACATATTGAATGTAACTAAATTCCTGATAATCGTCCAAAAATGTAAATTAAAGGTTTATGATCAGTCTGCAATATAAAATTATTACCTAGCAAATATTGTCTAAGCTTCGTAGCACAAAATACTATAGTCACTTGAGTTCACTTTTTGAAAGTGATCGTGAAGCAAATGATATTGTCCTCATAGAAGCATCTGAAAGTCTGTGGGATAAAATTCTCGCCACTGAATGATTTTTTGCATCAGTGGTAAGCACTATTGGTAAAGTGAAATCAAAATGCATTAATACCTGTTCTGATGTTATATCCCTATTCAGACTTTCATATGCAATTTGGTACTTTTGAGACCAAGCAAATTTAAAATCCTTTCTTAGAAGTTCGTAAAATAGATGCATCTTTTCAGCAAAATTGTTAATGAATTTTGAGTAGTAATTAAATATGCCTACCAATGCCTAAGTTCCGAAATATTCCGCGGTATGGGAGCCTTTAAAATGGATGATATTCTATTACTATTTTTTCTTATACATGTATGTCAATGGTAAAACCTAAGTAAGATATCCGATCCTGAAAAAACATGAATTTGTCCTCATTTAACTTAAGACCAACTGACTTTAATCGATTCAAAACAGTTTTTAAGTTCCTGATGTGGTCCGCTAAATCTTTACCTGTACCAACAATGTCGTCCTGATGGACAGCTACATCGGACATTTTCAACTGTTTTCTGAAATATGGCGGTTGCGGTTTTTATGCCAAATGGCAAACGCTTTATTTTCAAACAACCTACTGAGCTTAAGACACGTGTTAAACTCAAGACTGCATTAAGAAGTGTATTTCATTTTATTTAACCTTAAAAGTATAAAAAAGAGCTGCCAGATGTTAATAATAACTTGTATTTATATAAGAAGTGAGTTGCCAGACATTTGAAATAAACTAATATCTAACATTAATATATACGTATTTGCTTAATACCATAACATATTTTATTGTTGAAAAAACATATAAAAAGCACAGTTTATGGTGGTAAAATAAAAGGTGTAATAAAGCGAAAACGATTTATTGAGGGTTTTTCCAATATATTATTGGGGTTACATTTATATTATTAACTGATTCGAATAAGGCACGATTAATGCCAGTATGCGCCCTCAGTTATATTGCCAGACACAGTAGCCCTCAAGGGTCTTCCTGTGTCCTAACAATATTATTTAATTATAATTTTATTATTATTTGAATTAATTATTAAAATTTTATCAATAATTTTTTTTATAAAAATTTAATGTTTATTGTTTGAAAGCTGATATCGGAATGAATATTTTTTATATTACAATAAGGTTATTTGAATTTTTGAAAATATTTTAAGTTGTGTAGGACTTAAGGAAAAGTGAATTAAGAAAATTAATATACATACATAGATACAATATGTTAGGTTTCTCAGTAAAACTGTAGGATGGAATGATAATTAATAATATTAATAGTTAAACAAACGAATAAGATTATGTATCAAGAGAATAAGCCGTAATAATTGAATAAAATGAATACTATTATATAATATGGCTGCTACAAAGGTTATAAAGTACAAGTAATTTATTAAAGTCTAATTAGTATTTACTAACATTTACTTGTGCTTTGACAAGTGCTGTTATTCGCCTGGGCATGCTTTCTATACGATTCTTGGCACTTAATTCTATTTTTAGGTTGTGATGTCAAAGTTTTACTTTGTTTTTAACTTTTTAGGTATGAATATACTATAAATTTGATTAATAGCCGTAACTTACTCTCTACTTACTAACCTTTATAAGATTTTCGGGTCAATTTTGACCCATAGTCAGTTGTTTTTTTGAAACTGATTGGTTTATATTTCCGATATGTACAATATGCGACAATTCGAGAGTATAAGATTTGAAAATAAGTTTTGGACTAGTTTGCAAACACACAAGAATTGTTAAGTAATGGACTGACATATTGACCAAACTTTATAATTCGACTCAAGACGTAAAAGACGAACAGCAGCTGGTGGCATTTAGAGGAAGATGTCCTTTCCGGCTATACATAACCTCAAAACCAGCTAAATATGGCACAAAATTTTGGGTGCTTTGAAGTTCTGCTAATAGTTAGACCGGGTAATATATACAGTAGTGGTCAAAACATTTGGAGCTGCGATCGGAATTGTTCTTTTCATTGATTTATTTTCTTCACATCACACTTAGTTACTGAAATTTATTTTATACAATTTCTTCATACATTGTTTTTATTAAACAAATAAAAAAAAATTAATTCCGTTATATTAAAACAATAAAAAAATTAATAATAATAGATGTATTCCAAATGCTGGTATTAAAAAAAATTGGCAACTCACATTACTTTTACTCTTAAAGGAGCAATTTCTACAAACAAACGGTAATCGCATTCCTCTTTAAGAATATGAGATTCATGCCGTTACTTTTTTAAACAAATTTGATATAATTATTGTTCTTTAATAGTTGTAATAAGATCTTGGAAGCATAAACATCCGAAAAATAATTTTTGTAAAAAATGGCAGGAAATAAATACAATTCAGATTTTAAATCAAAAGTTTTAAATGATTTTCAAAATGGCCTTTCCCAAAAAGAAATTTCAATAAAGTATTCCGTTCCAAAAACAATGATTTGCCGCATTGGTAATAGTGGTAACATCCACACAACTCATAAAGGTGGAAGAGCCCGTATTACAACTGTAAGAGATAATCGAAAAATCAAGAATTTTTCGCATAGAAGCTAAAACTGAATTTTCAATAGATGCCAGCTAGTCCTTACACCGTTAAAGGAAGAGCCCGAGATTATTGTCTTAGGAGCTAAAGATGTAAAAATACCTTTTGTGTCGAAAAAAAATTGAAAAGCTCGGCTTGACTTTGCACGCCTCCATTTGAATTGGACTCAATGCAATGGAAGAATGTATTGTGGTCAGATGCATCTAAATTGAAGCTCCGCGTACCAGATGGAAGAGCCGACCACGAGGTGAAAAGTTTAATCCCATATACACAACGGCCACAGAGAAGCACGATGATAGAAACATTATGGTGTGGGGGTGTTTTTCAGGACATGGGATTGGCCCAATTCACCGCATTTCTAACACAATGACGGCCACAATGTATAGAGATCTTTTGAGTTCAGTTATGCTTCCGTATGCTGAATGGGAAATGCCACTCTCATGGACCTTCACGGCGAGGGTTGTTAAAATTTGGCTGGAAGAAAATTGAAATAATATCTTGTCGTGGCCGACATAATCTCCCTCCTCGATTGAGAACATGTGGATGATTGTTAAACGGAATATTGGCAACAAAGTGTTCCGAAATGATGATGAACTTTTCGTAGAGTTGGAGAAGAAGTGGAATGAAATTCCTGACGATTATAAAGAGTCCGCCAAATATATATATATTTTTTTGAAAATGCTATAAAAAAAACCTACTGAATATTTTCTTAAATTTCTTTTTTATTTAAAAGTACAATCATTCCGGTTAATAATGGAAAATAATTTCATTCAAATGGCTGCCTCGGCTGGCCATGCAGTAGCCTACACGATCGGTCAAATTTTTAAGCACATTATCGATTGTGTGCAGCTGTATTTCACCAATGACTTCACGAATATTGTCCTTTAAAGCGTCAATTGTCTCTGGCTTGTTGCTGTAACACTTATCTTTGACGGCACCCCACAAGTAATAGTCCAACGGTGTCAAATCTCAGCTCCGAGGTGGCCAAACGACATCAGCTCTGCGGCTAATAATGCGATCTTCAAAAACAGGGCGCAAAAAATTGAGTGTAGCTTCGGCTGTGTGGCACGTAGGGCCGTCCTGTTGAAACCAAATGTTGCTAATATCCTCCTCTTCAATTTTTGTGAACAAAAATTCGTTCAACATGGCCACATCGACTGTAACGCCCACTCCTTGCTCATTTTCGAAGAAAAATGACCCAATTATGCCTCTGGACCAAAATCCGCACCAAACAGTGACTTGTCTTGGTTGTACCGGCTTTTCAATGTATGCGTGCGGGTGTTTTGTGCCCCAAATGCGACAATTTTGCTTGTTTACATACCCGCCAAGATCAAAATGAGCTTCATCTGAAAAGATGATATTTTTTTTTTGCAAAATCGGCATCTACTGTAAGTCGATCCCAGGCCCACTTAGCGAAGCGAAAACGCATTGGACACAACCTTATTCGTTCAGCGGAAGGACCAGACTAATTATCTGTCAAATCGGACATGAGCTAAGTGTTACCATTCACGAAATAAGCACTAGTTGAAAAAAAACGTTAGATGGCGGACCCTTTATTAAAAAACTCATTGACTCAATGATTAAGAGGTGTTCACAAGTTATAAAAAATAATGGCTACTCTACCAAATACTCAGCATTGAAACAATTTTTTATATTTCATCTCAATTAGTTTAAGAGTTGCAAATATTTTGAACAGTTCAGTATCGACTTACTTTGTTAAACTACATTTTTTTTTTGTGAAGTTATGAATAATTTTTTTGTTTTTGTAAAATAATGTGCTATAATCGAATTTAATAAAAAAAAACGGATATTAAATTTTTTTTTAATAAAAAAATACTAGAGTTACTTAACCCATGATTTTAGTTGCAAATGTTGTGAACACCACAACCATATACAGGCAAAGATACATAAACTAAGCCTAAAAGAGACCAAAGTGTGAATGTATTCTCGATCTGACAGTTGGTCTGAAGTTTATAATGTGACTTCAGACAGTTTGTTACAGCATATCAAATGGAATTGAAATTATTAGAAAAACAAATTAATTTTATAGGAACTATATACCTAAAAATAAGAATGAATTACCACCACAGATATTGATAATGAAAGGCATACTTGAACTTTCGTTATTTTTTTGTTTTACTATGTACACTAACCCCCTTTCATATACTTTAAACAAAATATATCTATCATAGTCCAAAAATTAGTAATCCAAAGACAAAAAGCCTCAGATTATATAATTGATTACAATAAACGAAAAAAAGAAGTTGATACGATAAATAAAGTAATGTCATGTTATACTTGCAAAAAAAAAAAGACTTATCAATGTCATCCAGTGTTATTTACTCGTAGTAATATGATAGATATATCAGCTTATACCGCTTTTATATCATTAACATTAGCTAACCCTGACTGGAACGAAAACAATTTGCCAAACATCGACATTTCTTAGAAAATTTAGGTTTGCAACTTATCACGGCTATATAAAGAACAGAAAAACATTATCAAGAGCATCATTTCCAAAGGAAATTGAACAAAAACATTGCGATGAACCTGAACAGAACAAGTAGCCTTCACCTTTAACCAAATCCAAAGAAAAAATATGCGCCAAATCAGACCATAAAACACCATTATTATGCCATCAGCTGCAAAAAGTTTCTGTGCAAGTGGGCCAGATTTAGTAAGTAAGCGTGGCATCTCCTATTCATACCAAAAAATTAATTTTGTATACATATGTGTATACCGGTAACAGTAAAAGCTTCGCTAAATATCCCCATAAGCAGCACTATAATATAATTAACACTATATATCAAAATTAATTAAGTGTAGTCATGTCCAATAATAATAACTAGTGTACATAGCGACTGACACAATCAGCCGCATTCAAGCACCTGACATTAATTTTTGTATATACATATGTATAAAATTTAAAATTAGTTTCAAATGCATTCTATTTCAAATTTTTTATACAAATATTCTTTAATAAATAAAAAAATAATAATTTTTATGTGACAAATAAAGAAAAATATTTATACATACACACATACATACAAAAAAATGTTTGTTCTTTATATATGCTAGTAAGAATTTAATAGTCGCTTAACTCCCAAAGTACTGGACCGATTAAAATAAATTGTGTATTGTGCACATCTGCACAGATACGTCGTGATACCGCTGCTGAAAAACTTCAGCGGTCCGGCCTGGGATTTAACCGAACACCTCATGGTTGGTGGGCGCGTGCCTTACTTACCATACCAGAGCTGGATATACATACGTATATAGTTATGTATAGAAAAACTAGAAATATGCAATTGCATGTTTTTCTCATACATTCAATCAAGTCGAACGTAAGATAATTATCCGTTTTAGGAGTTTTTATGAATCTTGGCATCGATTTGTTAGTGCATATTATTGCATATTTTGCTCATTAAAGCATTTTTTGCTAATTTCAGTTTTAAGTGCATATTTTCGACATTTTTTCATTCTTAAAGATAATTTTAAGCCTTTTTAGTGCATATTTGGAGATTTTGTGCTCTAAAATATGTTTACAGTGAAAAGAAAATTTTTGCTTTGAGTTCTGAACAATTAATTATCCGTCAATTAATATTTATTGCACCATCTAGATCTCAATTAAGTTTATTACATCTAAACCCATTTGCATCATTTGACGAAATAAAACCAAAACAAAAACTGACCATTATTTTTGATCTTCGTTAAAAAAAAAAAAAAAAAAAAACAATAAAGATTTTTGTGTAAAATATTGTTATACACAAACTGTAAAGTACGATCAGAAAGCGTTTAACGTTCAAAATATGTACGAATATCAAATATATACGAAAATGCGTAAAAGACCGATCTTCATGTATTTCAGTAGATGAAACAAAAATTCTTAATTGACACAGTTGTTTTGTATAAAACCAATCTCTATTCAATTGCCTAACTTTTTAACGATTTGTTAAAGACGTTGGACGTAAACTTAAACAAAAACATCATTGAAGCGGCTAAGATTGTAATACAAAACTTAATATAAAAACTAAGCTTAAGCAGTTTATAGCAAAAGACGAAGGACTAGATGTAATAAAATTTATATGTAAATATGTAACAAAAGATCTTAGTGCACCTTCTCCAAATCAAATTTTAAAATGTGATATTCAGGAATTGTTATATTTCAAATATGCCCACATTACATCAGTAGACATTGACATTTTTAATGTATAAAAGTTTGCTCAGATCATTTGAAAATTGAAGTCAATAAAATAAAGTCAATAGCAATAAAATATTCTACTTTTACCAAATTAACAAATTTTTTTTTTTTTTTTGCTTTTCTTAGAGCATTTTCGGATTGTTATTGCATATTTCATGCGCATAAAACGCTTTTTTAAAAGCATATTACTGGTTTCCCTGCTTATGTTTATAAAAACAAAAACAAAAACAAAAAGAAAAACAGACTTAAAAAAATAATAAAAAATAAACAAGTTTTCTTTTTCCTTCAATATTTTTCTTCTTTAAAAAGCTTTTCAAAACAAAGAATTTATTGTTTCAGCCGATAATTACATTTTTATTTTGGTTACGAAATTCTTTCACTTTCGACAAAAATGACACAAACGATCAAGAAAACACTTCGTTTGTAATTAATTCTATAGCTCTTTTTGGAAATTATAAAAGTTTTTTTATTTGTCAGTTCATAACGGTGCGAGAAGTTGTAATCAAAAGTTTTTACGGAAATTATTAAAAATATGTATATAACGTTTATTTATATAACGATTAAATTAAAAAATTAGTACAACAAAAGTTACCCCCTTTATTTTGTGTGATAAGACCCACTGTGCAGTGTATTTAAAAAAAGGCAAATAAACAAACCTTTTCAACAAGTTCGCTATATGATCAATATTTTCCTTCAATATTTTTCTTCTTTAAAAAGCTTTTCAAAACAAAGAATTTATTGTTTCAGCCGATAATTACATTTTTATTTTGGTTACGAAATTCTTTCACTTTCGACAAAAATGACACAAACGATCAAGAAAACACTTCGTTTGTAATTAATTCTATAGCTCTTTTTGGAAATTATAAAAGTTTTTTTATTTGTCAGTTCATAACGGTGCGAGAAGTTGTAATCAAAAGTTTTTACGGAAATTATTAAAAATATGTATATAACGTTTATTTATATAACGATTAAATTAAAAAATTAGTACAACAAAAGTTACCCCCTTTATTTTGTGTGATAAGACCCACTGTGCAGTGTATTTAAAAAAAGGCAAATAAACAAACCTTTTCAACAAGTTCGCTATATGATCAAAATAAAAAAACTAAAAACAAACATAAATGTTACTTTTATTTTTGCAATAACAACATAAACAAACAACTAGTGAAATAAAAAGGAAAACAAAAAAAAGCATAAAACAAACAAAAAAAAAAAAAAAAATTTAACAACAGCCAGACAGCAAAAAAAGAACGTAAGAAACTTAAACAAATAAATTTATCAACAACAAATAGAAAAACTATAAATTCCAAAGAAACACGACAACAGCAACAAAACCAACAACAAACTAAGTTTATTCAGATATGAAATGAAATCCATTTGTATTTCTTTCGTCTTTTAGTCCCATTCTGCCTCTTTAGTTTAGTTGTCCTCAAAGTGTGTCAAACAATTGGTGATATTTTTGAGAAGATAAAGAGAGCATGCAACATGAAATACGAATGAAAAGAAGACTAATTTACAGGTGATTAAAAATTCCAGCAAATAAATAATTAAAAGCCTTTTTCCTTGCAAATGAGAAATAATTTCTAAAATTTTAAACTGAAATGTGAATTGGTATCATTTATTTATTTCATGTAATGCCATCAATATTTTTTTTAAACTTATACAGAACAACGTGAAAGGGTCTGAAGAAACGAAGATTAATTTATTTGAGTCAGATGGAAAATCTTATGTTCGAACTTCTTCCAATTACAATGCACTCTTTATTTTATTTTTGTAATGATAAATAAATATTTAAGAATATTTAAATTTAACAACATTTTAATTTAAGAAAAATTTGATGTGTCCCTATTATTTCTTCCACCTCTGTATACAGGCTTACAAAGTTTTACATGCGTTTTGGATAATTTCAATTTTCTTTATAATATCAACATATAAAAACGAGTTTGGAATTCGCCCAAAACGTACCACAATGTACACACAAATGATCCAAAATTTTGGGAACGTGTAATGTTCACCGACGACTGTAAATTTATGGTTTTTAGAGATGATGGTCGGTAAAAAGTTTGGCGAAAATCTAATACGGCTTTAACACAACCGTGGAACATGAAGTAGGGTCGGTCATGGTCTGACGATGTAAGGTGTACTTCAAAATGATAAGGTCGCCTTAATATTTGTTCAATTCATCCAAACTACAAAATGTCACGTATGGTCACCTTATTAAAAAAACATTCTACTTTCAAATAAGTGAATAATAAGCCGGTTTTGCTCTTAGAGATGTACTGTTATATTATGTTTATTTAAATTTATGTAAATAAGTGCAAAATTCAATGCGCCAAAATGATAAGGTCAGTGATTAATAAGCAATTAATCTAATCGGAAAGTATCACAATTGTTATTGTTTTTTGTAGGAATTTATAATTTAAATCATATCTGCGCGGTATGGGTCGCGGGAATCCTTTGTAGAGAACGTTGGAGCGGATTTCGCGCCAGCTGTTGCAGATTGCCATTTTTAATTGATCTTTTGTCGGGTACTATTTGTTGTCTGCATAAACATTGCGCATAAGCAGTCCCCACAAAATTCGGGCGAACGTGCTGGCCAATAAAGTACTTTAATATTGTGTTCCTCAAACCATTGTCTGGTCGACTTCCTGACATGAATTGCTGCGTTATCTTGCTGAAACGTGAAAGTTTTGCCAGCATATTGGTCCAAATAAGACAAAAAACGTTCAGACAGAATGCCCTGGTACTCTAAACTATCCATTCGAGTGGAAGGAAAGTAGAGTTCCAGGGTACCATGTGAGCTAAAGCCAGCACAAACCATCAAAAAAAACAAGGGCTCCTTCCTTAAATCTCGTCAATAGCAATTGAAACCATCTGGTCCATCCAGGTTAAATTTTTTCTCATCAGAGAAAATTACTTACAAACCCATATATGTATGGAATAACCTTATAACCTTTAAAAAAAATGTTTACTTGACGTTGTTTTTCGCAAACTCTTTACGCTTAATCTTATGCTGCTTAGTCAGACAGGGAATTTTGTTTTTAATTTTGCTCGAATAAGGTTTGGCTGGGCGTTAATAGATCTTAGAATTGTGCTTTTTGAAGCTTGTAATATCAATTCCACTTTTTTATTGTTACCGCATTTTTCATGGAATTCGAGGCCTTTCGTGAAATTAGCCGAGTTTCACGAGCAGTCGTGACCTTTGCAGGACTCGTGCTTCTGTTTTCAAATATAATTTTTTTTTAGCAGAAAACAGTGGGATCACATTACTACGTAAGTATATACGTCTGAGTGATATTTTATTAGTGAAGCAGAAATATTACTAATTTTAGTTGCCATATATTAAGCCATTTTTGAGTTACGCGAAAATATGTTGTGCTACGTCCAGTATTTCTTAAATAATGATATATCTCGAAAACAAGAGTTAACCTAATAAACCGTTACCATCACTGGATTTAGCGTATTCGAATTAGATTTACCCGCCGGGTGCTTTGCTTGTCGTTCTTTCAATTAGCACAGCTAGATGCCATTAGAAATATAACAATTGAAAACAATTATCTGATAACCCAGTATCCCTACCTAATTAAGCCTGTTCGCTATATATAAATTCGAAACTATTTCGAAATAATTTAATTCATTCTACAATTGCAATAATATATTTATGTGGGGATTTTTTGTTTTTCTTATTACCGTTTAAAACTGACCTCATTTATAATAATAATAATAATGACGTCAATAATAACGAAATATCTTTCAAGTCCATCAAAATTAATTGCTTGACAAACAAAATTTTTCATTTTACAAATAAAAGAAAATTAAAAATCCTGTTCCTTTTTTACACTGTCCCGCTTCAAAGCTCTTAAACATATGGTTGAACAGTTGTTCTACATGAATACGAACATATATTACAACAGCAAAAAATGGAATATTTAACCACCAAAATAGGAGGTCCATCAAGCCAACGAATAATGAAAAATTATTAAGGAATTATTACATACGAAGTAAAACTAGAAGAAGACAAAATAATACGAAATAAAATTAAATGGTTTTCTTCATATAGAATTTACTATAAATTATGTATTAAAAAAAATTTAGAAAAAAATAATAAATTAATACCTGTATAGTATTGTGGTATTTTGTTGTACGAACTACGAGTAGTATGTCTTCAGACATTAAAAAATGTGCAAATAGACGTATTTTGTCCGACCGTGAGTATCTTTCTTAGTTGTGCTGTCATATACTTGACGTTATAAATATTGTGTTATTTGCATAAAATTCTAATTTAACTGCTGCCGTCGTTGCTACTAGAATTTCTATTTCTATTTTACTTATTTTTGTTTTTTTTCATGTTTATGTTGCTTTAGCTGTTGCTGGTTTTTGCCACTTCCTTAACTTTTTCGTTTTTTTTTTCTTTCTTTCAACAAAACTTTAATATCTACTGGCTATTATTTCTTCTCGCTGGTATGAATACGTAGTAAAGCTGCTAATGCCACTCACTGCTCGCTCCTATCCTATCATTTTTAACTCAATGCTGTTTTTGTTGCTGTTGTTATTTTATGATTTTTTTATACAATTTAAAATTAAAGCTTTTGCAAATATTGTATAAATTTTGTTCATTTTTAAATTTCTTCTATATACTATACAATACCTCCCGGCTAACTCCTGAAACGATGTTATTCCGGCATACAAAACGTCGAACCAGCCTTGTTTTTCTTCGTTTTTCTTCCTTTCCATATCGTTATAAATTTAAGCACACACACACACACACACACATATATATATATATATATATATATATATATATATATATATATATATATATATATATATATATATATATATAAATATAATTACGTGTATATACGTGTTTATATGTATGTATGCATATCCATGCAATAATATATATGTACATACTATATGTAAGCACGCGTGTGTATATAGTATCTCCTTTAGAACAACATTGATTTTTCTTTATTGTGCAATTTATTTTATTTTCCAACAAATTTCTTTTATTTTCAGCATATTCAAAAACAGAACAGTTAAAGAATGAATTTATTTTGTATAGAGTTTTATCAAATAATTAAGAAATTTAAACATGTTTTCATAAGTCTTTGTTTTTTTGTTTTTCGTCTTTCGGGAGGTAACAATATATTACCCGAGATGCTAAAGGACTGTCCCAGAACCATCGCTCACCTATTATTCCCATTGTCCTCAAAAATATAAAAATGGATAGATGGAATTTTTGTCACAATTCCGAAAAAGGATGATCTAACCCAATGCTAAAATTATAGAGGTATCATGTTTGTTATTCACTAGTAGTCGTTATTAGTGGCTGTTAAATTAATGAAATTATAACTTAAGGAATTAAATAACACGATCGTGATCTTCAATATTTGCTTTTCAAGTGTTTATTTATTTACATATGTATTATTGTTATTATTTCCTTGACGTACAGTTTCATTGCAATCAAATATATAATACTTAATATCAAGTAAGACTCTTTTCTCGATCTTATACAGAGCATAGGGCAGCAACAAACTCCTTCCACTGTTTTCAGTTGGTGGTGAGTGTTTTTAGCTGTTGCCACGATCGTTGCGACTAATTCTGAACCGTTATTTCTCATGTCATTCTAGGCCTTTCTCTTCTTCTTGAGCCTTGTGGATGCTATTGCTGCACCATTTTTGTAATGTTTGTATTCTCGTTTCGGAGCGTATGACCGATCCATCGCAATTTTGTCTCTTTTATTTTATGATGAATTGGTTTGCTTTCAGTTATAATGTATAAGTCGTCAATGCTTATGATGTTGGGCTCTCCACGTCCCGCATCCGTACAGAAGAGCACTCTTTACGCTTGTGTTGAATACTTGTAGTTTTGTGCGTCCAGAAATATTACGTGACTGACAAATTCTTCTTAGCTTGTAGAATGCATGTCGGGCTTTATTAATTCTGCTATGTATACCTGCATAGTCTCCGCCGTCTTTCGTGATCATGCTGCCAAGATAACAGAATTTGTCGACCTATTCTATTTTTAAGTATCTGTTGTCGTGTTGCAGTGTTAAAGGCATCCTATTTCCCGTCTGTATGCGCATATGTTTAGTTTTCGAGAAATTAATTTTAAGGCTAACTCTTTTAGCATATTGAATTAGCGTATTAAGCGTGTTTTTTACATGTTCGTGACTGTGCGTGTGAATACAGAAATCGTCTGCGTAATCGAGATCACTTAAAATTTTAAATGGGCCCCATTGTATTCTCGTGGGTGAATCTCGGTTTGTTTCTTGAAGATCATATCGAGAACTATAAGAAAAAGCAGAGGAGATAGGGCACAGCCTTGTCTGATGCCTTTTTTTAATTCAAAAACTCGTGCTTTCTTCCATCTGTAGCGCACACAGCATAATGAACTGTGATACAAAGCCTCAATAAGGTTGATGATGTGTTCTGGAACGCCTACGCTTGCCAAGACCTCCCATATAACTTACCAGATCAGAGTATCAAAGGCGCGTTCGAAGTCTATAAGCAAAAGGAAGAGAGGCGATCTCCATCCGACGGTTTATTCTACAATTATTCTGAGGGAATTGATGTGGTCCACACAGGGTCTATTCGGCCTAAACCCATTTTACCCTTGTCTCAGGTTGGCATCTATAGGATCTCTGATTCTATTCAGTATAATTGCGGATATCATTTTCTGCGTCGTATTCAGCAAAGTCATTCTCCTATGGTTTTTGCATTAGCTGAGATTTCCTTTCTTTGGTATCGGAACTATAATTCCTTCTGCAAGCGACCTTGGAAATTCACGAGTATTCCAGAATTTTTGAATGAGTGGCGTCAATGCGCGTGCCGAAGTCGATGCGTCAGCCTTCTATAATTCTGCAGGTACGCCCAGCCGTTATTGTTTTTGAAGCAGCGTATGGCTTTTACCTCGGTGCTAATTGGCGCTGATATTGATATATCCCTCATCGGGTTTCTGCGGGATGGATTGCTTTCGCTTGTATATAGGCTGGCTGGCTGGTTGTCTTCCAAAAACTCACTCCATATTTCAAGTTGTCGTTCAACGGAGGTGGCTACGTTTCCCGAGCTGTCTTTAAGTGGTGGAGTTGCGCGCCTTACTTCCGTGATTTCTCAAACATGCTCATATACTATTTTCAGACTGCATTTAAATAAGTGTGTTTACTCAATTCTAACTTATGAGCTATTCAGCAACTCCATTGGGTATTCAACTATATATTCATTGAATTTAAATTTACTTACCGTTAAGGTAGTGTATATTATTAGAAATTCATTTATTTTGATTATATTAGTATTAGTATCATATTATATTAAATTCATTTACGTATTATTAATTCATTATTATTATTATTTATTATTATTATTATTACGAATTGTACATTCTCAGCATTTGCTGGAATTCACGAACCGTGTCAATGACCAAGGATTGCGCTCTGTTGGGACAGAATCCATGTTTTACGTCTATTACTTCAGTGTCACCTTTATTATTGATACTGCCTTAATAAGTACAACCTTTGCATTTCTGTAATTATTCTAGGAATTCTACCCTTATAATAGCATTCGTCGTCACCCTGTGGATCGTTCTTCTAGAACTGATCACTATCGGTATTATGTCTACCCTGGAGAGGTTTTGCGAATTCTTTAGATATTCGACGTGTTGGTGGTATTGTGCCCTTTTAGTGTGTACTATATTGTATCCAGGCTGTTATTATCATATGTTACTGTGAAGTCTATTATCTTGGCAGTCCTTTCCTATTTATATATTACTATCATGTCAGGCCTACTCGGGGAACTTGTGTCTGTTGGGTTATGTAAAAGAATTGATCAATCCCAGCGTATTATGTAGCGCTGTTCCTCAGTTATTGCACTCGGCTTGTACTTGTAGTATAGCGTTGTCTCTCGCTTTATATTCAGGTGTTTATGGATCTTCGACATTTATCGTCAGTTAAGGTGTTGTCGTGGATTATGTATCTCGTGCTCACCACTGCGTCTTTTATGGCTATTATGCAACCTTCTGATTCCGAGAATATATTACTACATTTGAGCCAGTTATTAGACTGTTTGATGTCTATGTGCTGCTGATAGGTAAAGTTTGGGTATTTTCCACGTAGTGGTTTGGATTTCAACTTGTATATCAAGTTTTAGATAGTGACTAGTTGCATATCACTAATGTTCTTCAGGTTGAGTGAAGGAGGTTATCATCCGTTCTTACTACGGCTTGGTATAGCGTCGACGTTACTGTTACTCTAAGGTTCCTGATGTTGTATAATCCTCTTCTTACGTATTTTCACGGTATGTTTAACCCTTCTATGGAAGATCTTGGTTGGTAGTGTTTAAGGTATATATGTTAGGAAGAATATTGCGAAGGTGTTCATTGCTTATATATAAGTTTACGCCTATTTAACCTGCTCTTACTGATTCTATACACTCTGTTTACAAATTCCCTCACTATATTTCTCTTCTGTGTTGTGTGACTATAGTAATGTGTTGTTGGATACCTATATAATTATAGAGTTAATTTCTAGAAAGTTGCGTTATGTGTCTTCCATTGGCGGTAGTGAAGCTCCGTGTAGTTGAATATTTTTCCTTAGTGATGCTCTATGTTCTACATTTTTCGATGCCAAACTGCATCTTTATGTCGTTTGTAAAGATCTCAACTATCTCAAGCAACTTCGGTTTCTTATTTGCATACAGTTTTAGGTCATCCATGTAGAAGCAATGCGTTATCCTGTATAAATCAGTTGTTCTTAATTTGTAGCCATATTTGCTGTGAATAAGAAGGGAGGAGAGGCGATTTAAACCTAGATAGAATAAAAGGGGGCTTAAGGAGACTCCTTGGTATATGCCCCGTTTGTGTAGCTACTTAACCGGGAACTCAACTAACTTTAAATGCACTTTAAACTCAAATTTCTAAAACTAGTGGTTGATACTTAGAATTTATTTAATATAGAAAACTGACTTCTTTAACATTTTCATGTCCTAGACAGTAGTCAATTGTCTAACTAAGTATGTATGATTTTTAAACTAACTTTAAATTAGTTGAGCACAAGTCAGCTTAAAATTATCTTATACATACATATATAGTTAGCTATTAACTAGGGTTAACAAGTTTCAGATTATTTCTGCATTGCTTATAGTTAGTTAACAAAAATTAACTAAAAGTGGAATTTATTTGTAGTGTGTACGACATTGAGAGAAAATGCGGATGAAAATTTGGCAGCAGTACAGCTCTCTTTGTTTTTAATTTAACTTTTTTAATTTTTTTGAAAAAACAATCGCACATCATTAGATCAGGGGTGTAATCTTATGTAAACAAATAAAATAAACAAGGAAAAAACCAAATTTTTTCGTTCGCACTATTGGTTTCTTTTAAAACAATTGCTTTCATCTTACTTTGTTTTAGTTTTTTACGTATCAGGAAAACGCAAAAAGATCTGTCGTAAGATTTTTACTCACATACGAATGGAATTTTATTATATTTTCTCTATGATTTTACGTACGTAACTTATTTTCGTGTAAACTAGCCTTTACAGGATACAAATAAAAAACAAAGGAAAATATGTATGTATGTATGTATGCAAGGAGAATTCACACCAGGTGACCTTGGCTTGTAGTTAAGAAAAAGCTGATAAGTAACTATATTTCAAAACGATTTGCAATTACTTTTTTTACAACAAATTTATCTGACACATAGTTAATTTGTTTATTATTTGCTTACCACAGTGTTGCATTATTTTAACACAACATTAAAGTCTATTTGCAGTGTTGTATTCGTTTTCAAAATGAGACTACCTTGTTGAATTCGCCTTGTGTGTATGTATATTTTTGTATTTTTCATACAAAAATATTATTTTTTTATTAAAAAAAGACATTTTTTTTGGAAAATTTTAATTTATATAAGAAATGTACTGTAATTGTAAATGTAATTTATTTATTGAGACTTATAAGAAATCAAGTTGGAATCTATTTGAAGAAAATTTTGTATGAAAATTTTAAATTAAAAGAAATAAATATTAGATGCTAGAATGCAGCTGATTGTGTTATGCGCTCTACACACTAGCTGTCATTATTATTAATATAAAACATATACTTTAAGAAATATAAATGATACTCACTAGGATTCTGCTTAACCGTATAAAAGATAAAACTGGGTTTCGTCCCAACTGCTTTTGTGTTGACCACATAAACACATTGAGAATCATTATCGAGCAGTCAGTCGAGTGGAAAACAGTCTACAGTACAGCATTTGATAGCATGAATAGAGGTTGTATCTGGGATGCATTAAGACGGAGGGGAATAGACCCTTAGCTGATAAGGCTTATACGAAATTTAACACCATCTCTGGTGTATGCCAAAGTTATCTTATGTCGCTCTTATTGTTCCTAATAGTTCTGGATGATGTCCCAATGCGAGCGTTAGATAAATGTGAAAACCGTGGAATCCAATGAAACTTCCAACATTACCTGGAAGATCTTGCGTATGTCATAATCATATGGCTATAATCATCAAGACACGGCCATACGCAGAGGAAAATAGCCGATATCATTACTGAATTGCGTACAGTTGATTTAACGATCAACTCCACGAAAATGCTATGAGACGGCTATTAATAGTAAAAAACCTTAATTAACTCACCTATAATTAGTCTGTAATATTCTAACGAGTGCGTAAATTTGTTGGCCCCCTAAGTTATGCGAAAATAAATTCTACAACCTGAAAGCATACACACATGAGTAAATTGAAAATTTTGTTTCAACATTTCACTCCTCTAAAGATCATTTTGTTTTACTTGAGCAGTGTGGACACAAGCAAGCTGCTTTAACATAATGCTAAAAAACGCTAAAAAATTTTACACTGCTAAAAAATAATGCTTAAATTTTAAATCATTTGTCCTAAATAATATATGAGTTTAAGCAGTTTGCGTTTCTTATAATATTCCCTCAAATACTACTTTTAACTTGAATAAATCAAAATTGATATAAAACAATAATATTATGTTTTTTTAACATAATTTTGCTGCTGTGATATGGTAGGTAAGACCAAAAGATCCTTGGTTCAATTCCGAGAATACTCAACAGCAGTGCCAGCTTATAATATTGTTATCGATTGGGCTCTGAGTATCTACGAAATAAGAAACGTTTCTTACTAATGCATCTGCCGTTCATTAATAGAGAAATGGCCCTCTGTTCTACTTGGAATGTTGCTGGATTACATATGGACGTAATTGGAGTGAAAAAACACCTTTCACTCCAATTTATTTTCGCTACAGAAATTAATTTAAAATTAGTCGGGCCAAATGATCCCTAACCGTCAATTTTCTTGCCTTACTTTTGTTAACATATGCATGAGAGGCTACCAGACTCTAATTTTTAATAATTGCACCTATTTTTGTTTTTAGACGGTAAACTAAAAAAGTCATGAAGTACATAGGAAAAAAAGGGATTGGTTCCATATCATTCAACCCTTCATAAATTGGTTAAAACAAAATGATTTATTAAAAGAAAGAACTATAGAAATAAAATGTATTCGCGAATAGAGTTTTTAAAGTAAATTTCCACCTTACTGAACCTTACCTTACTGAAGAGAAATACCAACACAGTTTGACATTCTCAGCTGTCAAACCATAGCTATCGATATCGATAGTTCTTATGCAGCTAAAAAACACTCATTATAAAATTGTCTTAGTTTAGGAATTGAAAACTCGTACATGATACAATTCAATTAATGAACAAAAGCTAAGTAAGCCAATTCTTAAATCAAATTAAAAATCATCAGAATTTCATAAACAAAAATTTTAAAAACCGTTTAAATTTACGTTTAATATAAATAATTTTCTTTGAAATTTCAATCAAATATATTTTATTGAGAGGACATGACAAAGAAAAAAAATAAAATAAATAAATAATATTTTATTGAGTACAACTAAAAAATGCTAAATAAGTAGTTGAAAAATACTAATAAATATGCTAAACGCTAAATTGAAAATTGAAAATTTACTGCTAAATCGAAATAAAAATGCTAAATCTAACAGCAAAAATGCTAAACGGCCACACTGTACTTGAGCAATAGTTGAACCTCCTGCTTTGCCCACTCTTTTACATGCTTTGTTTTTGTTTTTTTTTTTGTTGCTTTTTGTACTACTAATGGTACTCGTTGTCTCCTATACTCCTTACAACGTCCTTCAATCGAGACATTTAATGCTTCTTCTTTTACTTGCTGCATAATTTTATTGTTGTTGTTGTAGTTTTACTTTATACTTTTTATACAGCGTGTGCGCGCAATCAATTTTCTTCTTATTTTTTTCTTGTTCTCTTTGGTCTTTTTTGTCGTCATTTTCATTCTTTTGCTATCTATTGTGGTTGTTGTAGTACAATATTTATTTTAGTATTTCTTGTTGTCGTTGTTATTATTTGTTTGGAGAGTAAAAATACGTTATTTTTTATTTTTAAAGTTTTTTTTGTTGTTGTTGCAATTTTCTTTATTACAATATTATTTTTATTATTATTTTTCGTTTCGTCTTCTTACCATTGTTGTTGTTTTTATTATTTTAATGGCTACACGTTAACATTATTTATATTTATTTGTTTTTTATTCTTGTTGTTGTTGTTGCTGTTTTTTATGCATATGTATATGTACAAAATATATAAATATTTTTATAGTTTATTCATGCAAATTAGAAGTACGAAACAAATTATAAATAAACAAGAGAGCAAAATATCTACATTATGGAAAATAAATTAAAAAATAAATTATTTTTTTAATTGGCTTTAAGGAAAAATTTATAAATATTTAAGAAGGGCAAAAAAATGAAAACAATAATTTTAAATACTTTAGTTCTGGCCAATGCTAAATAGAATATACATATACAGTGGCTCGTGTTGAAAGTCGGGCTACTCATAACAATAACTTTAGATGAACGTTAATGAAATAAAACTGAACTTTTTTAAATTGTTGTTAATTATATTAAATAAAACTCTTATTAAGTAACAACAACACACAAAATAGTAACTTCCAAGTGTAACATAAAATAATATAAAAATCAACACAAGCGGGAAAATTCGGAAATTGTGCTCTCATTGAAATAAAAATTATTATTTTCTTGAATATCCTTTTTGATTTCCATTGCAGTCTCCTCTTGACGAATTTAACTAATTTTTGGCACACAACACTTACCTGACTCTATTCTTCCTAAAATGCGACTTTCAGTTGTTCTTTATTGTTCCACAAACTATTTTGTACTCTACGTTCAAGCTCATCCCACAAATTAAATCGGGACTCTAGGAAGGCGCTTCCAAGACCTGTGGGCAATTATACAACAGCTAGTTTTTCGGTATCAGTGATGTATGTAAAATTTAAAATTGGCAATAATATCCAATCTGCGTGCACTATTCTTTACATTATTCTTACGCATGAAGATTCCAGTACCTAAAGCTGTCATACAAGCCAATCGCATCACTGATAAGCCTCTACTCTTAACTGTTTCTTTACTGTTGGCGAAATTGTCTATTACATTAAATGAATCACTTGTACTAAATTAATGTTTACGTACAAAAATATTTTCGCATATATACAGTGACTCCAACGCATAATCGGAAACTCTTTTTTCATAGATAAGGCAGCTAAACATAAAAATATAAATATATATGTACATAAGTATGAATTTTTCGGGGTGTTAATTATACTCATGGACAAATTGTAGTAACAATTCAACGCTTAAAGGTAGCCAACTATTTGAACCTCTTATAGTTCCGAGTTAGGGCATTCTATTACATAACGCTCTCCTGTCATAAGGCATCCTATGTAGCATTTAAATGCTGAGCATATTTTATCATTCAAAGGCATAAACGTAAGTTAGTTAAGAATATGTCAATAAGCTGTTTGCTTTGCAGTTTATCCAAAATCTTACAGATAGACTCTCATTGTTTATAACATCGTAACAAGATAATTCATTTTCCTTTTTGAACATTTTTAATGAAATATGTATCAAACGACTTTACATAAGACTCTAACAATTCGTAATTTTCGTTCAAGGATTTGTCTGATTGAATTAAAATAGTTTTTAGGAACTTATATCTCGAATTAAAGAGACATTTCAGAGTATAATCGCGCTAAATAGGTTCTGTAGATTTAATGTTTCGTCTATGGAAGTAAAAACATTGGCCAAATCGTTCAATATAAATATCATTTGCATTCGATAAAAACGTGGGCGGCGAACACAATGTTTAGTTTCAGAAAATTTTTAATTTAAGCTCCACCACCATTGACTATAATTTTTGCAAGCAAGTAATATCTATACTTCTGTCCATGGCTTCCATGATTTGAACAACAGAAAAAATATCCCACACTACGTGATCAACATTTTGACACTTTTCGGAAAGCGAAATGTTATCGTCTTTCATAATCTCCTCAGGCGTTTGTTTAGATTAAAAATAAACCTATTGTACGTTTCTGCAACACATTCTGTATAATGAATACTCCTTCATCACTTTTACGCTCGTCATATAGGTATAGAATATTTCGGGATATATGTGGAGCTTGTAGTAGCATGTACTCTGCTGAATAATCGCATATGGTATGCTGCAATGCATATTCTCTTTCTTCAATTGAGGCAAGCGGATTTATAAGAATATCTGATAAGAGTTTCATTGAAGTGTAAAAGGAGGCAGAAGGACGAGACCAAGTAATTTCATATTTATCAGTGTTAAGCTTTTCATCCAAATTCATATCACTGGTGGTACGAATTAACACATCTGTACTTCCCTGCTTGTGTATGGAAGTTTCACTTTCTAATTTTGTATCCTCTTGTAATTCTGCAGAAAAATTTTAATTTTATCAGTTATTTTTAATTCTTCAGTATGTCCATCACAAATTGTTTGAATTTTTCCAAATTCCTTTTTTAATCTCGCTGCACACAATGCTTTAATTGCTTTGGAACCATGAGTAAGCGATTCCAAAATAAGCTCTAACAACTTTAATACCTGAACAGACTTATGCAACGAGCTAAATCCAAACCAACATAACAATTGTTCACTTAGTTCACCAGCTTTAAATTCTATGTTTTCATTAAGGGCCAGCGAACAATTTAATTTTAACGAGATTCGCTCCAGTGTTCTGAGACGTATTTAAATCGATTCATGCGTAAGTTTTTGCAGATTATCATGGTCAATTCGTAGAGAAGTCATAGCCGTGTCTTTTTTATTTTATTTCTTAACAGATTTCATACATTTGTAAAGTAAAATGAAATCTAAAAATTTCACCAAAACATATAAAATTTTAGTGATTTAGAGATGCCACACTTTTGAAATATTGAAGGAATACAACCACCTTCAAAAAAATGTGTTACAGACAAAGATCGATTATGTACTTATTGTGAATGATTATTTCTGAATTGCTCTTAACTGAGCAAAATAAGCCCCTTGGGATCCCATATAACCAAGACCATTGACCAACAGCTCTAAAAAATCACTATATTACCACGAGTCTGAAAGTCAAAAGCAGTGCTCTGGTCTCCTACATTATGAATACCAAATTTACAGTAAAGAATTGCACATGCAATTTGTGTTCATTTTAAACGCCGTACGTATGTTGACTGCAGTCATGCTCGCCATTATGGGAAAGATCCTGTGTAACTGCAGTGTCTAGTGCTTTCCACTAGTTCAACTCACCGCAAAAATGGTTTGGTGTAACAACCGTCTTCAGCAGTCTCCCGTCTTAGTTTATGAATAATAGTAAAGCTAACATCAAGCATAGTCGGATAAAGCAAAGTATGAATATTTTAAAAGCAATAATCGACCAATCAGTAATAATTTGCATATCTTCTATAATCTAGTAAGTGTCTCAGAATTGATTTTGATATGTAGTCATGTGAAAATAATACGAATACTTATGTATATCAAAATAGTTAAAAATCCAACTCTGTTTTTATATTCAAACATTTTTCAAAAAGATCTCATAAATTGTCTGCTTGAATTTCGATGACGTAAAGAACCGTCATTTGGCAAACAAATTTTGTACCGTTACTCAGTTGTAGTACATTTTTCTCTTAAGCTTTTTAGGAAAAACGCAATGTCTCTCTATCATTTTTCACATGACTATGTGTATTTTCGGCCATTGTGTTGCTTTACTTAAAGGCTTAATAACTCCATTAATTTCCAATGGATTTCTAAACCTTAAGTCTTATAAACGCATCTGTGATAAATTTGAAAATGTGGAAAAAAATGAGTGAAACATGTGTTTATGTGAGAAATACATCCAGATTCTTCATGGCTACTTATACTACTCATACCATCTTTCCTTTCCAAAATCAAAAAGAGACTTAAAATCGGATAACATTCAGCCAAGCTATTAGCTTATAAGTGAATGAAGGTCTGAAAAATCGATTTTTTACTTAAAAATTCTTGTTCTACTCGATAGCGCCTATCAGAAAAAGAGTATCACTTGCCAGGTATTTTTTTGTCGCACCGTGTAATTTATGAGAAATTAGCTTTTACTTTTTTTTATTACCGATAATATTTCCTTAATTGCTATTTTATTGATAATTAATCATTTCCAAACAAGTTTTCTTTTCTTTACATTCATTTTCGATATTTTATTTATTTTGTTTCAACATTGAATTTATGAAATGTTATCATTGAACGAAGGAGTTATAATGTAATTTAATTCTATTTATTAAAGAGATGTCAAAAGAAACTAAATAAAAATGGCTGATGTTATAGGGGTATTAACAAAAAATTAAACCGGCCTTATTGCTCGTAGCAAAAGGGTGGTTTCGGAGCATTCTAAAACCGGTCGCCATATATCCACATCAAAAATTCTAAAAATAGAAGCTGCGTTGCGTGACAACATATACATACGCCACTAGTTCCTATTAAGTCGTTTTGCCCACTCAACCTGATCATGATAATGCACTTATCAAACAAAAATTATTATTATTTTAAGTCTAACAAAATTGTATTAAAATTTTTTATTTAAATAAATTCCAAACCATTACAAAATAATAAATAAAAATAAAACATGTAGAGCGATTCAGTAACTTTTAACGATACGACAATCGCAAACGAAGTCGATATTTTTTGTCGTTTGCAATAACAATTATGTGGTTCACTACGTATACTTTAGCGATAGTCAACAACTCTCTCAAAAAGCCAAAAAACACAAAGATAAATTGAAAAAAAAGAATTTAATTTATTAGTATAGAAGCTTGTTCTAGAAATTGTACACAATATATGTTGAATAAAATGTTTATTTATTAATTTATTTGTATCTACAATTTCTTTTATTTATAACGGCTACCAATGCTTCCAAAAAAACCACCGCCACAGCCGAAGAACAAAATTAACTTTACGACAAATTTAACGATTTTTCGATTAAATTTTTGTCGTTAGCTTACGACAAACCTATATCGAATATCGTAAATAAAATTTACTGAATAGCAAAATAGACAATTCTGTCGCTTTCTATTAAAAAATAATACGAATCGGGCTACTGAGTAAAATTAATATAAATAAATTAATGAAAATATTGAAAAATAATTTTATCAATATCTCAATAAATTACATGCAAAAAAACAACTAAAAGAAAAATTGTACAAATAATTTTTTTACTGGGTACCCTAACCATGTTTGATAATTTACGAATTTAGAAAACAAAATAAAAAGGAAAAAATGAAAACAAATGAAAGATCAACAAAAACAAACTTACTTGAAACAACTCCGATAGCCATGAAAAGATCTTCCGATGTTGTGGATGATGTTGATTTATATTTCACATAAAATGTTGTTAAACAAAGCTTTGGGTTTAAACTTATCATAAACAATCAAACTAAACATGTTAACTAAAGCAAAAATTAGCAGAGTTTACATGTTGCCGACGGTAAATGTAATATGTAAGTAGGTATATAATGTAAACTATTTGCTTTAAATAACATAGCACTTATACGAGTATAAATTGCAAATAATATGTTAATATTAAACAATAAATACAACAAATTTATAACTGTAAATAATATTTATAAAGGCAAACTTATTTTTACTTAACAGCACATAATAATTTTTATAAAATTGAATATACTATATACATACATACTATATACATACATACTACATAAGTTCACAGCACTTTCTTTAATTTGCTAGGTTTCAAACTAATTATCTTTCCTTTAAACTTTACTAATTTTTTTTTTCTATTCTGTTCAGTAGCTATAAATTGTTACGAATTTGTAGCAATTGTTACTGGAAATGTGTTCAAGAAAGTAATAAATTGGGACACAAAAAGAATTTTTGAAATTATTGCTGGTAAAATTTTTACTGGCAGGAATTATTCAAACAGCTGTTTTGTGTTTATGTTTATAAATCAATTTCTCTAAAAATAAATTGCAAACTAAAAGAATTTTGTAAAATTTAAGAACTTGTAAGTAAAAATTTAGAGAAAATTTGCAAAAAAAATTACTCTCTCATTGCAGGTTTCTGCAAGTAAAGTTATTGAACAAAACTAATATCCATATTCACTTGTTCATTTCATATTACATCTCTTTTCTTGCAAAATCAATTGCAATTTTGGCTACATTTAGTTTTTTCTATTTCTTTTTCTTCGTTTAAAATCTCGGCTTTCAATCATTTTTTTTTTTCACACCAATTATCTGATCCGAATTTTTTTTAAGTCTAATTGAAATTTTCTTCTTTTAACTACGCTCTTTAACCACCACGCTCCTTACACTGATTTCTCATCATCCAAATTTGACAATTAAAAGGTGATGGTTTTTAACATAATATGAGAGAAATGAATAATTTTATGTAAGTCAGCGGAGAGCAAATTTTAATAATAATTATGTGCCAAATCTAATGTAAAAAAACAAAAAGTGACATTTAATAGGATTTCTATATAAGCTAATAATAATATAAAATAAATTATCCATAGGAGGAGATGGCACTAAAGGAACAAATTACACAAATTCCAAAAAACATACAAAGTGATCAAAATTTTCAATCAGAGGAGGGGTTCGTAATAAAAACTTATACAAAATAATAAAAATACCTGATTGCAGCATATGATTTCAGCCAAAATGATAATTGAAATCAAGGAAATTTCAATCACTTAGTCTATATATAAATCCTGCTCTGTTCCAAATATTTCAAATTTTCCTATTGCACTCCCAAATTTAAATTTTAATAAATAGAACCTTAACGTCGACCAATTCTAATTCTGAACAACTTTATCGGTGGTTAGAGGTTTCTTAAATGGTGAAAATGTTTGTTTAGCCAAAAAGAAACTTCGGGGAGCCATCATTATGTAGCGCGGCAAAATTATCTTTCTTTAAAATTCCAATTAAAGTTTAAGGTGTGGCAATAAACAAAAACAACCTCATTTGAATTGTATGTGGCGTTAAATATTAAAAATACTATGTTAAAGGTCCGCCAAATATATTTTTTTTTTTTGAAAATGCTATAAAAAAAACTATTGAATATTTTCTCAAATTTCTTTTCTTATTTGAAAGTACAACCCTTCCGGTTAATAATGGAAAATAAATTCATTCCAATGGCTGCCTCGGCTGGTCATGCAGTAGCCTACACGATCGGTCCAATTTTTAAGCACATTATCGATTGTGTGCAGCTGTATTTCACCCATGGGGCTTCAATTGCCTCTGGCTTGTTGGCGTAACACTTATCTTTGACGACACCCCACAAATAATAGTCCAACGGTGTCAAACGACATCAGCTCTGCGGCTGATAATGCGATCTTCAAAAACAGGGCGCAAAACATAGAGTGTAGCTTCGGCTGTGTGGCACGTAGCGCCGTCCTGTTGAAACCAAATGTTGCTAATATCCTCCTCTTCAATTTTTGTGAACAAAAACTCGTTCAACATGGCCCGATAACGATCGCCATTGACTGTAACGGCCACTCTTGCTCATTTTCGAAGAAAAATGGCCCACTTATGCCTCTGGACCAAAATCCGCACTAAACAGTGACTAGTCTTGGGTGTATCGGCTTTTCAATGTATGCGTGCGGCTTTTCTGTGCCCCAAATGCGACAATTTTTTTTGTTTACATACCTGCCAAGATCAAAATGAGCTTCATCTGAAAAAATTATTTTTTTTGGCAAAATCTGCATCTTCTGTAAGTCGATCGCAGGCCAAGATTCCCAGCGTCATTCAAGCGTATACACAACCATATTCGTTCAGCGGAAGGATAAAACTAATTATCTGTCAAATCAGACATGACCTAAGTGTTACCTTTCACGAAATAAGCACTAGTTGAAAAAAAAATAGATGGCGGACCCTTTATTAAGTAGAATATGCGTGTTATACGAAACTCCAATTATTTTTTCTTTACGTTTCATGATGCGTGGGTGAAAGATAAAAGGAAAGTAAACAAAGCAAACAGAGAATTACGTTTTACGCTTATCAAATAAATACAGCATAACAACAATATATAAATAAATGCATGTATGGTTGTAGAAATATGTACATATATGTCATTTAAAATATGTAAGTTGGCATGTGCGTTGGGAAACACAAGTATTTTTGTGACGAATGATTTCGATTGATTTTTTTTTTTTAATGTTAGATGGTTTTGAAAGAATTGTCTTTTATATTTATAACATTGTAAATATTCGTAGCAAATAAGATGAAATAGAGCATGACTTTTTTGCTTTGTATAGGGTAAACTATGTTTGTTTTATTTATGTACGGATAAACATACATGGATTAGCACCGAAATTAATCTGCCCTTCACAAAATGTAGTTTTTAATGAAAAATTAACTAAATAGCATTTCAAGTTATTTTTAAAATAGGTTTTTAAAAAAATTTTCTTCAGAAAATGTAACATTTTGAACCAGATATGCATTTTTTAATGGAAAAGCCAATAAAGCCAGTAAATAATAATGCTTTAGGTACTTTGCAAATAAGTTTTTCATAAATGTTATTAGAATAATTAAATATCTTAAAACAGATATGCAATTTTCAATGGAATTTTAGAAGCCATTATAAAAATGTATGCACTAGTGTATGATAAGAGCTCACAAACAGAAAATGTTTCTCTTATTTTTGGTTATATTTGTAAAGGTTTTTTGAAATTAATGGATAAAAAGTGTTTTGTATTTATGATTTCCCACATTTGTTGAAATCTGCGAAATGGATGGATAAAGTGCGATCTAAAAAAACCATATTGATATGTCAGTTTTGAAGTAATTAAAGAACTGTACGTAATGGAGATAAATGTAAAAACTAAAACTAAAAACTCAAAATTGACACGGCAACACGTCAAATTTACAACAAAAGTAGAACAGTTGCCGCTGCCATTATGACGATGGTCGAAACCTCAAGATTTAAGACAAGTTCAACAGAATTAGCATTGTCAACTGGAAAGTTTATAAAAAAAGTTAATAAAATTTTCAAGTCAACAATGAGAGTCATAGATTTATATAAACATTCATTGAATATTTGAACAGAGTGAATGAAGCTCACCATGAACTCATTTCTTTTAGTCTCAAAAGAAACTTTAAAGGATGAAAGTGATGTCTACTTTATTAATACAAATTCTCTTAATCAGGCCAAATTGAAAAATACTAATATTAACAACCCTTCCTGTAGCCAAACTTAACAATGTTTTAGCAAAATTTATGGTCTCCAAACTGTAACTGTAAATCGAACCAAGATGAATTTTGTAGGAATGGAAATTGATACTGATTTTGAAAAAGTAAAAACATCTACTGAACATAACGAATTACATCGAAGCGAGTTCGATAAACATATAAATGCAGATTATTGGTGTCAATAAGATAATTTGTTGGATACATGGTTTTTAAAGTTATTCCGAACTACAAAATGTTGTAAAGAATTCAAAAAGTTGATGAAGTACTTACAGCACCAAGCAAATTTTTTGTATTAGTTAAGAATCCTAAGATATTAAAGAATTTTGGATATATACACAGTTAATAAGAGAGTAACGACTAATATTGAAATGCAGGCATATTACTACAGATTGTAGTGGAGTTATTAAATAAGGCGTTTTTTTCCTGTGGATAACTTTTTGTACATTTTAAATTAAACTATGAACAAAGAAAAATAATAATAATATTGTTAACATTCCATTAGATTCTTTTTAATGTAAAAATATTTGCACTGTTTAATTTGTTTCACAAAGTGTTAAACGATATGTGTACAAATAGAAAAGTAAAAACCTCCAAACCAAGTTTTACAAACTGATTTTGAGAAAATAAAAGACTTACAGCAGAGTCAAGGTAGTTGAAGGAGAAAAAAATAGCAGAAAATAAAAAGAAGAAATATAAGTATATAAGCAGAAAAAATAAAAAGAAAAACAAAAAGAGTATCGACATCGACAAGATAAACATAAAAACCCATAAATAATAAAATGTGAAATGATAAATTGCAAACTGCACATAATTATGCAATTAAAGTTTCTACATTGCACTGCTGTTCCTAGTTGCACGAGAGACTTTTGCTAGAAGACGTTGCCATGAATGTGGCTGTTTTTATGGCTTTACCAAAGGAAAACTTCAATTTTATGATGCAGTTCTGTTTTTTTTTTTTGTTTTTTTCAGCTGCTATTTTATTGTTGTTTTTCGAGTTTTATATTTTTAAATTTAAGTTTAGTTTTGAATTTTTCTTTTTTCTGAAAGGCTGGTTTATTATGGTTGTAAAAATATCCATTTAACCCTTTATTGCCCAAGACCTTTTATCATGAAAAACTATTACTGTTTGTAGAATCTTTGCTTTTGACACAATTAAAGATAAAAATTATTTTCATATTTTTCATATTTTAAGCAATATTTAAATTTAAGCGTAAACTATCAATCCAATAGCACCTCTAAGTAATAGAATTGTTGAAGAATAACTGAGCTTCTGAGTAATAGGAGTAAAACAGTTTGTTATTATTATTTGAAGAAAATACGATAACTTATAAAACTGATGATCATACATCCCAAAATTATACCTGTATAATAGTTAACTAGTTACGAAGGGTAGCCAGACACTGGTCCAGTTTACTTGGGTCCAATATTGATCCCACTGTGATGCCCAAAATAGGTATCGTCAAATCGGACCTACATGTTCGCATCCCAGTTCGAACCGAACCAACCAGACGCATGCACAAAAGAAATCTGACTGATACTCACATCAGCCAGGTCAAATATGGCATGCAGAAACGAACAACCAAAGAAAGCAGTCCTAATATCCGAAAGATTTAGACACTGCCACAAGAAGTGCTTAACAGTCTCCTCCTCCTCGTCAGCCTGACAACTCCTACAGAAGTCATTAAACGGTAGACCCAATCTCCTAGCGTACGCACCAACCACCCAGTGCCCGGTAATGATAGCCATCACAATTCGCAGCCTATGTCGCAGCATCGCCATGATAGACTCCGAGCGAGCCCGATCGTACAAGGGCCAGATCTGTCTCGATACAGAGCATGTGGTTTCATTGCCTCACCGCAATTGTGCTCTGCCCAGCATGTACCGCAAAACCAGAAGTCTGCAAGAGGAAAGTGGCATCACAACAATGTTATCAATCTCCTTGTTGCCGAGGGGAGAGCTCACTCTCGCCAGTTCATCTGCCACACAGTTCCACCGGGTGTCAGAGTGACCACTTACCCAAATAATGGCCAGGTCTGAAAGTTTCGCCATCTCGTTCAGAGATAATCGCCATTCACACACAATTCGCGATGTCGAGTAGACACCGGAGAGCGCCCTGATAATAGCCTGACTGTACGTACAGATCCGGATATTAACATCATATTACCCTATAGTACATCAACCAGTCCGCTGCCCTCTTTATCGCCGAAACCTCCGCCTGTAAGATACAGCAGTGGTCCCACAGTTTTAAAGATTCTCTCACCCGGTATGCAGGAATAAAGACACCGCCCCCAACTTATTCCGAGGATTTCGATCCATCCGTGTATACCTCAACAGAAAGTCTTGATAAGAAGTAAAAGTACACTGGTTTACTTGTAAAATAAGTAAAGCATAAAAATAAGTAACGGTACTTGTAAGTACTGTTGGCAATAAAGGGTTAAGGTTAAGTATACGTTTATGTTCATCCATTCATTTATGCAACCGTACTTGTATGCATGCAATTTAGTTGCAAATAAAAAAGTATAAATAAATAAAAATGCTCCCATGAAATTATGCAAAAAAAAGAACAATTAAATGCTTAACAAAACAAAAGATTTTTAACTCAAAAGCGTTTAAAAAATAACCAAATAAAAATTTATTGTTAAACGCAATTATGTATATCGAAAAACTGATTAAAGAAATAGTACGGATCCGTTTTGATGTCTAAGAGTGTCATTGTGACACAAAATCATTTTCATTTGAGCACAATTAAACCACATTAACAATTTTTTTCAATTATAATATTTGCTTAATTAATGAAAATTGAAGCAAACAATTATTTTCATTTTGTTTATTTTATTAATTTTATGTATATTAACTTAACTTTTTGAATTAAGCGTAAATTTTATATACAACACTGTACAATTTTATAGTTTTATTTGAATTTGAAATGCAACTCTGTTTTTTGTAAAATTTTAATTCAAATTTGATATAGTAGGCTTATTTAAATTTATATTACATTAAGTATTCAAATTTTAAAATGCAACTCGATTAAAATTGTATTTTTAAACTTTTAAAACTGCAGTATTTGTATGAATAAATGAGAATTAGTTTTCTTGCGTTTAAGTGTACACTATTGCACAGGCTTATTTAAGTACCGGTCGTGGATTTTGTTTTTAATATTTATTTTAATGCCCAATTACAATCGTAGAAATAATATTGTTTCAAAATATTGACTTTTTATTCTGAAATATTCAGAAAAAAAAATATTAATGGCTAAAAAGGTTCAAAATCAGTGAAGGAAAAGTTGATACGATCGTACTGTTTCTGATACTATTTAACTTCAATAAATAGCGTAGTACTTCCCTAACAGATATTATACTCTCATAAATATTTCCGTATTTCTAATTTTTTTTATATATTTCTTTACATTCATTTTACATTCATTATCTCATCAGTATTTTCCGATTTTTATTTATTTTTAGTACTACATAATATCATGTTCACACATAATCTTTAATTGCAAATTAATGGATTTTACGAAATGAATGCCCTAATTGAGCTCAATTTACCGTACAAATGCAATCTTGTGTGACACATGCAGAATGAGGAGTGCCAGTTCTGTGTGAAGTGTGTTCAGTGAGTAGTAACAACCATATAAAATAAGAAAAATCTATATTCGTACAAATTTTGAAAGGGGACATTATTTCATCGTTATTTTTTAACAAAATAAATATTTGCAAATAATATTTTTTATGCGATTTTAAATAAGGAGGTTTTATTGCTTAAAACAAATAAAAAACGGCACATAAAGAATAGTGTTTTGTATAAAAATATTAAAATTCAAGTAAATAATTTTTTAAGGTTGTACGAATACGGATTTCGAATACTGTGCAATGTCAGATGAAATATAATATTATCAAAATGAAAAAGTAAAGAAAATTTTTGTGTATTGAAATATAATTTTTTCATTAAATTGTATTTTTTTTTAACGCTAAAGTTTTATTAAGTTTAAATTCACAAATTAATGAACAAAAAGTGTCTTAGCATTTTCAGCTGTCAAATGCTAATTGGGTAACGTTAATTGCGCAATGTGTGGACACCAGGAAAGATAGCACAATTTAAAAATTAATTGACTCAATTAAAAGTTATGTTTGAACACGGTAAAATGGCGACTCGATTACACTTTGGGACAGCCATGAATGAATGATACTATTAATTATTATATTATATTATTATTATATTTATTATATTATTTATTATATGATACCATTTTTCTAATAGGTGCTATGGAGTACAAAATGAATCTGTTTTTGAAATATTTAAAACACCTCCAAATTATGAATTATGGGCTTAAAACCGGTTTTTCCTGCCTTTATGCACTTATAAGCTAATAATTAAGCGGGTTATTAACAAATTTTAAGTTTTTAATATGGAAACAGGAGCAACAGAAATATAGCCATCCGGTTTGTCCAATATTACGGAATATTCTATAGGGATATCACCGTACATACATAAGATCCCTGGAGAGTGTGCATAGCTTGTCAAGAGTTTTTCATAAATTGTCGGTGTCCTTAGATGGCATAGAGAGATATTCGACGGTTACCCTTACTTGGATTCATGGACATAAATCCATATCGGATGTACTAGAGCAGACACATACCACTTTGGAATCGAACGAATCGGTTGGGAACATCGGTGCTCTTCAGACTAGATGGCTGATGTCACGGATATTTCGCCAAATGGTGATCACACGATGGGATGAAAAACCCACATGATATTAGACTAGAGGGATCTACTGCCAAAAATTGTACGATTTGAGGCTTTCGACTAAATGACTAACTGTTGCCAACAAGAGCTGCGAGAACCATAGTGTGGAAATGGACACAACGTAATACAACGAGACCGACAATTTTGACCCAAGTGAGACGTTGGTAAGAAATAAAATGCTACTTTGCGTTTGAAAATCCCTTGGAAATTGACAAAGTTATTAAATTTCTTAGTAAAGCAACTCATGGCAAACTCTTTTTATTTTATAAAATTTGTTAAAAGTACTCTCAAAATTTTTTTTTGATAACGAACAAAAATTCCATTTCTCATTACTGTTTCAAATGCGAATAATTTTTCTATTTCAGCTTATGTTGTATTCTAGCTATATGTACATAAGTATGTATGTATATTATACTTAACATACTTACTTACTTAGGTGGCTATATACAATATTGTTCCGAACACGTCGATCTAATGCGCTGCTACTCCAGTTACTAACACCAACTAAAGAAAGATCTTCTTCGGCTTAGTTCTTAGTTCCCCTTCTGCGCCTTCCTTCGGGAACAGATTCGAAGGGTTTTCTGGGTGAAGCATTTTCATTCGTGCTTATTACGTAACCGTTGTACTTTGATACGCCTAACATATTTCATATTTTTTAGAGATCATACAGTTTGTGATTCATTCGATAACGATACTCTCTGTTGACGCAGGCAGAAAATTTTTTTCGGAGAATTTTTCTCTCCAACACTTCAAGAATAGCATCGTCTGCTTGAGTAAGTACCCACAGTGTAGTGTAATTTTCATCAATCGAGAGACGGTTTCGTTCCTAAGTTGCTTGTTCAGCCCAAAATAGCATCTATTGGCAAGAATGGTTCTTCGTTTTATCTCCACACCTTTGTTGTGAATTCTATTTATGGCGGTACCCAGAGAGATCAAAGTTATAGCCACCAATGTTTATGTAATGACCCAACCTCCCCATTTTCGCCGACTCTCTTTCTATGCTATAAAATACCGCAGGTACCGATCGTGCTGTGCGCCCAATGATATCGATATCATCGGCATATGCAAGTAGCATGTGTTTCCTGGTGTAGATTGTGCCTGTTGTATTAACCGCAGCATCACGTAGGATTTTTGCCAACAAAATGTTGAATAGACCACAGGATAGACTATCGCCAAGTCTGAAATCTCTGTTGCTATCGAAAATTTCGGTGAGGGCCTCCTTAATTTTAACTGATGATCTTGTACTAGCTAAAGTCATTCTGTACAATCTAATAAGTTTTGCAGGTATACCAAAATCAGACATTGCCAATCAACATCATTCAACGCCGTCATCGTTAATTGGATTAATGGTATCTTCATTATCTTTATAATTCGACACCAGCAACTCAGAAAAATGTTCTTTCGATAACCTCAGGATGTTCTCAGTATCTGTCACTAGGTTTCCACGTTTTTCTTTACAGGAGGAAGTGCCAGCACTAAAGCCAGGTATTTCACTTTCTGCTCCTGTACAACTCTCAATCTACTTACACTCACGCCTTCCCATTTCTCTTTTCTTGTATTGCAACAGGCGTTTCTCCTCTAAGACCTAATTAAGACCAAACTTAAAGTATTTGGCTCAGTGCTATAAACTGTACACCGAAGTATCGGCCTGAATTTAATCTCTCAAGTCAGGTTGTGAAAAATAAAACTTAATTTGAAGTAAATTAATTTAAAACAAATATACAAACATATAATTTTTAAATTTCTTAATTGAAATATTTGCTGTTGTTGTTGTTAATTGAAGACTTTGCAATGACTAATTAATTAATTTTTGAAATACGATACTACAGCACTATACAAAATTATTCCTACAATAAAAAACAAACATATGAAATGTTATTATTGCCTCTTTAACTGTATTAAAGCGTAAATAATTATTTTGGATTACCTTAAAATTACTTCTTTAAAATCCCAACGCCATTAATTTAATTCTAGTGATGTAAATGCTAATATGTATGTATGACAAGAATTTTTATAGCTTGTCAAGAATCAAGAAAAGTTATAGTTCGTCAAGATTTTTTAAACCACGATTTTTTTAAGAGTACTTTAATAAAATTGTGGTTTATTTATATTGCGGATGCATCAAAGCTTCTCAGCCAAGCTCTCTTAGTTTCTGCGTGGTCATCAAAGATGTGTGTGGTCTGACATTGTCATTATTTCTATTGAACAGTTAACTGAATTGCATGTTTCATTCCCGTTACAATAAAGAATTCCCTTTTAATCCTACCAGACTCACGCCATAACTTTTCGTAGTGTCAATTCTGGCTTTGCCTCCGACTGTGAATCTTCACCTTGCTTCGCCCATAATCTTTTTAGCACATTATTGTCGCAAATGATCCAATGTTTATCGTCCGCAATCATTCGGAAGTATCAAACAAGCTACAGTGTTGCAATTAATATTACCAGAGATATTATATATTAGAGTCATCTACAGACAATTTCTAACCAAAGTTTTTCGAACGTCAATACGTTTCGCTGTGAAGATTTTTTTAAAATCAAGATTGTTTTCTATAAATGTCAAGAATTTCGCTATGTTGCATCTGGCAACCCTAATATGTAAGTATGTATTCGTATGAATATTTATTTATAGATATACAATTTGCATATAATTAATTAAAAATCCTAATTTTCCATAGATTGTAGAAAATGTTATAATTTTTATTTATTTTTTGTTTTTAATATGTAAAATCTATACTTATTTAATGTCATATGCAAAGAAATAAAAAAATTGCATGTATTTTTTAGTAAATGCATGTGTGTGTATCAGTTGCTATCTCTGTTTCTCTCTATCTTTCTTATATTTTGCTTTAACATTGTGCTTGTATTTTCATATATGTATGTACAGTAAGTGACACTTAAAATGGTACAGCACGCTTTTTTTAAATAATTTGATATTAATCAGGCGGCAACAATAAAAAAATATGTATTTAAAGATAAAATAACAAAATTCAATTCTTTCAAAAAATATTGGTAAAAATTAAAAAAATATCACAAAACTCATGTTACGCTTAAAATCGTACAATAATGTTAGCATATATAATATTCAAAACTTAATAAAATGTTAATGCGAAATAATTTTAATATGTTATTAGGCGTCCTTTAGTATTTTTAATGCCAGTAATCTTCTTGGCATGGACTCCACAAGATTTTGGACGTTTCAGGAGTAATTTTATTCCATTCTTCTTGAAGTGCTTTCCGAAGGTCATTTTTATTAGATATGGGATGTTCCCTATTTTTTTGTCTAGTATTTCCAACAGATGTTCAATGACCTTCATATGGGATGCTGTTTCATCTACTTCTGGACAGTTACATAACGTCCATAGTCGAGCAACATGAGAAGTGTGTTTTGGATCCTTATCAGCGTATAACTTAAAAGTATTATAATCACTGCTGTAGCTGACACAGACACCCCAAATCATTTGTGATTCCCTCACTATGTTTCACAGTTGGTCGCAATTTGGCAATATACATTGTTTTTGTGTTTTCTCCATACCACATTTTTTTCATGAGAAGAAAATATATTAAATTACGACACATCAGTGAATATACGTCGATCCAGGATTCGGTTGTTTCATTGGAAAACATTAGCCGACTACGTCTATTGCGGTCATTTATACATGGCTTATTTCTAGTATTTCGCCCATGGTAGCCATTACTACGGAGGGATCTTCGAACGGTAGATGGCCTTACTTCCTTTTGCAAATATTGTATTTTTAATTCACTAGTTATTTTTGGGGCTGAAAATTTTGGATTTTGTTTTATTTTTCTGATTATCCAGCGCTCATCATTACAATTTACTTCCTATTGGAACTTTTCCTAGTTTTATTTATTATCCAATTTTCTTTTTGGAATCTCTTAATTATATGTATGTACCTATATTGGACTGTACTACGTATGCGATTAATTATTTCTGATATTTGAAACAAAGATTTTACTTTTTGTAATGTAAAATTACTATTTGCCTCTGACTTTCACTAGTTCGTCTCATTTTTCACTATTTTTGCTTAAACTTCTTCAAAATTCAAAATAAGTTCAATGAAAACTCTAAACAATGAATCTATTAAAGGGGAGAACCCTCTTTATTATAAAGTTGTTATTCCAAATTAGGCAAAAACACTCATGATTTCTTCTCTACGATTTTAAATGAAGCTTTGATATTTTGGGTGACTAGTATGTTACCAAATTTGGTAGAGTATGGGGAAAATTAATATTTTACCATATTTTGTGATACGTAATAGCACACACAATACAAAAATATCAATTTAAATATGTAATTTCCAAAATTCCAAAAAATTCCATGATATACGATTTTAAGTGACATACACTGTATACCATATGTATTTGCTTATAAATTTTGTTCATATACTTATGTGTATATATGAATTTAAGTATAAACACACGCTTATAAATATATTTGGAATGTATGTATTTGTATGTGTGCAAGTTTATTTTGATATCTACATATGCATGTATGAATGTATGGATGTATTTTATACATAAATTATTAAATTTAATTTTCAGCATTTACTGGGCTGCTCATAGTCATTTTACCACAATATTTTATTTCCTTCACTACTACTCTTACTACTACTACATACAACTACTTCGTCTGCCATTACGTTTATAAGGAGTGTATACGAAAAAATTACTGCATACTTTAGGGTTTATTATTTAGACCAGCGTTCGGCGAACTAATATTAATATATTATTCAATTGAGGTAGTAATTTGGAGCCTCTTACTGAGGACACTTTGTACTGTGTTTTTCCACTTGTTTTCGCTTCACTTCTCTTTGTTTATCTTTTGCTTATTTTTTGCCTATGCGTGTGAGAACGTGTGAAAACAGAACAGAAGCGCAGCCCTTTGCCGAAATCTGATCTAGACAGACAATAATATTTAAATATGCTGAATCAATTTAATATCGATTTTAAATATGAAACATCATTTTATTCTATATACTATCCTAATATGGTAGAGCATAGAAGGGACTATTGAATGGATTTATTAAAGGGTCCTTAATACCTGAAATGACGTTACAAATATCTTCTGCAATCAGATAAATTTTAAATTTTTTAATTTTTAAATTAGCAGTAATATTATTAAAAAAATAAATTAAGCAGCGGCTTCTAGATAAAAAAAATTATAAAAATTTTATATTCTTCGACCTTTGAATAAAACGAGTGACTGTATCTGCAAAGCGAGGTTTCAGACAGGGAGACTTTTGATCTTTATAACATCTTGCTGGAAAAGGTTATACGAAACGCAACATATGCTAGTCGCTTATGCCGACGACATCGACATAATGGGTCGAACATTGCGGGCAGCTACTAGCACCTTTGAAAATGTCGAGAAAGAAGTTGCTAAAGTGGGTCTGGCAGTAAGTGGATATAAAACGAAGTTGATGGTATCAACGCACTAAACGTCCAGTAAACTTGGGCAGACAGTGCAAGTTGGAACTACAACTTTCAATAGTGTGCGATTTGATCTACCTCGGCTCCGCCATAAATAAAACAAACAACACCAGTTTTGAAATGAAAAGAAGAACAATAGTGGCGAATAGGTGCTATTTTGGATTAAACAAGTAGCCACATCTTGAAAAATGAATATTACCCTATACAAGACACTGCTGTTATATGGTTCTGAAGCATGGATGCTTGCAAACAAGGCAGTTCTTGGAGTATTCGAGAGGAAAATTCTTCATGAAATTTTTTGTCCCATCTGCGTTGGCGGAAAACATCGAATCCGTATGAATCATGAACTGTATGAAATTCGAAATTGACAAATTTTAATGATTACACTGACTAGGTCATGTTGTGAGAATGTATGAAGATGCTCCAGCTAAGAAGTGATGGTTCACGCAGAAGGGATCAAGTAGAGGAAGACATCTCGAAACTTGGTATCAGAAATTGGAGAAGTAGTAGCTAATTCGGTAAGTAAGTATCTGCAAAGGTGGATCAAGCCTTTTTACGCCGATTTTAATTAATTCAATAAATTTAGACTATTGATACATTTCGAATATTATCGATTAAACAATTGAAAGTGAAAGCAAAAACTTATAAAATTAACGTTTAAACGTTCATAACAATTTCAAAGTGCAAAATACATATTTAAGTGTTTAAAGAATTCAAAAAATATATTCATACGTACGTTGATATTCACTTTCATGTTTTTGAAAAATAAAAATTTTTCCGATTACACTCTTTATTTTATAGTTGTGTTGCACAACTTTCCACATCGATATTTAAAAATATTTTCGACTACCTTTCAATACATTTTCCCGATAACAATTTAGACCGCCAATCATCCAGACCCAACCTACCACCCACCTAATGAAAATAAATTATTCTACACTGGGAAAAAAATTTTAGAATTTTAAAGTAAGTAAGAAAAACTTAATTAGCAGATTTTGCTTAAAAATTTTTAAGATATTAAATGAACTAAAACATGAAAACGTTTGTTTCTTTTTATACAAAAACGGTTAGTTCCATTAGCGGGACATCTCCCACAGAAGGACGATTTATTAAGATGCTTTTCGGAGAAATTTTCGAAAAAATAATACATATATATGTATGTGAGTATGTACATATGTACTCGTATGTTTGAATACAGAGTAAAAAGCAGCAACCATATTAACTGTGTGATTCCCCTTTTTATATCATTGGTAAAGAAGACGTTCATTTGATTATTGTAGTATGCCTGTCTGTAGTATTTTGATAACAGGTTTTTAAAACCTGTTCATTTTATTTTAGTTAATAAGGTTCTGTTCAGACTAAAGTAATTTTCATCATAAAATAGATAAATAATGAGTTTGTAACTCTTAACCACAGCAAACTTAATTTCGTTCAGTATACTGTAAATCATATTTAGTTAGTTCATTCTGGTATAGGTCTGCCATTTTTAATAAATTTACCGAAATAATGAAATTAGGATCGATTCTGTTCTAACAGAACAACAATCCTGAATACACATTACACATTGTAACGTCATATGTTAAAAATAATAGAACCCAAATATAGTAGAGGTTGCTGGGATGATCTAATTAGAACTCTATTGATAAAATATCATCAGTTCGGGACATTATAATATCTTCAATTGGTAAAACTATAGCCATAAGCTTGTCAACAAGGATAAAGGTTAAATAAGTTAGGATACCTTCAGAAACATTAGGCAAGTTGGTCAATAATATACCGAAACGACTTCGTGGTGTCATTAGTAATAAAAAAAGGTACACGAAAAAAATAATAGGAAGTTATAATTTTATGAAAGAATTGATTTAATGTAATTTTTTTTTCTATGTTGTATGCATCAAAATGTTGTATATATCAAAATTGATTTTTATTTTTTTTAGATACATACGTTACTATTTTATATTTAAAATGAATTTTGGAAATATCTTAAGTGGTTTTTAATTCTTAGCAATATTATCATATTCATTAAAAATTCATACTTTATTTAGTCGCATAGTGTATGTATGTACATCAATGACAGGCAAGCTAATACCAGTGTATTTTACAACTGTGGAAGTAATTTGGGAGTCCATCTCTCAGGCCACACTGGAAGAAAAAATTGCATTATTTTCTTACACAATTGGTTGTGTACACTAAAAAGAGTGCTTTCAGACTTTTTAGGTTTACATATACAAAAAGACATTTTTAAAGGAAAAATGGGAACCGATAAAAGTATCAGCAGCAAAACAACGAAGAATAAATAAAAACTGTGCAAAATAAGAAAAAGTAATAGCAAACAATAAAAAGTAATTGGAAAAATAATAAGGAAAAACAAAAACAAAACACAATTAAGAAAAAACATCAAACTAAGAAAAATTTTAAATAAAAAAATGTTGAACAACATTAAATTAATAACATTGTCAATTAAAAATTTTTTCTATCACTTTTTTCCCCCTTTATTCCTCTCTGTTTATTTTTTTCCTATGCCTGTGACTATATACGTGTGAAATCAAAACAGAAAATTTGCTCAGCGTCATGTTTTGCCTGACTCTGATGTACATATAACATTCATGTAATGTTGATACATCCCATATTTTAGGCTGACATTTCTCGTGAGCTGACAAAATTACTCCGAAGTTCGGTGCATTAATTTATCACTTAAAGTAATTGTAAACTAATCAGTGCCGAATGGCATGTTTTCTTACGTCGAAAAAGATTAATAAATAATTTTCAGTTTTTCTTACAGTGTAAGTAAAGTATTTTCCTGGCATCCTTTTCTATACTAGTATCACAATGTCTGCATTGCATATTGTCGGTATATGGGAATGTAGATGTAAGGGGAATATGTGTATGTATACATACGTACTACAGTCATGTTGAAATTTGGTTAAACATAAATCATTTTTTATAAAATTCTTAGTGAAAATTTTTAGAAATAACGATAGTACACAATTGAAAAAGTTCTATAGAAAAAGTTAATTAAAAAATGCTGTTTTTTATTTTATTTATTGTATCCTTAGTGAGATTAAGTTCTAACAATAAAATTTCAAATCTCAAATCTTTGCAAAAAATGTGCTATTCTTTAGACTTCATCCTTCTTGTCTTCGGCAGAGTTTAAAAGTGACGGTATATGAGATTTCCATGTTAAGCGTCGATCAAGATGTATGTGTTACATGTGTACACCTACGTACGGCGACCTTTATTCTCTATCGCTACAACCATTTCTCTAATTCGGACATCTGGTTAAGTGGAGTAATGCGAAGTAAACTGCTTATATATGTTGACTGGGATAATTTGTTTAAATTTTTGTTTCAAAGGCTTTATTTTTTTATTTCAAAAACCATGACCGTTGGGCCGATATTTCCATGTGCATCGATTGTATAGTGGCTCAAGGCTGAAGAAAGACTTTGCATAAATAGATGCATGCAGCTTCAGAGGCAGGCCTGTTAAGCCTTAACAGATGCAATGGGAACTTGTTCTACTGTAGCCATGGAAGCTCTAAGCCCACTGCATATTTTCATTATGAAATGTGCTGCTCTGGGGACCCTTAGGTTGTTGACACATGGCGCTCTTAACCCTAGAAGTACATCGTTAGTCTTTTCGACTAACAACGATGTTACTTTCTGTGATTTTTCTTTTTTCTCTTATTATATTTCTGTGTGCGTACATATAGTAGCAGTCGTTGTAGCTGGTGCTATGGGCACACGGGTACTGTTCTGAGTCAAGTGGAAGTAAGTGTTTTAAGCAAGACTATTAGTCAAAATGACTAACAATGCATTCTTTTGTATTTATTTTTTATTTTATTTATTTATTTATTCATTAAATCCAGCACAACAAGACCTAAATCTTATAAATTATAGTGCCATTGAGGATTATTGTTAAAAAATACGAATAATACGATATAATCAATAAAATTAACAAGTTTGGTAGTTACAGATAAACAGAAAACAAAAAAGAAATACGAGTATTAGAAAATTATATTATTACATATTTGAAAGGTAAACAAGAAAATATAAATTTACATTATAAATTACTGGTCAAAATATTAAATTAAGATAGATATTCCAACAGTTCCATCTTAAACCTCCTTATGTTGTTTATATTTTGAGTATAGTTAGGTAAATGATTCCAAAGACTAATGCAATAAATGAAAAATTGACGCTGAGAAAATGTTGTTTTATACTTCTGTTGTTTAAGTCTCCTTCCTCGTACAGTTCTACCAAATTTCAAATATCTAAAGAGATAGTTAGGTTGTTGAGCAGTCACAATTCTGTGCAAAAAAATTAAACTTCTCCATTTTAAAAGGTAAGTTGGTAAATCTGATATGAGAAATAAGAAATGGAGTCGCGACGTCTCCTATCGTAAATATATCTAGCTATGTTGTTATATGGAACCCTCAGCTTATTAAAGTCAAGCAAGACCCAAAGATTTCACATCCATATAATAAAACTGGTATCAAGTACACTTTTGCGAGAAAAAGACGGATTTTAAGTGGTGTCGAATGTTTGACAGCCCATAAATTTCTGAGCATTCCGTATGCACGGCCTACTACTGTAGATATAGATAGATAGATAGATAGATAGATAGATATATGGTTGGACCAGGAAAGTTTATCATTGAATATAATACCCAAATTCTTGCAAGAACTTACAAACTTTATAGTGTCCTTATCTATCCTTATCTCGACATTATTATTATGTAGAATTTGATTGTTTCTATTCAGGAAGATGCATATAGACTTCTCAGAGTTGATGCATAACCCATTCGATGAAGCCCATTCTTTTATTCTCAACAGATCGAGGTTATTGTTGTCAACACTTCGGTAAATTTCATTGAACTTACAACTGCTAAAAATGTGCACATCGGTAGCATACATCTGAATGCCGCAGTGATTTATAACTCCGGGTAAATCGTTTATGTACAGACAGAAAAGGAGTGCCCCAAGTATTGATCCCTGAGGGAGGCCACGATTCACATTTATCGCATCTGAATACTTGTTATTATAAAAAACAGTTTGAGACCGTCCACTCAGATATGAATGTACTAGTTTAGAAGCTGTTCCAGAAAAATAAAAAAGTTTTTCAAGTTTCCTTGTCAAAATAGAGTGGTCTACCGTATCGAAAGCCTTGCTTTGATCAAGCAGTATTAGAAAGTATTAGAAACGATACCATACTATTGTCAAGACTACCTCTAAGATTTTCGATCACGTCCGTTAAAGCAGTAATACAGCTTCTCCCTTTCACAAACCCATATTGCACATCAGATAATAATTTGTGTCGCGTTAAATAAGCATTGATTTGCTTACTCATAATTTTCTCCATTACCTTAGACAGAAAGGGAAGAATTGCAGTTGGCCTATATTCATTATTCTGCTTCGGAATAGGAATTATTTTAGAATGTTTCCATCCATCAGGAAAATGAGATTTTGTGAGAATGGTGTTACATAAATGAGTAACGAATGGCAAAATATCTGGTAGTAGAGCTTCAAGAAATAAAGGGTTTAAGGTATCCAATCCCGTTGCCTTTGATTTAACAGTTGAAAAACTTTCAAGGACCTCACAAGGACTTACACACTGAAAGCTAAATTTGTCCTCAATTGGAACTGAACACAGTTGCTCATATATATTATGTGTTGGTGGAGGAATAGCCATATTCAGAAAACTTTGATTTAACACATTGATGTCAACATTAGTCCCAATAGTAGGAGTTTTCAACCGCCCTATTCTAATTTTCCGAAATTCCGTCCATTTAGATTTAGTGTCAATCGCATAGTATAAATGTTTGGCCAGTTTAACACCTCTAACAACATCTCTTCTACAGGATTGGAATATTTTCCGAAGCTCATCGGTTCTAAACCTTTTCCATCTGCAATATGCAGCATCACGAATCTTAATTAAATCCTTGATATCCGAAGTGATATTGCTATTTTTGTGATTTTCTGCAAAATAAAAACTCCAATAAATTATCATTAAAACCAATACTTAAAATTCAAATATATTGTTTTTGGAAAGTAATTACGATACGGGTTTCTGAAACTAACCGTAACTAAATGTAAGTAAGGATTTTCTAAAATCGATAGACGATGATGAGGAAAACTCTATGTATTCTCCTGATGAGGAAACCTTGTATGAAACAATCAAAATAGTCTACTTTCCTTCATTGTGCGATGAAGGTGCCATTGTTAACGAAAATAATGGAAAGCCATCTATTGTTGAATTTTAGAATACAAATTGCGTGGATATTTTTTAAAAGATGTTCAGCGTTATATCACGTTCTCGTAAGTCTAATCACTGGTAGCTTCGTGTTTTCTACGGTATAGTTAATATCCAATCCCAGGCCACACCATCTGACAATTTTCAGAAGCGTTATCACCTCCCAACATTAATAGTGACTAGTTTTGTGTATTTACGCTGTGAAAAACTTCACTAACTAATATATCTGCCGCTGGCATTTGTAGGTCACTTTCAATGAGTCTAGTTGATCATTCTCCACATATAAAAATCAATATTTATTTAAAGCAGATGACAAAAAGTTATTGTTGCTCAAGTGTGCATATCTTTTCCGATCCACCTTAGTTTTCACATTCTTTGTGAGACGTTCAAGGTTGTCATATATACAAAAAAAAAAAAAAAAAATCTAAATTTATACAAATCGTTAACGGTGAGCATATTTGCAATAATAAAAAATATAAAAAATATACAAACGTATATAAACTATTCTTATTTAAATTAACCGGTTATTCTTATTTAAATCAACCGGTTTATTCGGTATTCGCAAAATAAGGATTTTGAAAAAACCGTATTTAACAAAAGCAAAAAAACCGGTTAAAACCGGTCGAATAATAACCGTATGATCTTCCAAGTAAAAAATTATTCAATAGTGAAAAAATAATGAAATGTCTGAGTCATTTTCTAGGGAATTCAAAAGTAGAGTTTGCGATGAGTACAAATTTGAAATATAGTATCCACAGAGTGTGAAAAAACTTTTGTTCATTATTTTTTTAGTGATATTAGTTAATAAATATCTGAAATACTGTAAATTTATACAAATTATGCCAAACTAAATGTTATATTAGTATTGAAGAAGCTATGTTACGTGATATCCTAGCAAGAAGAATTTTTGAAGCCATACTCGAGACTGGTACTCATTGGTAACGCTTTGTTGGGTACCTGGACACATTGGTGTTATGGGGAACGATTTCACTGACGAGCTTGCAGGGCTCGGCCACTGGTATCTTCGGACCAGAACCGTTTTAGCTGGTCCACGGCCAGAGGGAAGATAGACGAATTTGCGCATGAACTACCATAGTACTATACAATGCCCGAGCCTGAGGCAGGCGAAGCGGCTAAACAGACCCTTCACCTATAATAGGGCAATGCGCCACATGGGCAAGACAACTATTAGAAGACTTATGTTCTTACTATATTAGATATCATCACGTCAGCTTGAATGTGGCGCCTGATTTGGAGTTTCGCCTGTGTATGGAGGAAGAGGAGATGACGGAGTATATTCTATGTGCGTGTATTGCCTTGGCAAGTATTCGGAGACGAAATTTTATTGAGCCTTTTATTGGGCCTGAACAGGTTCGTCGGCTACTCATTGGAGATATTGCTGTTTCCACCCCCAAGGTAGGGGGATATTTTACTAGAGACTGCTCCGATTGGCGCTTCCAGACTGATGGTACTTCATCCGCGCCGGATGTGATTTCTACCGCCGTCGGCTATTGCGCAGGCGGGTTTGACCCCGGAAGTGTTTGGCACAATAGATTTTTCTAAGTCGCAGTGCCATGGTCAGTTGGACCTGTCTGACTCAATTTAATAATAATAATACTTTTTAATTATATTTTACTAAGTTGTGAACAATGCACATTTAAGAAGGTGGTGTTGCTGGTTCTTCTGTCTGCTTTTTTTTCATGTAATGCAGTGATTCTTCATTGGCAATAGTATTCTTTAGTTTATACCTAATCCTGATTTTGCATGGATTTTTCCACGATATTGGTTGGAACGTAAGTAAAATGTACAAACAGTTTCAGGTGTATTTTATTATAAATGTCAAAAGTTATTTATTTTACACCTAATCCTATATTTACGGCATTTTTGCACGATATCGTTTGGAATATATCTAGAGTGTAAGAAAAGTAATAGGTGTATTTTATTTAAAATATAATTTATATTAATTTTTTTGACATTCAAAATTCACAAAAAAAGCACAATTATATGTTGTTTTTGTTAAAAAGTTAGTTGTTGTCAGGGTCGGCAAGACTATGGGGTTTTTTGATGGGTTTATTTGGGTTTAATTCGACAATATTTTTTGTTTGTTGGTATAATTACGTTGTTTTAATATTTATAATGCAATTTTGCATTTTTAGTGGGATCAATGCGGCATTGTGTACTATGAGCTGCTAAAGCCCGATATTCGGAGCAGACTGCAATTACTTCGGTTGAACCGTGCATTATGAGAAAAATGGCCGGAATATTACGACAGACAGTCAGATAAAGTTTTCCTTTTTCATGACAACACGCGGTATCTCGTGGCAAAGTTGTCAAACAATTTTTAAAAACGATCAAATTCCCAAAACAAAGCTCCTTCTGGCTATTGGCAGTTTCGATAGATGCGATATCTATTATCATGTCACCGAATAACTACTTTTAAAGAAATATAAAAGTGGATCGCTTCAAACAACCAGAAGTTTTTCTGAGGCAGGATCCTAATGTCCGAACATTAGCTCAGAGATAGGAGAAAGATGTAAGTCAGTGATTTGATAATTTTTTATTTTACTCCCAGTATACAAATTTTTAATTTTGTTGTTGTAAATATACAATAAAAACCTTTAAAAAACCCACCTGATTTAAAAAAAATTATATATATATATTATATATTATATTAATTGCCATAACATTCCATGAAGGAGGGGCTTCTCTCAGTCAACTCATTGAAAGGCACCTACAGTTTAACGCAGGCTCCGAACGGCAAATGCATTTAGAGAAGTTTTCTATAGTATTTATACTCATAATCAGTTACTAGCTAATGTTATGAGGTGATACCGCTGTCGAAAAACTTTTTCTTTTTTAAGATGTTCTGGCCTGGTATTGAACCGACGACCTTCTGGTTGGTAGGCGAGTATCTTACCTACCATACCACAGCGGGTAGGTTAAATTGGGTTTCCCAGTGGGTTGCCAACCCTGGTTGATGTACAGGCAACACTACCTTGTTGTGCCATGTTATCTTCTAAATTAAAAGCTATCTGACGAAAATCGAGTGACATCTGAATCCTTTAAAATTTTTTTTTTTGAATCCTGAAAATTTTCATAACATTCGATTGAGAAGATATAATACTATAAGCCTGAGCAAAAGACGAAAACAACGTAAGCGCATTTAAAGCTACCGTCATGAATTAGGAATTGTCGTTCTGCTCTGGAGAAACTCAACGAAATTATGTTACGAGTATTAAGATATGAAAAAGTTGTTGTTTGTTTTTTACTTTTAAATGGAGATTCAAAAATAATGAATTATAAAAAATAAAAAAAATATTTGCCAACACTGGGCACTTTTGTTGGAATTATTAATGTACCCAAACTCAAAATTTATGGGTTCACAATTTTCGGATGTTTTGCATATTTTATTCTTTTTAAATTTTAAACGATTTTCTATAATTTTGAAATCTGAAAATGTTTAAATGCTATAATTTCAACCACTACTGTTTATAAAATACAGCATGTACATACATATTATATTTTTTGCCGTTCATATAAAATCAACTGAAGTTTATGTACATACACTATGAATGTTTCATACATAAATATGTACGCATACGTGTATATATATGGCTGTATGCATAGATGTTTCTGCTCTACACTCGTACATACATTTATATTATATGTGCTTGAGCGTGTATGGGTGTAGAAAAATAATAGCTTTTGCTTTTATGTCTGGCAATTAATTTTAAATTTTCTTATTAAAAAACATTATTTGAATTTTAAGTGCTTTAAATTTTTCATGCTCTCCATTATATCTCTCTTTCATTTACTCTCTTATATATTTCATACACAATCTTACGTTAAACGTTCTGCTGCTGTGTGTGTGTGTGTGTGTGTGAGTATTTTTAAGTTATAATGAGTTTTCATTAATGTACATATTTTTCTAATATGTAAGCACACGTATGCATGTAAATATGTACATTTTTTATGCTTATATGTATGTATATGAGAACGAATACTTAGGATACATATGAATATATGCATATACATATGCATGTGTGTTTTTCGAAATATAAAACCCCTTTTGCTTATGCAATATTTTCTTTTTTTTATTTCGTACCAAAAAAGGTTATTAACCTAAAAAATTGAATATACGAGGGCGAATTGATATTGAAGCTACCTAAGTAGGAAAAAAAATTTTTTTTTTCAAGAACCATTCATTTCTCAACATAGTCTCCTTTTAGCTCAGTACACTTAGTAAGACGATTAACCAATTTTTTTATACCATCTGAATAATACGATTTTGGGAACTCCTCAAAATACGCATTAGTTTCGGTAATCACTTCTTCGTTTGAGATGATCTTTTTCCTGCGAGCCATTTTTTCAAGTTTGGAAACAGGAAAAAGTCACTAGGGGCTAAACCTGGACTATAAGGTGGATGATCAAACAATTCGAAGTGGATTTCTCGTAGTTTTAGCATCGTCTAAGGCTGTGTGAACCGGTGCGTTGTCTTGAAGAAAGAACACTTTTTTCTTGCTTAAATGTGGTAATTTTTCCTTGATTGTATCAACCAATTGATCCAATAATGCACGATAATACTCTCCTGTGATTGTGGATCCCTTTTCAAGATAATCGATGAGCAATATTCCGTGTGCATCCCAAAATACAGTGGCCATAACCTTGCCAGCCGATTTCGCTGTCTCGCCTTCTTCGGAGCACTTCCACCAGCGTCCACCCATTGCTTCGATTGATTTTTGGTTTCAGGTGTGTAGTGGTGTACCCAGGTTTCATCAACAGTTATTAATCTACGCCAAACGAATTCGTTTTTGTTCAACACTGAGCAAACGCGGCACCCATCTTGGCGATAGCTTTTTCATATGCAAATGTTCATGCAAAATGTTGAACACACGTTCATATGATATGTTTACCACTTTAGCAATCTCACGTATTGTGACCCTGCGATCATTCATAACGATATCAAGGATTTCCTTGATATTTTCTTCAGTAACCACCTCTTTTGGCCTTCCTGTTGATGGTATTGTTGCAGTTCTTGTTCGGCCCCGTTTAAATTTAGCAATCCAATATTTTACCATATAATCTGTCGGAGCAGATTCGTTTATCAAGCTTTTCTTTTGTCTCTTTCGCTGTTTTGCCTTTCAAATAATAGTGTTTAATCACTACACGAAATTCACTTTTTTCCATTTTCCAAGAAACACAAAAGTCGCTTACTTCAAACGACTACAACAAATAAACTAATCGATGAATTTGGCTAAAATTTTAACAGCTGACGTTTGACAGATCGTAATTTCTAAGAAAGAAAAAGTTTTTGTGTTTGTGCTGCCATCTAGCGCTATGTAGCTTCAATGTCAATCCGCCCTCGTAGAAAAAAAATCGTAATTATGATTTTAATATATTTCCGTGATTAAAATTCCTTGAAAAACAGATAAACCGTTTATATAATAATATAATTTGAACAGAATTTAATAAGAATGTTACGAGTATGATAAACTGTTATTAAAATGGCAACTTTTTAATAAAGAAAAAATATATGTATAAAAATATTGGAAAATATTTTATGAAATTTAAATATATTTAAAATGTTTAAAAAGAATGCAGGGTGAGCATTAATCAGGCTACAGGGTGAGGTATAAACATTAGCAGAAATCACTTTTCGTTGTAAATTTGCAATTTACTACATACATATTCTCTGAGTTTCAGCAGCAAAGAGTGAGTTTCTTTTATATGTATGTGTGGTTTGGTGCTAAAATGGCCAATTTTAATATTTTGATGTTGTGAGTTAGTAATGCTTTACTTTCTTTAATAAGTTAAACAACCAATGTCTAATTAAACCCAAAACTGTTTTATAAGGGTTTTCCTAGTCAATGTTACTAAGAACCGATATATAAGATACAAATTTAAATTTAAATTTTCTATGGTTACTGTTAAATGAGTAATTTTTCTACTGAATTGAAATTTTATATTTATTACTAGAGCAACTCTTGCCTTTGTGTTGTATACCTTTAAAATGTATTTCTCATAAGAAACATGTAAAGGAATGCACACATTTTATATGGGAAAAACACACCATCATAAAAGTGTGCGTATAACGCATATCTGCACACATTTTTCGATATCCGATCAATGATAGAAGACATTTCTCGCCCATGTATTGGTTTGAAAATCGGTTTAATAGTTACAGAGTTTTAAAATGTCAAACTGGTCGTATGTTACACGGATAAGAATACATATATAAAGAGCTTTCACTTGGCGTGCATTGCGCAATACCCATTTAACCAATCTCCATCACTTTTTGGCCGATGTGAACAGTTAACGAAGCTTTAACTGTTACCGTTCTTCACAAATGCTTAATTCCATAGTAAATATGAATCGGAAGTGTCACGCCCACTTATCTCATCTCGACCAGCTACTTACTGATGTTGTGCACTGTCCAAGAAGTTGTTTAAACAAAGTTTAGAAACTTATACTATAACTGTTCTCAAGGTATAAAGGGTGTCCCAAAGTTAACGCAAGATTTTAATTTGTCGTCATTTGTGCAGTAGTGTTTTCAACCCTAGAAAATAAATTCGACAGTTGACAGTTTAGGGTTAGTAAAAATTAAGCGTGACAGAATAGAACAACGTGTTTTCATTAATAAATAATATATCGAAAGTAATGAAATCTTAGCGGCCGCAGTTCGAAAATTTCATACAAAATATGGTCGGAATAGTGTTTTTTCTTCGTCAACTTTGAGGGAATTAATTGAAAAATTCAGGGTGACTGGATCCGTTGGAGACGCCAAACACACTGGTCGTCCAAATCCAGTAACCTCAATTCGGCGTCGTGGATAAGAATTGCAAATTTCACGAAGCTTTCTACAGCGCACACTTACTAAAGATTTGTGCCTCCATGCTTGCAAAATTCAATCAAAACAACAACTGAAGCCTAATTACCATGCACAGCGAAGAGAGCTCGTTGAAGGGATTATTGAACATCAGCAAATGGATACTTATTTTTCAAGCAAAACTATCCTATGCGATGAAGCACATTTTCACCTTGATGGCTTTGTTAATCGCCAAAATTGCCGCTTTTGGGGTTCTGAGAACCCACATGAGATTTTCGAAAAACTGCATGCACAACGTGTAACGGTTTGGTGTGGATTTTAAGCTGTAGGCATAATTGGACTATGCTTTTTTGAAAATGAGGCTGATCAAGCAGTGACTGTGCTCGATATCGCGACATGATAACACAATTCTTTCTGCCGAAATTCTAAGGTATTGATGTGGCCAATAAATATGTGGTTTCAACCAGACGGTGCCACATGCCATATAGCCCGTGAAACAATTCAATTACAATTACGTTTCGGTGATCAGAATTGGCCCCCTAGATCGTGTAATTTAACACCATTAGATGTCTTTTTATGTGGTTATTTGATATCACAGGTCTATGGTAACAAGTCCATACCCACCTGTGCATTAAGACACTGCAATAACGAAATTCAGCCCCTTTTATGCAAAATGGTTATGGAAAATTTCGACAAACGAGCAGGTCCTTTCCTGATGTGTTACTCGATAAATAACCCTATCCTATGTACTTTATGACACTTATCCCATTCGGCCCATTTTTTGTCTGATGATTTGTATTGACTGAAAACCTATTTGGACAAAATTTGGAGACTCTTACTGTTGTTTTAAAGATTTAGACAAATAAATATTTTTATGAGCGTGACAGTGCCTATTTTATAAAAAGGCAATCAGTGAAAGTAAACCTTTCCAAAACATGTAAAGCATGGTTTGTACATCAGTTGAGAGTTTCTCGAGTTATAAAATGACGAACATAAGACAACTCGTTTTTATTTATGCACATACATACATATATAGACTTAAACAGAATATCAATATATTTTAAGTTTTGTATTATTCTTCAGGTTAGTATCTCCGTACTTTTATTAAAGAATTAAGAAATAATGAACATATAAAAGCTACAGAATTTAATTTTGGAAGTTTTTTGATTCTGAATACGGGTTATTGAAAAATATGACTTTTCGAATAACTACATATAATCGAATCGCTTTTTTTAAATTTTATTTTGGTATACATGTTTTGAGCATATTTTTGTAGGAATATTCTTAATAAGCCGATAATAACTGACAACATCATGCCAAACTCGATTTAGCGAAAGGAATTCTTTCCTATTATCGTAACATAGTTCCAAACGCAATATGTCTTACATACCTATTTTTATTAATGATTAACACCAGAAAAAGTAGAATAAAAATTTGTAACAACTAAGGATTAACTACATAGCTGAGATGATATATTTCTTAAATTGATTCATTTGGGAATTAGAAAAACGATAGCAGATCATAGACATTGGAGGTGCATTTTATTTAGTGTTTTTGCTTCTCAAATACAGCTGTGCACTTAAATTTTTTTAAAAATAGTGAGATCTTAAGTCCTCAATATCTGATTTGTTAACTTAGTTTCGTGTACTGAGCTTTAATAAAAAACATTTGACGGTGCCTATTTAGTTCCATTAAAACTAAACTGATTTATAATGATAACGATTATTTTTTAATATAGGCTTAGCGTTTGAAGACAATTAATGTTTTAATTGTAATTTTTAACACAATTCAGCTTTTAATAAGACTTAAAATATCTTAATAATATTTAAACTTAATTGTATTTGTTTTTTCATACAGCTTAAGACAAATTCTGATTAATATTTTAACAGATTTTTCTAGGCAAGTAGTTTCATTTTAAATGGAAAATTTCGAATTTCTTTCGAATTCGCTTTTAAGATGTATTAAGAAATATATTTTTGAATTAATTTAAATTACCTTTAACGCTTTATTTAATCTGAATTCTCAGTCATATATCAAGATTAAAACAAAAACAAAAAATAAAAATAAAGAATATAATAAAAAATAAGTGTAACGAAATGAACAGCAACATTTCCGTTTCCTTTTAATGGCTCTCACACACATACATACACAAGCATTCTTTTCGTTCTCATTTACAAGCTCATACAAATACAGCCACAAATTACAACAGCAATAAATTTAAAATTCAATTTAAAATGAACATAAATTTACGAGCAAAGAGAAGGAACAAAAAAAAAAAATCCGAAACTTTCGAAACATGTCATTTAAAAAACATTTTAACCAAAAATTACATATAAACAGACACACACACAAATACGTATATATACAGACATACTATATTTATATAGAATACAAATATAATAAAATTTAAAATATACATATGTATGTATGTGTGTTTAAACGTATAATGTAGTAAGAAATATAAATATTTAAGCTTTTATTTTCGGAGCATTACTTAATTTTCTCCTTGAGTATTTTTAAAAATGTTTTCCTACCTCTTCTTTATAAGTAAAATAAAAATAAAATTAAGAAATGAAATTAAAGGAAAATGGATAAAATACATTTATTAATTCAGCTTTAAGATAAAAAATTTAATGTTTTTTCAGAAACTTTTTGAAATTGAAAAATGTTTGTATGCATGCATTAATGTGATTCGCCTTGTTTTAACCAGTTTTTTGGTTTTGCCGAATACGAATTTTTTTATATGGCCTTTTTTCAAATCAAAAAAAAAAAAAATAATTTTTTTTCTTGGTTCATAACAGATTTTTTTTGATTTATTATAATAATATATATATTTTGTAAAATCTTAAGCAAAAAATAAGGCAAATTCAGTTCAAACCAAATAAGAAACTTTAACTTTACCTCTTAACACAAAAGTTGGAATATGTGTTTACATTATATTTAACGATTAATAAAAACAGTTTTCAGACATTTTATATTTGATATGACCTCCTCTTGCCACTTTTACCCATTATAGCGTTTAACTGCCTTTTGCTTCACAAAAAAACCCCAAGAATTTTTAATAGGGTTCAAATCGGGGCTTTGCGCAGAAGTACCATAACGTTTCCACAGTTAAAAAGAAGCTACATCCTCACTATATGCAAACTATGCTTAGAATTGTTGTCCTGCTAAATTTAAATTTGTTGTCCTGAGGAACATAAATTTCCCAGCACTGCTTATCAAATGCCTCCTTAAAACGTTTTAGTATTGCTGCGCATCCATTGTTAATATATAAAATCTCCCACCACAATACTAACATTTTTTTAAATTTAACAGTAGGGATGATTTTGTTCCTTTCTAGCGATGTTTAGAGTTTTCCCCATACGCTCATAGGTCCATCGTTGTAATACTACATTATTTTCGTTTCAGCATAAAATATAACGTTATTCCATTCGTCAGACGGTTGTTACGCTCTGCATGTTTACTTATTGTGGCATTTCTGATAACTCGGTTATATTATTTTCCAAATGGTCATTATAGTAAATCAACTGAATGGCGTTGTAAGATAACGTTTTTCGTAACATTTTTTAAATTGTGTAATATTGAATTAAATGAGATTTGAATTACAATAAATTATCACACATTTATTTACAAAGTTTTAGAAAACAATAACTAACTGCAAATATAACGGAAAAGCACATTTGATCTCCAAATAAAAGTTATTTGACACCAAAAAAATTAAAATGAAATGGGACATTTATGGTATTGACGGTACTGCATAAATCATAAAAAAAATAAGTATAAAGTAACAAATCTAGACATTTTATTGCCAATGAAATTAAAAAAAGTTATAAATTTTATGTGTAAACTCATACTTGACATACTGTATATGACAACCTTGAATGTCTCACACGGCTATGAACGAATAAGATATACCCCTTTGGGCAACAACTTTTCCTTATATTCTGTAAATGAACAAAAAATGTGTATGTATAAAGTTTGATAGCTATAGGAGAAGCAGCTGTATGATTAGGCCTTGGGACTATGGAAAGAAAAGAATAAAATGTTCATGTTAAATAAGAAAAATTTAAAAATTTGAAATATTGCAATTGCAATTATAGGGGGTTTTTCTTTTTCAAAATTTAAGAACTTAAAAGCATGAAATAGTAGATAATTTAAAAAAATACTCTATACCCTGAACGCGATAGAAAGAAGACTAAATGTACTAAGTGCCTTGAAAGACTAAGCCGTAAAGAGCCTTCTTCACCAGGACTTGTTAACTACCTTAAATATTGTTACAAAAATAAGTTGAGCACCACAGCGTTTATTTCATCATAATTAAGCAGCAAAAAAAAAAAACAAGAACAGACAATAAACAAGAGCTGAAGAAGGTAGATGTTCACATACGCATGGCTACAAAAGAACTAAAAAGAAATTAAAAGAAAAAAATGGAATCTACCTGAAATATCGAGAGGTTCGAGAGCTTTCGATGTGTTGTTTACTCAGCCATATAAAAAGTACATCGATGTGAACAGCAATCAGTTTGTGTGTCGTAAGCTCAGCGAGTGGAGTTTAAGTAAAGTAAACGAGTGCAGTTTGTGTGAAGAGAGTTTATAAGGAGTAAACTCGTGAAGTGAATCGTAAAGTAAAAAAAAACAGTTTAGTTGGAGCTAACTCAGTAAAGAGAGTTAAGTGTGGATAACCTCTGGTTGAAAAGGTTGTGATCGGACCTAAGTTATAGCTACGATCGGGTTGGAAGATCTTTAGGTAGAAAGATCTGTCGAGTAATTGTTGTTGTTTACAAGATTGTAAACAGACAGAGTAATTAAGAATAAAAATTGTTATTTCCTGCAAAAGACTAAATACAAGCAGCGGTGCACAAAACTGTGTTGAATAAAGGATTTTTAATTAAAACCAAACACAAAATTTATTTTATTTTAACTACAATCTACGAACTTATAAAAACACGTTTTTAAAAAGGTAAAAACGTAACAATATATCCATAAGATTGACATAAGTGGTCAGCAAAGAATATTTGTTTCTATACAGAATAGTTCTTAAGGTCCCAGCAAACAAATTAAATCACTTGGTGAAATATTAGCACATTGCTTTGTAGAAGAGAGAATATCCGTTAAGGGTCTAAAGAAGCCGAAAGTTGGTCTAGCACACTTCCTACCTAGAAACTACATGTATATGAAACAAAATTTATTAATTTTATTGAATTAAGCTATAAAAATTGAAAAATTTTCTCATAATAAAATAACCGGTCAACCGGTTTGTTTAATTTTTAACCGGTTTTTGAATATAAGTATATATGTATAATTATATATGTAGATGTATATAAAATTCGTATTAAATCATAATGAAAATTATTATTAAACATAATGATTAAATACTTGTATGTGCATATACATACATATACATATATAATCATACAGTTTTATATATTAAAGTATAAACGCCGATATGAAAAATACGTATAGTATGTATTTAAGTTTGTACGTATGTGTGTATTTATGTAAAAGTATTTGTTAATGGATAAAATTTTTCATTTTCGGTGGTGGTTGTTTTCATTTAAAAGGCTCTTTTATAGAACTTCTCACCACTACCACTTCCATTGCTATTACCTGGCTTCATGGAGCTTTAATGTATTTCATGAAATTAAAAATAAACATATATTATAGAAAATGGTATTCCAAATACACTTGTACCTTGATGTACAATGTTTTCTTTTTTTAAGATTTATAAGTCTAACGCTTTTATTTTATAAAACTTCTTGTAACCGCAAAATTAGAATTGAGTGTATTATTATTTGGTGGTATAATACCAATTATCTTTGAGGGGTTGTTTACTACTTATTTTATTTTTTTTTTTCTGTGTAATATATTTTCTCTCTCCGTTTTATTTTCATTATGTGTTTCGCTTAAGTGTAAATGTAAAAGTTCAATGTCTTATTATCAAAAAATGTGCTATTTAAAAATTAAAAAAATTTATTTGTTATTTAAAGAGTTCGATGTTGTTTTTTGATTTTAGTTACATGAAATTACAATAAAAGTGTAATTTTAATTATATATTTAGTTGAACTTTCAGTTAGTTAAGTTATGTTCAAAACCTAAGCAACCCATTTCGATAATAGACACATTCAAATTGATCTAAAGAAGCCCTTTAAAAATAAGTGGTAATATGACACGTAGGCCAACAGTAGACTACACTACTTCACGACTACGAAATTATTTTAAGAGACTTATCTTAACATTTTTTATTATGATAGAAGGGTCTATGACAATTAAGGTCTTCAAGGTCGTTAATGTGACGAATTATCTCATCTTTTAGCTCTCGAATTGTTCATGGATTATTGACGTACACTCTTTCTTTTAAATATCCCCAACGGTGGCAAATCATATGAATGTGGCGGCCATTTAACATTGCCACGACATGAGATAACGCAGACAACGAATTTCACGCTTAAAAGAGCCATTGTTTCGTTAGCTGTGTAGCAACTGGCACCATTCTGTTGGAACCAGGTCCATAACCTCAATTTCTGATCACAAGAAGTATATTCATTCATGGTCACTGCTTGTCCGACCTCATTTTCAAAGTAGTACAGCCCGATGACGTCGCCAACCCATATTTATGGTACTTAAAAAAAAGAGATTAGGTGGTTCTATTTTGAAGAACCGGAGTGTAGCAAATACCAAATAGATTAAAAAAGTCTATTCCTTATTTATATCTTCTTATATATAAAAATGATGTGTGTTTGTTGGTTTGTTTGATTCTGCCTTATGAGCAGCTAAACGGCTGAACGGATTTTCTCGAAATTTTTACAGTATCTCCCTGTATATTTGGAAGGAACTATAGGCTATAAAAATTTCAAAAATCCAATTGGGAGGTATCACGCCCATACAAAGTAATATCTATTTTTTTATATTTTCAAAATGGTAACAGAAAGTCTCTAAATTTGGCCCGAATAGATTCATAGTCAATAGAAATAAGCAGTCAAAATGTGAACAGAATTAGACAAGTGGACGTGGTACCTTCCTTACAAAGTAAATACTGATGTTAGTATATCTTGAGAACGGTTACAGCTAGTCTTAGAATTTAGTCTGATTGACTTCACGGCCAATGCAAACCATCAGCTAAAAACTGGGAGGAATTGGAAAAGTGGGCATGGAATCTCCCATATAAATTCAATATTGATTACTTTATATATTGATAACGGTTAAAGCTAAAGTTTCAGTATTGGGACCAAATAGCTTCACAATCAATACACATAACCAGTCAAAAAGTAAACACAAATTATCCAGCAAATGGGCTGAATTTGACAAGTAGGCGTGGTATTTCCATACAAGGTAAATATTGATTTTTGTATATCTTGAGAACGGTAATAGTAGAAATTTCTAAATTAGGTTCAAGCAAAGTCGTGAACAATACACATCATTAGCTATTAACTGGGCGAATTTGATAAGTGGATGTGGCGTCTTTCATTCATACAAAATATTAAACTTTGTATATGTGGAGAACGGCCGCAGTTAAAGCAGCGTTACCTATAGTATCACATTAGCCAAAAAGCGGGTATTTCAGAAAGCATACCCGATAAAAGGTATCTATCTGTTATAGGATTACATGAAACTTAATAATGATGATCATGAAACCTTCATCATTATTGTTTATGCATTTCGTTTCTATTCAATACAGAAGAATAGCTACGAAAAGAGACCAATCAACACTTTATAGTCAAGAGCCAAGTATAATGAAGTTTGTGTGTTCACTTATACAAGGGCATACTAATATTCACAAATACGAAACAGAACATGCCTTGAACAAATATCGATAAAGTTCATGCGAAAACAATATGCTTTTAAAGATCAGTGTTGCCAGATATAGGAAAAAGGAAAATTTAAAGGGGGGCTTACACGATAATACGATAAGTCGTACGACATGTCAAGTTTTTGTGTAGAAGAGAGCCAATAGTACACAATATGTAATGAGAGCGTACGACATTGAGAGAAAATACGAATGAAAACCTGGCAGTCGTACTGTTTAAAAATTTGAAAAGTTTTGAAGTAGAAGTGCATTTAAGAATTTTGAGAAAATATGCAATATTTATAACACATTTAGACCTTTTAACTGATTTTTTTTTTCTTTAGATTAAATGTTTGCGAATTTAAGAAAAGAGAAAAATAAATGAAAATATACATAAACGACAAAAAAGCTAGAAACATTTTTAACTTGTTTATAGAAGTACCTATGCAGGTATATTGTTAATAATTTTTATTTTTTGCAACAATTGCAATTGTTATTTTAAAAAATTTGTTTGAATTTTTCTATGTCGTTACATATTTAATAATATATGTAGTTTTTAATTAGTTTAGTTAGTTTTAATTGTTGTATAAATTACTGATTCTGATGTTTTTAATTTTAAGTATGGCAGCCCCGATTTGAATTTTAAAAATAGCGAACGTAAAAATGTAAACAAAAGAAAAAATGAACAAATTTTGACAGCTCGAAACTGAAAACATGCACGAGCAAAAAATATACATATGAAGACTCGCAAGTACCTTCTTTAGTGTGCCCTGAACAATCTCTTCGCGTTAACAAAGTGAAACAAAATATTCTCACTCATGGTATTAATAAAGCGATAGATTGTTTGGTGTTCTGATTTTTATTCGAAATAGGGTTTTAGTGAACAAACATATCGCACACTAAGTCATGAACAGTCTCAACTCAAAATTTGTAAATGTTCAGGAGAGACAAAAAACTGTCTATGGTAAAACTGTAGTATGGTTGTAAGTATATAATCAAATTGAGTTTCATATTGGAGTACACCATCTTAGAAGATAGTTTACTTATTTCTTTAAGTTTGTGCAATAATTTTGCAGTTAAGGTAATTTCGAATTGTGACTGTTTAGTTGAAAATTTAGTTGAATTTTTTCCATTAAATTTTGGGTATTATATCACATTGTGCCTCTTAAACTGGAAATATGTTTCGATTAACTTAACACTTCTGTCATTAATAGTGTCACAACTCGAAAAAATACTATTTATGTGAAAGAAAACTACTGAATTACTCATAATTTCACTGTCACAACTAAAAATAGTACTCTTTAGTTGATAATGTACAAGCGACACAAGTAACATAAAAACAGACATAAATATATTTTCTCATGTAAGGGAGATAGTGATGCAAACGAAAATATCTATCTGTGAATTGATTTATAAAAAAACGATTTTGATAAATTTTGAGTTGTGCGTTTTCATGATTTAGTGTGCGATATGAATATGTTCATTGATGAACCCGTTCATGCAACTCTCTACTTTATATGCATCTTATATATAAAAATTAATGTGTGTTTGCTTGAAGAGTGTATACAGTTAAACGACAGATTCTACAGTGTCTTTCTGCAAACAACTATAGGCTATCTCAAATGTTTGGATTAGGACCGCAAGGGGACGAAGAGTGGAAAGAAGGTAAAAAATGTAACTAAAATAACACTTAAGATCATAATTAAGATGGCGGCAGCGGAACACGCCGCACAGTCCGTCGATCTCATTGAGCAAATGAACAAAAATAGAATAGAGTAGTCGTAGATAAATGAAATTTCGTGCAGACATTTATTTGGACTAAATAGATATATAGATATAAGAGAAATTGTGACAAAACAGGACGACATATACGCCCACCGCCCACATATACTTAAAACAAAAAAAAAAAAACAAAAAACTATGACAAGGTATTTTTTTATTTGTTGTGTAATTTAATGATAACGCATGCAATTTTGTGGATTTTAAAAATTTTGAAATGTATTGCATCTGAAAAAGATTGGATGTTGTACTGCAAATTTTGAATTTGAATAATAAATTCAACTATTTCTAGGTTAATATATTATATATAAAGTGATAATACAAATTATTTAAAAACCTCGTTTGCCTCAAGCTACTTAAAATTAGTAAAATTTATAAAAAGTTCTATAAATTACACATTTTTAAAAGTTCAATATTTTTAGTTGTAGGAAAAAAATAAAATAACACAATAAACAAAATTTAAAACGTTTTTTCTATTTTGCTTATAATATTGTAAAGTAATTGAAAAAACATTTTTCTACATTTTTTTAGAGTTTAACAGTTATTTTTCTAAAGCACCTAAAGTAATTTCTTTTAAATAGTCTTTTTTTTATTATAAATTAGCTGAGTTTAACTAGCGCCTTCTTGCTACAATATAGAGAAGTAGCCGAAGAAAAAATTTTCAGTATTTTATTTAATGGATTGACACATTTTTTCTCAAATTGTACCAGCTATCTAATACGTTATATAATCGACAATTTCAATTACTTTTTTCGACTTAATTTTTTTAATTATTATCTATCTCCAGTTTTTTATTTATTTTTTTTCTTATTCTTATTCTTATTTCCGTTTTAAAAATGTATGCCTTAAATGTATATTTAATCATGATTTATTTCTTATGTTTAAGCAATAAACTGTTAAATGTGAATGGTAAAGTTGCGTTGCGCTTAAATGTCTAAATGACAAATATTATGTATGAATAATTAGTTTATAGAGATAGTACCTTTAATACGATTAGAATTCCAGCTAAACAAAATCAGGGCTTTAATATCTGCCACATTAACGCCCAAAGTGTAGGTAACAAATTGGATGAATTCCAATATTTATTCGAAAACTCTGGAATTGATGCAATATGTGTCTCCGAAACTTGGTTCTCTAACAAAATAAGCCATCATTTTTATGGTGTTAATGGATACCATGGTTTTTGGTCTGAAAGATATAAACATGCTAGTGGAGTAGCAATATACGTAAGAAATAATATTTCAAGTAAAATGAACACTATCTACAATAAACCGAATGATGTTGAATATGTTCTTATTGATGTTAACCATAATGGTACCACATTGTTTCTTGGTTAAGTCTATCGACCGTATAAAACTATAAAAATTGAAAGACTTGTCAATTAACTGGAGCTTTTATCAGCGTCATATCCTGAAGTTATAATAGCCGGTGACTTTCATTGTAATTTGCATGCTGATGCTAGTCTAACTATTATGATGTCATCATTTAACTTATTTCCTGTTAGTGGATCTTGACCCACCCACTTTACAAATATCAATAGCACCATACTTGACTTATTCTTGGTCAGTAATAAAAACAAAGTTTTACACTATGATCAACTAATGGTACCAGCCTTTTCAAAACACGATCTAATTTTTGCAGTATAAGACTTTGCCACACAGAAACTTGCCACAAAGTTTACTTATCATGATTTTATGAGTCTAAATATCCTGGCCGTAGAAACTAATCTTAAAAATATACTTTGGGACCAAATGTACTGCCTGTTGTTAGTTGTACTGCATGTTCCATTGAAAACTAAGACAGTCAGAAGCTGTGTACGGTCAAGGTTTAACAATGAAACAAAATCATTGATACAACTTCGGGATAATATATATAATATGTGGAACCAATACAGGACACCAGAATATTGTGAGCAATATCATCTAGCTTAGAAAGCTGTTGTGGCTAATATACAATGCGATAAATCTGCTTGTTATTCCAACGCTATATATTCAACAGTACTTTTGAAACAAAAAAGACGTGAAAAATTATACGTGACATTGAAATTGGTAAGACAACTAATCGCAAAAATGATGTTGATATCAAGTTGCATAACGAATTTTTCGTCAATATGCAGTTGCCAACCGTAAACCCTGGTTTTTATGCTCAAACACCCCAAATGATCCATCCGTTGCAAAATTTAGTTATAAGTGCCTTAATCTAGATGATGTTGCAGAAGGTATTTATAAAGTCAAATCAAATGCCGTCAGTCTGGATAATATTAATCCAAGGTTCATAAAGATATGACTACCATGGATAATACACGCTATCAAGCAATTCTATAACACAATTATAACCACCAGTATTTTTCTGACGGAATCGAGATATGCCAAAATCATACCAGTGCCTAAAACTAGCAATGAATACCGTCCAATATCAGTTTTACATTACCTTTCCAAAGTTTTTGAGCGACTTATTTGTAAACATTCAGTTGAATATATAAATCAGTAAATTTGTTAACTGACCGTCAATCAGGTTGCAGATCCAAACATAGCTGTTTAACTGCTCTAACCGATGTAATCGAAGATATAAGAAATAGCTCGACCATTCAAAGGCCTTTGATATTCTTCATTCTTCAATACTATGCTTCAAACTATCTAAAATGTTCAACTTCTCCACTACTGCCGTTAGATTGACGTTAACATATTTAACTGACAGATGTCAATACGTCTGTTCCGCATGGCTCCATACTGGGTCCATTACTGTATTCAATGTACACTAATGATATACCGGAACAGCTGGAACATTCCAGTATTCAAATGTACATTGATGATATTCAGCTCTACCTTGATAGCTCTGTAGCTTCTATCATCACTAGAGTTAAAGATCTTAACATTGATTTTAATAAAATTTTTCTCTGGGCAACTGCAAATTGCTTACGAATTAACCCTAAAAAGTTAAAATATATTGTAATTTGTAAAAATTCCGTCAAAATTGAATCCAGTGTTGATGTTTTCCTGGGTGGTAGCAGGATTGATATTGTTAATTCTGCCAGAAATCTTTGCGTGGTTTTCAACAATACGCTAACTTGGCCAGATCACATCAATCAAACATGTGGACGAGGGTATAGTATGCTAAGGTGCTTGACAGTATTACACACCACAAAAAATAAGACTACTTTTGCCTAAAACATATTAATACCAACTCTGCTGTATTCTTCTGAAGTCTTCTCTGGCTGCACTTCAAAAGACACCGCGAAACTCAACTGAGAGAAAATTTTTTATATTAAGTATCCGTCTCTGGAACCAACTTCCTCCAAACTTGCAAGCTATTGGCAACGCAAATAAATTTAAACATTTTCTTTAGTAATTTTACCGAACGTAATCTGCCATTTACGGCCAGTTGTAACTACAATATCTTATGTTTTTCATTATTTATATTAAATTTTTTTTTTGTATTACCAGGTTTACCGGTATAAAATGAGCGTTTTTTTTAGAAAAAAAAAACACTAATGTGAGCGTTTTTTTTTTTAGAAAAAAAAACACTAATTTTTAATGGGAAAGTAAAAAACATTTTATTCAAAGTATTGAACATCGCTGACTACACATTCTTCCCGTCTGTCAGGCAATTTGTGGATTCCACGCCAATAAAACTGTTCGTCTTTTAAAGCAAACCAATTAGTCACCCAATTTTCGACTTCCTCGTAGGAGTCGAAGTGCTGCTCTACCAATACGTGTCACATCGATGAAAAGAAATAGTAGTTGGTAAGAGAGTCTGGTAAATACAGCGGTTGGGGTAGCCTAATGCTTTGATTGTATCCTGAACCGATTTTGCTTTGTGTTCAAAATTACATTGCCGTGTATATACTGTACTATACTGTTCGTTCGGGGTTGGCAAAAACCCGATTTTTTTTGGGTTTTTTGATTGGTTTTATTACTGATTCCAAAATTCCGTTCAAGTCGACAATATTTTCTGTTTGTTAATACAATTACGTTGTTTAACTATTTATAATGCAATGTTGCACTCTTGGTGGGAGCTAGGTACTGCTAAAACTCGGTTATCAGAGCAAACTGGAAATACTTCGTTAGAACCGCGTATTATGAGAAAAACGACCGGAATATAAAGACAGACATGATTAAACTATTCTTTTGCATGACAATGCCTGCCAAAACTTTCAAAACAATTATTAGAAACGATCACATGCCGCTAGTGCCGTATTTTCCGAACATTGATCCGTCTGACTATTGGCTGTTGCGACGGATGCAATATACTTATACCTCTTTATACGGCCTTTTTATACGGCATCCGCTATAACGGAACTATGGATCACGTTCGCTATACGACTCAAATTACCCCGTTTTTTTTTTACAAAAAGGGAAGCAAATACAACACATATATATCTCGTTTTACGGCATTTCTGTTTACGGTCTACATTTTCAGAACCTATCTGGGCCGTATAAAGAGGTATGAGCTTATCAGCAAGCATGTCACCAATTTACTTCCTTTGAAGAAATATAAAATCGACTTCAAAGTTGGAGCGCCTTATAAGTTGAGACATTTTTCTGAGACGGGATTTGCAAATTGGTTCAGAAGCGTTGAAAAGATGTAAGCACTGATTTGATAAATTAGTATTTTTACAAATTTGAATTTGAAAATGAATTTATTTTTTGAGCTAAAAAAAAATCTGAATGAATTAATCCGTAGTCGTAATAGGTGAATTATACTTATTTTTGTTGTAAATGAACTACGAAAGCTTTTAAATTAAAAAACCCACTCGGGTTCTTTTAATATAATACCAAATAAGACCCGGGTGGGTTTTTTAATTAAAAGTTTTCGTAGTTTACATACAACAAAAGTGAGTTTCGAACACCGTAATCGTTTCTCGATCAATGCATTGTTTAAACTGATAATTTGTTGTCGGTAGCGATCTGTATTAACGGTTTCACCAGGTTTAAGGAGCTCGTGGTACACCTCACCTTTCTGATCAAACCAGACCTACAGCATTGTCTTCCTGCCGAATCGATCTGGTTTAGCAGCCGAAATTGATGGATTAACTAATGATTTTTTCCGTTTAGAGCATAATCACCATATACCTCGACAAGCATTCAATGCGACTCTGCAGGACTTTTCTTCAAATGAAAAAAATATGATCTCCGCAAATCGCCATTTTCTGGTACAAAATTCTCTGTCTTTAACACGATAAAAAAATATAATGTTGTTTGTTCACAGATTTGATGTGTACTGAATATGTGTGACAGATGTCATTACCAACAAAAAAAAAAAAAAAAAATTAAGGCTCGTTCACAATAAATGTTCCTATGGAGGCATTTGTATCTTGACGCTCACTTCATACCGGTACACCTTGTATGTTACGGTTTTTTTTTCTTTCTTTTTATATATATAATATTGTTATTGTTAAATTTTATGAATATTATTGTTATGACTTGTCAGAGTCTGATACTCAAAATTATAAGATATTATATCTTGATGTTTCTGAAATTCAGTTTTAATAAATGTTACAAATACATATACGAAATATGTATATGGTTTTAAAACTTTTCCTGCACAAATGTGCACAACGTCAATTTTAATTAAATCGGTTCAGTACTTTAGGAGTAATACGACTATTAAATTATTAATAACACACCGAAACAAAACGCATATTTTTGGCTTAAGGCCGCAGTACATAATATTCGTTATACATTATTTTTTATATTTGTTTTTTGTTTTTAATGATATATCCACTAAAAAAAGATTTATATATTTCTAGAATACGGGCGATTTGTGGTCAATTGATCTATACTTTCAATTCTTAATGCCAATGGTATGAAGAGAGCAGAAAATCATGTAGAAGATTATTATTTTTGATTGATGAGTGTGGTCGGTCTAAATGAAAAAAAGCAAAGTATATATATTTAAACGTGTCATTAGTGGCCGAGCCACTTTCTAGTACGAGACTCTTGCCAATTTGTTCAGATATGACTGCAAATTCCATTTATCACCGATGAAGAGTTCATCATCGACCAATGATTATTTACACTTAAAAAAAAAGATACTACTTTTTACAAAATCAGAAAAGAGGTTGGTTCTTTATTGCAAAATTATCGTAAGATTGGAGCTCTAATGTATCTCCAAATATATTTTCTTCATTCCCATCTCGATTTTTTTCCCGAAAACTTAGGCGATACAAACAAGGAGAGTTACTACACCAAGATTTGTTGAAAATCGAAAGAATACACTAAGAATTTAAGGATGAGGGCATGATGGGCGACTACTATTGGACTCTAATGCATAAAACGGATCCCAAACAATACACACGATTCATTTAGACTTCTCTTCATTTTATATTTTCACATTTTATTGAATAAAATGGACTTAAATTGTCAAAAATTGTAAAAAAAAATGTTTTATTCAATATTTTGAAAACTTGCAGTTACTTTAAACCAAAACCGTGTAAGCTTTCCTAAATGGTTATATTGACGCGTTATTTTCTACCATTACCAGCACATTCAATAGAAAGTTAATCACTTTTATATAAATTGTCAAAACTAAAATTGGCTATTTAATAACAAAATTATTCAAAAGCAGACTCTTCATTACTGAAAATAATAAAAGCAAAGAAAAAGACTTACGACATAAATTTTCTTTTTTTAATTTTGAACCATTTTCCTCTTCAATCCCTATTCTAGGAAATATTTTATGCTCATGCCATAGCAGTGTTGCCAGAATCCAAATTCAATTTTAGACAAACAAAGCGTCAAAATTATCCAAAATATTATAAATTATACAAAATAGTTTTTGTGTTCGCTTGTAACGATCTTTATGACTTTATTTTAGTTTTAATTCGCTAAAAAACATTTTCCACTAGTTATTACTGTTTTCAAATTAGGAAACAGAGTCCCATCGAGACCGTTTTAGAAACTTGTACCCAATAACTTTCATTGTGAAAATTGTCATCAAGTCATTGATCTTCTAAAGCTAAAAAGGCATGCTGGGTCCAGTTCGTCATCACCAATTTCTATGATAGGAAACTTTTATTAAAATACATTGATTATTTAACTTAACAATACTCTGCATACTTTTCTAGTTATTTTGTAAAATTTTGTTAAATTCATCATCAAAATTTAATCTTTCTCTGATTTGGCTTACAACTCCAATATGAGAACAAGAAGGAAACGATTTTTAAGCTAATAAACCTATACATACAAATGTACATATAAACAATATAATATTAAATTATATGATTATTGATAGAAAATTTACTACTACTCGTATGTAATATTGTTGACACATAATTGCACAAAAATACACAAAAACTTTATGGTTCAAAAATAGTTCAAGAAAAAAATTTTTATTCTATTTTTGTGTAATTATACAGAAATGGGCAACACTGTACCATATCGCACATACCCAAGTGTACACTACAGCACATATGTAACGATGCTAAATTATTATCTTTGGTTTTGTTTATCTTCTCTTTCTTGTACTTTGTCCTTTGCTGTATGCAATGACGAATATGTCAAGTACAAGCAATTATTTATGAATAATACGTTTGCCATATGAAAGTGAAAGAGAGAGAAAGATAGAGAGAGAGAAAGATAGAGAGAGAGAAAGGAAAGCTCATCTATCTTTTTATTGTATTTGTTGTTGGTTTTTTAGGTTTTACTGCAGAAACTTGATTAATGGGATCCATTTGTGTTTAAAAAATTTGAGCTTTAAAATGAATTCTTTAAATTAGATTTGGTGTTGTTGTTGTTTTTCTTTTACTGTATTTTAAACATTTTTAATTACAAATTAATTTTAATTACACATTTGAAAAAGAAATTAATTTAAGACAATTAAAAATTATAATAAAATAAATAAATGATGCGATAAAAAGAGCGAAATACGATTACTTGAGAAGTGATATCAATTTTTCTGATTGGAACTATCGGATACAACAAAAATCTGTTTTTAAAATTTTTCAAACACTTTCAAAATTTTGAGTTACGGGTAAAAAACCGGTTTTCCGTTCCTTCAAGCACTTATTAGCAACTAATTTGATTGAACATAAACTTAGTTGAATTATCACACGGACTGAATAAAGGGTGTTCAGAATTGAAGTATCATTTTAATTTAAATAAAAAAAAGACTTTATTTCATATTGTATTAAAAATATTTTTATTTCAGTTTATTACAAATAGGTTCCGGTTAACAATGACAAATTATGTCGGTCAAGTGAACCCACTACTGGCTCGGTAGGCTCCCAATCTTTTACCAAAATTATCAACCACGTTCTTCAATAAACCGTTGTCAATGGTTAATATCTGCTAGGTAATGTTGGTTTTAAGCTCTTGTTGTGGGATTATGCATTGCACTTTCAATTTCAAAAAACCCCATAAATAAAATCTAAGAAATACGCAAACAAGCTAGATTTCGGCCAAATATGTGTGATCAAATCAAACCAAATCACTTCGCATTATCGTCGACCATGTCAATGAGTGGCAATCACCTCTTTTTATGGAATTTATTGATAAAACTGCTTTTGATAGCATGCATTTGGACGGCGTTATGGCTTCAGGCGTGGTCCCTAAATATACCCGTCTTGTAGAGGCACAATATGAGGATTTTAAATGTAGAGTTCTCCACAACGACAAATATTCTATAGCTTCAGCTCAACATTTGGTATTTGTCACCCATATTATTTTTGATCGTTCTCGATGCTGTTCTGTCTCAGTCGTTGGATGGCCATAAACGTGGCATTTAATTAAACTTTAGTTAATACCTCGAAGACCTTGACTATGCCTACGACATATGTTTGATATTATTTCGTTATACAGATATGCAAAGCAAAATCGATGACCAGAATCGTGCATCTAAGGGAGTGGGTCTGACGGTCAACTGTTTCAAGCCAAATACTATGTCTGTTCCACCGGTCAGGTTGAATGACCAATTGAGTATCGAGAACGAAAGCATGGAGCGCTCTAAAAGTTTCTGCTATTTGGGCAGCCTAATCACACCCGACGGGGCAGCTGCTTAAAATGTAGAAAACCGAATTAACAAAGCTTAAGCCCCTTTTGGTCAACAGCTTTATCCATGATCACAAAATTGCAAATATTTAGATCAAATGTTAAATCCTTAGTGTATGGCTGCAAGGCCTGGCTGATGAATGGAAGATTGGCAAATTATATACAAAAAATAATGGAAGATTGGTAAATAAATGTTTATAACCCATGCCTGAGACATATATTGAGAATATAGTGGCCAAAAATTATTTGGAGCTTTTGCGCAGGTGCTATGAGGAGTTAGTGACAATCCAATTAGGCTTCGAAAACAGAGGTGGCTTGGTCACTCGCTACGCAAACCAACAGATGAACTACCCAAAGAGGCGTTGGACTGGATTCCTTCTGGTACTAGAAGACACGTGCGGGCAAGAATAATATGGCGTCGGACAATAAATGCGGAAATCGAAGCTTCTAGCAAAAGCTGGAAAGAGATAAAGGAGATTGTGTGGAACAGAGAGAGGCGGAGAAATTTTATGGAGACCCTATGCTTCAACTAGAAGACGAACATATAGGTCGTGATATACACGCACTCACAAACACAGCTGCCTGATATGACGATTTACCAACAATTTGACGGTTTTGTCATGAAAAAATGTAACTGATAAATAAAATACTTACGGCCAAATATGCAAGTGGTTCAAATAACCTCTATCCGTCTTTCTAGGTAGTTGTGCTATTTATTTGCATTTGGAAAACCTCAATAAAATAGGAATATTTTTATATTAAATTCGACTCAAATCAGAAATATCATTAATAAAAAGATATTAAAGCCAAATATGATTGACTCCCGCTAGTCTTTCTAGTGTTAAATGGAAAATATCGCTGACTGGTGAACATGTTAAATATATCTGATAAATGTATTTTTGAATGATTGCGATGCTAAAAAAATTTTAAATTTTTCTTTTAATAAATCATCGTTGCTGATTATTTGATCATGTGCGCAAAATACAGCCAAACGCCACTCTTATTCAAATGGTCAAGTCATGTTTAATAACACGATGTTAATTACACGCACAATAAAAAATAAATAAATAAATAAATATATATATAAATAATAATAATAATAATAATAATAATAATAATAATAATAATAATAATAATAATAATAATAATAATAATAATAATAATAATAATAATAATAATAATAATAATAATAATAATAATAATAATAATAATAATAATAATAATAATAATAATAATAATAATAATAATAATAATAATAATAATAATAATAATAATAATAATAATAATAATAATAATAATAATAATAATAATAATAATAATAATAATAATAATAATAATAATAATAATAATAATAATAATAATAATAATAATAATAATAATAATAATAATAATAATAATAATAATAATAATAATAATAATAATAATAATAATAATAATAATAATAATAATAATAATAATAATAATAATAATAATAATAATAATAATAATAATAATAATAATAATAATAATAATAATAATAATAATAATAATAATAATAATAATAATAATAATAATAATAATAATAATAATAATAATAATAATAATAATAATAATAATAATAATAATAATAATAATAATAATAATAATAATAATAATAATAATAATAATAATAATAATAATAATAATAATAATAATAATAATAATAATAATAATAATAATAATAATAATAATAATAATAATAATAATAATAATAATAATAATAATAATAATAATAATAATAATAATAATAATAATAATAATAATAATAATAATAATAATAATAATAATAATAATAATAATAATAATAATAATAATAATAATAATAATAATAATAATAATAATAATAATAATAATAATAATAATAATAATAATAATAATAATAATAATAATAATAATAATAATAATAATAATAATAATAATAATAATAATAATAATAATAATAATAATAATAATAATAATAATAATAATAATAATAATAATAATAATAATAATAATAATAATAATAATAATAATAATAATAATAATAATAATAATAATAATAATAATAATAATAATAATAATAATAATAATAATAATAATAATAATAATAATAATAATAATAATAATAATAATAATAATAATAATAATAATAATAATAATAATAATAATAATAATAATAATAATAATAATAATAATAATAATAATAATAATAATAATAATAATAATAATAATAATAATAATAATAATAATAATAATAATAATAATAATAATAATAATAATAATAATAATAATAATAATAATAATAATAATAATAATAATAATAATAATAATAATAATAATAATAATAATAATAATAATAATAATAATAATAATAATAATAATAATAATAATAATAATAATAATAATAATAATAATAATAATAATAATAATAATAATAATAATAATAATAATAATAATAATAATAATAATAATAATAATAATAATAATAATAATAATAATAATAATAATAATAATAATAATAATAATAATAATAATAATAATAATAATAATAATAATAATAATAATAATAATAATAATAATAATAATAATAATAATAATAATAATAATAATAATAATAATAATAATAATAATAATAATAATAATAATAATAATAATAATAATAATAATAATAATAATAATAATAATAATAATAATAATAATAATAATAATAATAATAATAATAATAATAATAATAATAATAATAATAATAATAATAATAATAATAATAATAATAATAATAATAATAATAATAATAATAATAATAATAATAATAATAATAATAATAATAATAATAATAATAATAATAATAATAATAATAATAATAATAATAATAATAATAATAATAATAATAATAATAATAATAATAATAATAATAATAATAATAATAATAATAATAATAATAATAATGAAAACAATGGCAGACCACTGTTACATTCTGTATGTGTTGGGTTAGACTGTCAAGAGATAGTGTTTGTTTTCTATTATTTGTTAAAAAAACGAGAGAGATAAACATCAAGTTATATAATCACTGAACAGTTGGTAGACATTTAGTCGACACTAAATGTATGCTTTAATAATAAGCCGGTTGAATTTTGATTTGTAATAATAATGATAATAATAAAATTGTTTTTGTATTATTTGTGAAGGCCGTATAAGTTTTTATTTTATTTTTGTACAAATCAATTTGTATAATGACGGCTAAAATAGCAGTCTTTACAAGTGCATTAGTGTTGGTGTGTGTATGTGCTTGAGTTTTTGTTTATGTTTTTTTTTTATTTCATTTTGAAGCTGTCATCGCTTTAACTCCCGAGGCGTTAACATTCGTGCTTTATTTTTTGTGTTATGAATAAATGTACAATACGTGTGTGAATTGAGTTTTACATGCATATGTACAAAAAAAGAACCACAATAACAACAATACCATTATGCATGTTTAGATTTAGAAGCTGCTCATACCCTGCACTAAAAAAAAAAGAATGAGTCAGTGAGTGAATGAAAAATTATATTCTTTTGTACTAAAACACGGCCGAGCCCCCTTTTCTTTGTTTAAGACCTACGTACGAGTATGTATATATAAACAATATGTGTTAGAGCATGCAATGGAATATGAGGAAAAAAACAACGTCTACTTGATGTCTGACAACGCCACTAATGCCAGACTACAACATGACACTCACACCCCTGAGAGACAGACGTACATACTATGTAAGTATAGACGAGAAAAAATAGGGATTTCATTGCAAGTACCATAATACACCAAGAAACAGAGAAAAAAACGTATCAATTGTCATTGACAGTTTGTGACGTTCAAAGCAGAGTTGATTGAAGTTGTTTGGGTTTTGTTTTGTCTGTCTTGCTGAATTCGGTTGTTGGCACGATTGTATGACATGCCGGTAACAATATTAGACAACGTCACAGTGTATCTGTGTAACATTTTTTGTTTTCAAACATTATATGTATGTAACGTTGCCAAGTGTCATTTGGTTAAGTAACATTAAATCATTTTCACACAAACACATAACATACAAATATATGTATGTATGTATGTATGTATGTATATATGTATGCATATAGTGGGTGTACAAGCACTTGGTTTTTTCTGTTTTTTTGGTTAAACACACATGAATAATCCCAACAGTAACAACAATCCATACAACAGCGGTTGGGGTTTCGTTGATTATTATTTATTTAAGAGTAGATATGTTGTATATACTTACATACATACATACTCGTATATACCTAAGTATGTATTTATATAAGTAGGTGTGTATTTCTCCTTTTTCTCTCATTGTTAGGTATGTAAGTACGTATGCTTCAGGCTGCTTATTTCCTACTAAAATATGCGTGTGTGTGTAATACAATCTTTGCAAATGTGTGTGTGTGTGAGTGTATATATGTTTAAATTTTTCAGAGTTTTGAAGGTTACTTCTGCTATGTTTTGTTATGTTTTGGCAAATTCTAGGTTAAGGTCATTACTTAAATATTTTCTTATAATTTATGTATATTCATATGTACGTACTTGTATTAAGTTTCTTGCATTCTCTCTTTATATTGTCACTGTTTTGTTGAATTTATTTTATTTCCATTTTATTCAACGACCTTGAAACTTAAACCCCTTATTACTGACAACATTTTTTTCCGTCATTACTCTGCTGTTTATTTTGTTATAAAAATAGACCCTTTTTTGTTAGAAAATTGAATTATAAAAGGTATTGAGGTCAAGGCCAAAAGAAAAGTACAAAAAAATCCTTGAGCATCTGTTATTCTCCTCCTGCAAAGTTAAACAAATTCATTATGAGCGTACACTTCATTACATTCCGACAAGTCCTTTTTCTGTTTTTTTTTTCGTTGGCCCTTTTTTGTTAATATTTTTTTCTTTTACGATACAAAGTCAAGTTTAACCCTTTTTTTCTATATATTTGTCATTAAATAAAAGAATTTTTTTTTTGTTTGGTTTGGAAAGGAAAAAAGAAAAAAAGCACGTGACTATTTTTTATTCTCACTTTTTTAAGGAATTTCCTTAAACTTTACACCATTTCAAAGTGATTATAAACAAAAAGTAAAACAAAATCTTATAATAATATCCTTTATATTATAGGGAGCTAAAGAGGTTGATGATTTAATCCCTTTAAATATAACTCCTTAAAAAGCCAATAACGAATGTGACAATTTTACTAAAAATAAAATACATTTTGTCAACTTGCCAGTTGGGTTTGCGGCCTGTATCTCAAGTTCTGGTGTGGGCATTTAATTTTTATTAAAATAGTCACATTGCTTATCGCATTATTCGAAAAATAAAAAATAAATGTAAAGCTAGTTCAGTGAAATTAGGTATCTTAAATCACCAGGAAATCTACCATCAGACGTCAAAGCTTTAGTTGAATAGTAATTGTATAAACTTATAGAAACTAATGCGCGGGGTCCAAGACCATATATAATTGGCCAATGCTATGTTTGATTATGCACTGAGTTTAAAAATTTTAGTTCTTTTTTTCACTGAAACTTAAAGTTATTATTGGATCAAATGATAAGTTTCGAGGATATTTATTATATTTTTTACATTTAAAGGACTTTTTTATTACTCTTCTAGGGAGCATGTTGGCATTCCACAAAGCATCCATTGCTTTGTTTCAGTTTCAGTAATGAAGTTGATTTTCAAGCTAAGTAGATGATTAGTCGACTGTTGCTGGTTGTTGTTGTTAAATTCTCATTAGAAACGGTGTAGCTTAAGAAACTTTTGCAATATTTATTGAAGGATTTGCATCTTTTTTTATTAACCCAGTAATTTTTTTTTCATCTTTATTTTCTTTTTTTTTAATAAATTGTTAGAAACCCTTATTTGGTTGTCAGGTTTCATTTTTAACTGCTTTTATCCGATTTTATTTTTACTTTTTGTGTGAAAAGTCTGTCTTTCTTTCTCAGCATCAGAAAACCTGTTGACTTTTGAAGTAAAAGATTTTTATGTAAAATTTTTTTTTGTTGGTATTTTATTTCTTTTTTATGTTTGTGTTACTGTTTTTTTTTTACTCAAATTTTATTTGAGTCTATAGACATTGCAAACAATTTTTTCTTGTATTTTTGCTTTTCCTCTAATTTTCTTCCTGTCATGTTTTCAAGACGTTCGCTTGTTGTCTTTCTAAGAAATCAATTTGATCCTTTTCTGTTTTCATTTTTTTTTTTTTTTTTGGTTTGTGTCTGTTCATATACAAATTGTTAAAATTTTTGTCCGTCTATTTGTATGTCTTTTAGTGTAATACCCAATTGTGGTTTGTTTGATTTGAAAAAAAAAGAATAAATAAAAAATAAAATTGTGACCTTTTTGCTTGAGTAGAGTCGTGATCCTACTTTTTGCCCTCAACTGAAAAGTGGTTTATTGTTTGATAAGCCAAATTCGCAACAGGTTGCTTAACAATTTCCTATTGAAGGGATTTAGTGGAGTACGATTTTCCTCTTTTTTGTCGCAAAATAAGTTCAAAGGTCAATCACTTTTGTTTTCAAGGAATTTAATGTTCAAGTATTTAGAGGAAATGCGTATTTAAAAACAATAAGTCTAATATTTATGTACATGCTATGGATTTTTTTAAACCTAAAACAATAATAAGCGTATTAGAGAAAAACTAAGGAATTTTTTCTAGTAATTTTTAATCATATTCAGATAAAAATTGCCAACAGCTGCCGGTGATATTTTGAACATTTTTCAATGATTTTTTATGCATGTTATTACAAAAATACGTGGCAATTATTTAATGTGTCATACAAATTGGTTGCATACTTTTTATAGAAAAATCACATCAAATATATTTGCAGCTGATGTCACAGTTAAAAATTTTATTTCATCATTTGTAGCAGTTTTTTGCCTTTATTTAGATTTTGGAATAAATTCATGTATTTACTGCGGCAACATGCACATACATGCATATCGTCATACGAAATCCAAAAAGCCCTAAGTTATATTTCAAAAATTTCACAAGAGAAGCAAAAAACTTGTTCAAATGTGGAATAAACCATTTAATGCATCATAATCAATCAAAAAGTCGATATCGAATTTTTTGTAATTTAGGGCTTTTTGGATTTCATATGACGATACGTATGTTTGTACTGCAACAGTTGCAAACATAATTTTTTTTTTCTTATTTACCAAGCTAGTAGTGACCTTTAAAAGGCATTTGAAAAAATGGGGAAAATTAACAAGGATAGAGTGCATGATGACATTCAAATTCAAACCATTAGATAAGTTACTGTGTGTGCAACAACAAAAAAGTGGCATGTATCGGCAAACAATGAATAAAAATTGTGTCAATGTGTCTACGAACGAATGGACAGACGACAGTTGGAAAATAGAGTAAAAATAACACCATCGTTTACGATGAAAATGTAGATCAAGTGGAAACTTCACTTTCACAATAACCAGGCCGCATTTCATGGCCAGACTGTGTGGATAATGGGACAGACAGATAAATGGAGAGACATAGATGCAAAAAATATAAAACAGATACCAATAGGAACTGTTCTACTCTACATACCAGACATACAGACATTCATAGCTTAAGTCTGTCTGTATTTCATTGAGTTATGGAATCTCTCCCTATGGTAACAGCAACTAAAGAGGATGAAAACACTAAAACTCTTTTCTCTGGGCCAAAACTAAATTGGAATAGAGGAATGAAAAAAAATCAGACCGGTGCTCAGTTACTGAGCCACAGAAAAAGAATAGGAAAAATTTAAAAAAGTCCGTGTCATTGCTGGAAAAACTATAGCGTTCGTTGTTCATGTGCCAAAATGAAATGCTACTCCTTTTTTTAAACCTGACATATTGTACGATGTTATGCGCTTTTTTATAAGGCTGCTGTTGCACAGAAACAACTTTTCTCTTTTACATTGTTAGAGGGACGCCGACTGCATATACTGGACACACAGAAAGACACTCGCACAGAGTGCATACATTGTTTAAATGTGTCAGTCAGCCATCTAGCCAAATAGAGCAGCCAAGCAACAAAAATACTCTGGCAGCCATTGAATGCGCGATATTCAATGTTATGCCAAAGTTGCAACAATACACTCTTTACAAAAATTCATGGTGTTGTTGTTGCTATTCTTCTTCAATGTTTTGTTACTTTTAAAAATTGTATTCTAAACTAAAGTATTAAACGAACGAACGAACGAATGAACGACCGCACCAACGACGACAATTTTACGTTGTTTACTTACTGGCTGGCTGACTGAATAAATGCCTGGTTTTGGCATAATCATTGCGAGTTGCAACAGGCAAAATAAAAACGCAAAAAAAAAAAAAACAAAGCGAAAAAGTTTTATAAAGTTTTATGCACATCGTTTGTGGCAGCACGTACGAGGAAACGAAATCGAGAACATCATCATCATCATCATCATCATCATCATCATCATCATCATCATCGTATTATTTACTAGCAACAGCAAGTTCAAACAAAAAAATATCTATTTGGCATGGTTTTCCTTTGCAGGTTACTGTCTGTCTGTCCGTCTTTGGTTCCCACACTTTTTTCTTTGCCAAACAGTGCCACTCTCTAATGGTGTCAATGTATTCTAACAATGTTTGGAAATGGCAAAAAAAGGGAAACTCTGTGACTCCTTCATGTGAAAGGGTTTCAAACCATATCAGTGTCAGTTGGTATCTGAAAAAAATTAAAAATAAAGTGTTGCATAGCAGCATCATAGAAGAATAGAATATACATTAAAATGATGCAACCACATGTTGCATGCTTAACCTTTTTAGGAAACCAAAAAATAAGTGAATTGTTGAATCCAATGAGCCAATATACGCTGGTTTCAATGTATCGGTTGGGCCATCTATCTGTCACAAAATTCAGTGAACGAAAGGAATCGATTTATGTTTGAGTAACGTTGTGATTTATTGGAAATTTATTTCCAAAACAAAGACAATTGGTCGGAAATTACACGAAAATGTTCTATAAAATTTGGTCGCAGAGAAGGACCAACAGTGCACGGTCTATGCAAGTTTATTTTTGTTAAACTTCGTGAAACTGGTTTCATTGTTGATGTACCAAAACGTAAGCGAGCTCGTACGTTATAGGCTTAATAAAATATAATAAGAAAACAAAAATTCAGGCACCCTTCACTGAAGTAAAGAGTATTCCGAAACTTTCAGCAACGATTGAAACTGGTCTTGATGGAATATTAGAGCATCATGTCTGATCGCATATTTCGAACAAAACTCGCTTCAAACGAATCAGTTGTGCTTAGTACAGATTCTCTGAGATCGCCTGGCCCGATTTGAACAGATTATAATCGATAATACCATTCTGGCTTCATCAAATGCACATATTTTGCGTTTCGGATTGTCTAAATAAATAAAGCAAAAACTAATTTTTTATGTCGCTCCAAAATCAAGTTGCAGAAATTTCCAATAAATTTGCAAGTTATTATGGAGTTCGATAACAAACTTCATAGAGTAATGGAGTCTCTAACGTCGAATCAAGTATTTGGATTATGAGCACGTTTTATCATCATTTTGACGATTTTCGATGCCAAGAACAACCAAATGACGACTTGACGATTTTGCTCTTAAAATGACGGTTTTTGGTTTACAATAAAAATTTACTACATATTGTGTAAGAACTGTATGGCAACGTATTATGTAATGTTATGTTTACTACATTTTGTGTAAGAACTGTTTCACTAAAGTATGTCAACGTATTATGTAATGTTATGTTTACTACATATTGTGTAAGAGCTGTTTCACTAAAGTATGGCAACGTATTATGTTGTTAATCAATCAGGCAAAGAAAACTATTGTAAAAAAATATGTGTGTAGAAAGCAAGATGTAAAAAGGACAAGAGTTATTTTTTTTTCTTATGCATGTGTTTCCAGAGTTGATCATTTTCGTAAAAAAGGCGAACATGAAAACTTTTCACGTTCGTTACTTTAATAATAGACAATAACATTTGTTGAAAAAAAACGCAAATTTTAAATTAAAATATTTATTTAAAAAAATGCTGAGATGCAAACAAAACTTCATTGTTAGGTCCTTTAAAAAACATTTACAAAAAGTATCATATTGAAATACTGGAATGAAATAAAGGCAATTGGTTTTGCAATTTCCGCATAAATAGAAGGGAACTTATATTTTTAATATACTTCTTAGAGAGTTCTTTATTTATTGTTGCGATTTTAAAGCCAAAAACAAAGGAAAAATCTGGTCCCATTCGTATTATACTCGTTGCCGTAGCTCCAACATACTATTGCCCGAAAAATTATCCATTGAATTGTAATAAGAGTTTTATACTGGTCTATAACTTTTGCTGCAATAGCCATTCTTGGATAATTTTAACTTTCTGTCTTGGATCACTGTCTTACAAGGAGACATTTTTTATTATTTTTGTTATAATAATAATAATAAATCTTTATATTGTTACGAAAATAGAAATACAACACTGCATTGTGAGATTTTGGTGAGTTTTGTGTCACCTCGTCAATTTGGCAGCACTGTCACATCGACCATCTTTACGTTACATTTGAATTAACGGATATGAAAATAGAAGATGGTTGATATTTCCTGAAACTTTCAAACTTTCGTTTGGCCGTCAACAAACAAAGTTGTGTAAAAGCGGAAATAAAAGTGTTGTATAAACGAATATTAAGTGTTGTATTAAGATAAACAGTATAAAAGTTATAGTGAAGTAAATAAAATACCTGTAAAACAATAAAATAAACATTTTATTTGGCTGTCAACAAACAAAGTTGTGTAAAGGCGAAAAAAAGGTTTAAACGTAACAATATATAAAAATCACTGTCTATAGACGGCTAAACGGCTGAACCGATTTTCTTGAAATTTTCACAGTATCTCTCTGTCTGTCCGGAAGGTACTACAGTCTATATGAATGTCAAAATTTCCAACTGGGCGGTACCATGCCCATACAAAACGTATATTTATTTGTCTATATCTTCAAGATAATAACAGCAAGATCCGCTTAATTTGGCCCAAATAGATTCACAGTCAATGCAAATCATCAGTGGAAAAGTGCGCGAGATTAGACAAGTTGGAGTGGTACCTTCTATACAAAGAATATATTAGTTTTAGTATATCTGGAAAATGGTTAAAGCTAAAGCTTCTAATATTGGTCTAAACGACTTCGTAGTCAATGCAAATCAACAGACAAAAAGTGGAGCGAATTGGACAAGTTGGCGTGATACCTCCCATATAAACTAAATATTAATTTCTTAATATCTTGAAAATGGTTAAAGTTAAAGTTTCAGTATTTGATCTAAATAACTTCGTGGTCAATAAAAATCATCAGTTAAAAAGTAGGAGGATTTAGACAAGTTCTCTATATAATTACGTGTACTATATAAAAAGAATGCGTGTTTGTTTGAAGAATGTATACAGCTAAAAAGAAGAACCTACAGCGTATTTCTGGAAGGAACAAATGATTGGATTTTGACCGGTACGGAACAAAATGGGAAAAATGAGTAAAAAATGTATCTAAGATAGCGTTTAAGATAATAATTAAGATGGGGTTAGCGAAGCACACCGGGTATTGACTAGTCCTATATAAATAAACATTTTGTGATTTGACGATTTTTTTAATACTTTGACAATTTTGACAATTTTTTGTGTAGAAAATTTGACGATTTTTTGCTGAAAAGACCTGACAACACTGATTATAGGTATTGTATCTGTCTACTCTCACTCGACATTACCAACAAGAGAACAAAATTAGACGACCTGAAACCATTGGAGCGTAATGTTGGTCATATTAAATACATAGACGAGAGCAAACAGCTGGCAGCAAAATGGCGGAATTATGAGGATGAATATTTTGACGGCAGTACAGCAAAAGCTTAGACAAGCCTCTGCTGCTGCTGAACAACTTAGGCTAATTTCTATTTTCTTCGGCAGCAAAAAACAGTTTAGCAATGCCAATAGAATATAAAATACTAAAAAAAACGATAAAAGTATTCGGTTTTTATTTAACAGAAAAAACAGTATAAAATGAATAAATGTATTGAATTTATTCATTTGTATTATATTGTTACGAAAACAAAAATACAACACTGCATTGTGGGATTTTGGTATATGTCAAGTTGGCAGCACTGCCACATCGAATATCTTCACGTTACATTTGAATTAGCGGATATGGAAATAGAAGATGGTCGATATTTCCTGAACATTCTACAATGCGGACAATTAGGTATATAAAGGGCTGTTTTACCTACATGTGAGTTAGTTATAATTTTAGCTGTCGTAAGATAAAGACGTGTTAAAGCGGAAATAAAAGTGCTGTATAGTGAATATTAAGTTGTTGTAAACTGTATAAGTTATTGTGTACTAAATAAAAGATAACAGTAAAACAAGAAAATAAAAACGGTACTTATTTTATTTTAAACACAGTTTAAACGAACTCAAACGTTTTAAAAAGGTTAAAACGTAACAATATTAATAAATAAGAGTACAAGTACGTAAACAAATCAGGTTTTACAGTGACTCTATTTTAATATGTACTTTTTAAAAAAGGAATACAAAATTAATTTTGAAAATAATACTTTTCTATGCTGCTGAATGAAATTTTTGAAGGTAATAAACATATCCAAGGCCATTTTTTTGGAAAATTCTGTTAAAAATAATCGCAATAAAATATTGTTCCATCTTTTTAATTAAAAACTAAGTAAACTTTTTGAAAAACATTCAATACAAAGCCCGCAATAAAATGTTATTTATTCGAAATTCGAATTATTGTAATTTTTGAAAATGTAAACTCTTTTAAAAGCCATAAAACGCTATTGTATGTTTTCAATAAATGGTTATTTCAAGAACTTTGGCATTGTTTATTGTGAAAAAAGAGTAAAGAAAAATCTAGACATGTTTGCATCAATTCATTTTAAATATTGATAGTGAAAACATTCGTTTAATCGACACACAGTTTAAATTAACAAAAGACTTAATTCATATTTCATTTTGTTAATAACATAAACATATTTAAAACAAGCGATTTTAGTTTTCGAATGCGAATTACGGAAAGTGACACCACTGAAGTATATAGTATATCTATGTATATAACATATTTTAGTTTTAGTTTATTGAAATTGCTAAGTATTTGTTTATTATGTCTATTACTTTTAAGGGAGGCTTACAGGGTAATACAAGTCGTACGACATGTCAAATATTTGTGTAGAAGACAGTGGTTAGTATCGTGTAAACTCAATATGTAATGAGAGCGTACGATATTGAGAAAAATACGGATGAAAATTTGGCAGTCGTACGGCACTCTTTGTTGTTTGAAATTTTTCAAAAACCATTATAGTTCATTAGATCAGAGATGTATTTTTATGTAAACAAATAAAATAAACAAGCAAAAAAGCTCGTACTATTGGTCTCTTTTAAAACAATTGCTTTCATTTTACTTTGTTTTGGTCTTTTACGTATTGTGTCAACGTAAAAAAATCTGTCGTAAGATTTCTACTCTAATTTCATACGGATAGAATTTCATATTTTTTTATTATTATTTTATAATGTTTCCTCTTATGTACGTAAACTATTATCGTATAAACTACCCTTTAATAGCATTGAAATATTTTAGGAGCAATAAAATAAAATAGAATAGAAATAAAAACGATGTCATCTTTTAAATGACTTGATGATTTACTATACATAAATAAAAGAAATTTCTTAAAAATAAAATTATAAATTGAATTCACATATAAAGAACTATTTTAACATTAAGTGTTTATGGCTCTAAAGTCATATAAATTAAAAGAAAGAAAATAAAGGAAAAACACGAAAGACTATTAAAGTTTTCTAAGCAACAAGTGTTTTCTGAGAAAACATTTTAGAATTTAATTTTGCAATCTCAGATATAAACACAAACCGTATTATATGACGACTGTGTCATCAACACATTACTATAAGAACTTTCATGTTCCAGTACGACTAGCAACGCTTATATCATTACAACCTCTTCATAAAAGAAATTGAATGGTTTTCAAGCAACTTTTACTGCTCACGAGTATAATGATTATGAATGAATACGATTATGAGAATACGTATGTAAGTATGTGAACACGTTGAAGATTTTCAACGTCCTTGATAGCGACAATAATAACAAAGAACCGGCGAAAGCAACAACGTTAAGAGCATAAAACTACAAAAATTGAGCATATAAAAGTTTCATTCAATGGCCAATGTCATCAGTGAAAGCAACTTGCTAAAGAGAACTCGCAGACATACCCATACGCATGCACGTTAACAGGTCAAAGTCATTGGCTGGTACTTAAAGCCCCCCAGACAGACTACCAGCCAGGCATTGTTGGAACAAATGAAAAGACAGTGCAGCATCACTAACAAAACAAACAAAAAAGTTCTTACTGAAGCAACCACTGAATCCAAGAAGTCTGCCACACCGAGTCGTCATCGTAATCATTATCATGTTAATGCTTTAATAATGAGCTGCTAGCTGCTTAAACTTCTTCTTTCTCTACAGTTTTTTTTCATTTTTATTTTCTCCTGCTCTTTTCATCAAACATTTTATTTGAATTCATCTGTAAAAAAAGAACATAAATGTACGATAATTATGTAGACCACTTGTCTGGCGTATGGTAGCTAAGGTATGCTGAATATGTAAGGAATCACAGTTCTGTCTATCTATTCTTTCTCTTGATGTTGGTTTTGTTGTGCTTTTTTATGTTCAATTATTGTTGCCTTATTAACCCAACACATCACGTGCTGCTTCTGAGGGAGCTGTGTCAGAGAATAAAAGGCGGAAAGTAAAGTTAAAAAAAAATAAATCCAGCAACACGAATTTTAGCTCTATTGCGAATACCGTTTAGTTATAACAAAAGAGCTCTAAAAGAGTTCAATGATGAAAGCAGAGTAAAGAATTTTAATAAGTCTGTGATTATTACTATTTGATTCATTAATTTGATTAATAAAATATAATTCTTGAAAGAAATCGAAAACTCAATCTGTCAGATTGCGTTTAGTACCTATCGTTCTCATGCTTACGTCAGCTTACAGCAAATTTGCTAGATAAAACTCTACTATACTGAAACCATCAGACACAGCTTTTTAAAGTTGGTCCTAAACTAAAAAAATAAAGAACGTGCAATAAATGTGGTATATTATTACTACACATTAAACACAGCTCTGTTCAATAAGAACTAAAAAGTCTTATTCATAAAGTCAGCTGTAAATATTTTGAAAAAAAGTTACGATTTGTATTTTTTAATTTTAAGCAACCGTAGTATATAATTCTTTGTATATAAACCAATTGTCTGTCATGGCTATAAGATAACTTTACACATTACGAGGAACACCATTACTAAATAAGTTTTTCAAAGTTATGAGAGCCTGTGTCTTAAGGAACTGTGCTGTCGTTTTATGTGGTCCTTCGGCATTTATCTTTAGCAAGCTTTTGAAAATAGGTCACTTTCCTCTTATTTGGAGGGGATCGTTTATTATTCCTTTGCATAAATACGGTAGTAGATCGAATATATCGAATTACTGGGGAATTGCTAAGCTCAGTGGTAGTCCTAAATTAATGGAGAAGTTGGTGACTGATTATCTCTCTTTTCAGACGAGATCTATAATATCACCCTTTCAGCATGGTAGGTCACCGGTTACTAACCTTCTTTGTCGCTGGTGCTCGAACTGATGTTATTCATACTGATTTTAGTAAGACTTTTGCTAGAGTTGATCACTGGATATTGCTTTATAAATTGGCACTGATTGGTATTCTTGATAGACTTCTTCGTTGGATAGACTCTTACCTCTCTTCTAGGACTCAGAAAGTTTAGTTTTTGAATGTATTGTCTATGTCTACGTTTATGGTTCTTCCGGATATCTGCAGGGTAGATATTTAATGACCTTCCTGAGGTGTTGTAGTGTTTTTATGTACGCTGATGATGTTAAATTATTTTATACTTCTAATGATGTTTTGGGCCAGACTGTTCTACAAAGGAGTATTGATGTCTTCGTTGATTGGAAATCAACCTGGAAAAATGCGCTTCTACCCGCAGGAGTGTAATTCAGTTTGCGTGTATAAGTAATTCTTGCCCGTTAGAGACCGTTACTACCTTTCTTGATCTGAGCGTGTTTTGAATAGGAAACTTTTTTTATTGATCATATTAGTACGATGACTAGTAATGCTCGGTCTGTTCTACGTTTTATAAAAAGATGGTCTAGGGAATTCACTGATCCTTAAGTTACGAGACAGTTATGCATTTCGCTCGTTAGGCCGATTTTTCATTATGCCTCGGTTGTTTGGAATCCTTATCGGTGTCATATTAGTTCAATTGAGTCCGTGCAGAGGCAGTTTTTATTATTCTGTTTACGTGGTTTAGGATGGAATTATATTAATGGGTTTCCTTCCTACATTAGAGCGTTAGTTTTGGGTATTTGTTTTGCTTGCAGCCTTATTGTGGGTAATATTGATTCTGGATTTTTTCTTCTAATCCGAAATTTAGCATCTCTGTTAGATTTCCTCGCCATTATCGCCCTCTTACACTGGACATCTATAGGACAAATTATGCGAATTCGTTTCCTTTCCATAGATTATGTAATGATTATAATTTACACTACGAGTTTATTGATTTTAACTGCGAGGTCAATAGTACTAAACGTAGTTTGCTTACTAACATTAGTTTGTAAATTTTAAAATAAGTATTTTCATAATTAATTCATGTATATTTTTTTGCAAGCTTTAAGTATGCACAATGTACATCGTTTTCATCGTTTTCGTTTTCTCGTTGCCATAACTTATTTGTTTGTATCCGCTATAGTTAGGATAGAAGTGTGTAGGTGTCTCTACGCCATGGAGACGAACCCTCCGTATTATTACGCTCTTGCTTTTAGCCGTCAACGAAACGGCGACGAGTGAAAATGCGCAGCGGGTGTATACTGATTTTTTTAATGTTTTTTTTTTTTAACTGTATTATTTATTTATCTTTTCCGATAATACTTAAATTTTTCACATAATATTAATATTTTTATATTTTAAATAAAAAATGAATTTATTCAGATACTAATAATGCTATTTATCCATTCAATACAACTGTCAAAAACCAATTTTCATGTTCTCACTAACACAACTACATTTTTACTTTTGGACATCAATGGTTTTGCAGATTTTTTTAAGCATTGAGCAGTTTTGAAGCTTTTTGCTTAAAATATAAAATTTTTCTGTAAATTTTGCAGATTTTGCAGTTTTTACATTTTAGTTTTATACTTTCAATTTTGTTATTTTATTACAATTTCTGATGTATGAATTTCACCCCATTTGCTTAATATAACTGTGATGAAGTTAACACGTACCTTTTTTAATGCGACAATGTAATTATGTCTTTTTTGGCCACTGATCACAAAAAAAGTTGCATTTTCGACTGCGCAAAAGAAGAGTGGGATTATATTACAAAAATTTAAATACGTACGTATGAGTAATACATGTGCATCAGTAATAAAATATTAAATATTTAATACTCAATACTTAACCTTATTTAAAGGTTTTATTACGGAATTTCGTTTTTTTTTTAGTTTATTCAATAAACTAAACTGTTTTTGAGTTACGCGAATATATGCTGTTCAACATCCTCCATTTTCGAAATAACGGTATATTTCAAAAAACAAGCGTTAACCTTAAAAAGCGATTAGCACCAGTATCCAGGTACCACATTCGTAGAAAAAAGTATCAAATTCGTCCACAGTATCATTATATCATATCATAAAAGTTTAAATTTAAAAATGCAATAAAACAAAAAACGATTCGAAATTTTGCCAAATTTATTTATTTATTTTTTTTTTTTGTGAAGTACAATTGTTCCGGCTAGAAATGAAATATGGTTTCATTCATATGGCTGCTGCGGCTAGTTCACAGTACCCCATTCGATCCAACCAATTTTCGAGAACATTTTCGAGTGTATGGTGTCGTATCTCGGCAATGGAAGCATAAATGTTGGCCTTCAAATGCTCAATTGTCTCTGGTTTGTCAGCATAACATTTGTCTTTAACGGCACCACACAGAAAATAGTCCAACGGTGTGAAATCGCAGCTTCTAGTGACGTCACCATTTCGGCTTATTAAATGGCCATCAAACGTTTGACGCAATAAATCGATTGTGGCATGAGATGTGTGACAAATTGCACTATTCTGTTAAAACTAAACATCGTTCACATCAATACCATGAAGAGCGGACACAAAAAAATCGGTTATCATAATGCGATAGGTGTTTCCATTGACCTTAATGGTTTCGCCGTCCTCATTTTCAAAGAAATTTGGGTCAATGATGCCTCCGCTCTACAAGCCGCACCAAACACTCATTCGTAATGGGTGCATTGGCTTCTGTAAGACCACGTTTCGATTTTCTGAGACCCATATACGGCAATTTTGCTTATTAACGACCCACCAAGATGAAAATGAGCTTCATCCGAAAAAGATGATTTTGCAATTTTTTTGAAATTTTTTGCAATTTCCGACTAACTGCCTTTGTTTTGGAAATAAATTTCTAATAAATCTTAACGTTGCTCAAGCGTAAATCGATTCATTTCGTTCAGTGGAGATAATATACTGAATTTTGTGACAGAATAGAATGACATAAGTATTGCCAGATTCGAAAAAGCCGCTTGTTAAAATTTAAACCGATAGATGGATCACCCGATATATCACATACAATTTGTTGCGTTATGCTTGAATAAAAAATACACTATAAAATAAATTAACCGGTATGTTCTGTAAATCGAGTGAATTGAAATCGAATGAAACTTCAACTTGCTGTAATTTTTAAGTCAGACAAGATTTGGATATATTTTTCTTATCAATTAAATTTTAAATAACTACTTTGATTATTAAAAGTTCAAAATAATTGGCGCATTCTTATGTTTTATTTGTTTTTGAAAACTTTATCAATTTCAATTTCACTCGTTTTCGGTTTACACAAGTTAAGCGTATATGTTTTTTTTTACTATTTTAAATATGCGCAGTTTTTGCACACGAAAATCAGTTATTTTCTTTTAAATTTCCTGTTTTTCTAAAAAGAATATGGCAACGCTAAGTGTACACTTTGTATGTTATGAGGGCATACGCATTGAGAGAAAATACCATGAATCATATAAAAAGAGTTTCGTTTTGCGCAAGTCCCTTAGTTTTTCTCTCTTGCGATAAGAGTATGCGTGACGTAAGCATAGACCTCCTTGTTTTAAGCAAAATAGTGTATTTTACACTAAAATATTAACAATAATTAATTATAATTAAATATTAAATTGAGGTGTTCGGCTATAAAATGTATAACATAAAAATTTATAATGACAACACTTTATACAATAATTTTCTTTTTTTTATTAACTTATTAAGCAAAGCGTTGCGTATACAAAACATTCACTTTAACTACGTGTAATGCTTAAACCGTTTAACTTTTTCTGAAAAATTTAAATTTAAATTTTTTTTTTCAAAACCTCATTGACGTGTTCTAGGCTTTTTTTTTGATAAAATAACTATAGTAAAAATATTTAAAAGAATAATGACGGCCTTTGTGTTGTATACTTATAAAATGTATTTCTCGTAAGAAAAAAATTTAAAAGAATGCATTAAAATTAATGTCGGAACTTCTTATTTTTTCGTCACACTTAAATATAATACCACTACTATTATCACTCCAAACAACTTTAATCCCAAATTCGTAAACATTAAAACTTGATATCCGCGATAAAATATGGTAGACAGTTTTGTTATGGCTTGGCGTTGCATATAGGGTTGCCATTAAAGTTTTTGTTGAAACAATTATGGATCCTTTTACATATTCGAATATAATCGAGGATGATTCGAGGCAATCTCTGAACAAATTGGGTCTTTGTGGAAGCTGGTACTTCTAATATGGCAATAACCCAAGGCATACGGTCAACAAGTATCGTAAAGGGATGGTTATTATATAATGTTCCCAAACGGCTTATTTCTACTCACTAGTCACCTAACGCAAGCTCCACAGATAACTTATTTGATAAATTGGACCACTGAGTACAAAAAAGCTCAATTAAAAAAAACATGGTTTAAAGACAGCTATTGCTAAAGAATTGCAAAATAATCCAAGTGGAACTACAGCAAAAAATTATATTTTAAGTGAAAAGCAAATTTAATAAATAAATACGTCTCTATAGAATATAAATTAACAATAAAAAAGGTTTAACAAAATTTTTTGGGTAAAATTAGTTACCAAATACTGTAGAGTATGTTTACTTTTCTGTGCGCATAAAATTGAATTTTTTATTTTGATTTAAATTTAAAGAATATGTTATACAAAAGTTGGTATATTTTTGTTTTAGTTTTCGCTTAGATTTACTCGTACATTATATCATTTTTGAAAGTTAAAACCTTAGGGATGTACGAGATACTTTTCTGTGCGATTATATGTAATAGGTCAGTGATATGAATTTCGATGATTTTTGAAATATACAATGAGCCAAACTTAATAAAAACAAAAGAATTTATTAAGTCACATATAGAACGTGCTCACCACATTGAATGTGACAATAAAGTAAAAACACTTCTTTTAATTCCAAAATGTTTTTCAAAATAAGAAAATTAAATCAGGAATTTTTTAGGTATTCAAAATTCAGAGAAAGATAATTAAAAGAAAATCAATAACTTAATTGTAAATAAACCACATAATAATACAATTTAAATTGATTTTGGATTTTTAATTTTTGATTTTTTTAATTTCTTCATGTGAAAAATTTTTTAAAACATACGAGCTATATTTCAAATAAATTCTATTTTACATAAATATGGGTTAAATGATTTAGTTTTAATTAATATTAACTTATCTGATAATCTTAAATAAATTTTTTATATGTTACATATGAAAAAATAACATAAAATTCTTTTTATCCAATTTTCATTAAAAATTTTATATCACACAGGCAATTTTATTCTGTTATGACGTAAATGCGTAGTAGAAAATTATTTTTTCCTGTCGACCATCACACATCATTAGATCAGGGATGTATTTATATTAAAACAAAGAAAAAAGTAAATTTTTGTTCCCGCACTATTCTTCTCTTTAAAAACAGCTGCTTTCATTTTACTTTGTTTTGGTTTTTTAATTATCGTGTAAATGTTTAAAAATGTGTCGTAAAATAAGGATAGAATTTCATTATATTTTCTCTCTGATGTTGCGTACACAAACTATTACCGTCTAAACCACGCTTACATAATAGTTAGCGATAGTTAGTCCTAGTTTAGACCACTGATGTCCAAAAGTAAATGTGTTGTTGCGTTAGTGAGAACATGCAAATTGCTCTCTGAGAATTGAATTGAATGTATACTTAGAATTATTAGTATCTGAATGAAATTATTGTTTATTGAAAATATAAAAATCTTAATATTATGTGATAAATTTAAGTGTTATCGGAAAAGCTAAATAAATAATAAACAAACATTTTAAAAATCAGCATCCAATCGCTACACATGTTCACTCGTCGTTGTTTCATTGACGACTAAAAACAAGAGCCTAAGAATACGTGTGAATTGAGCGTCAAATATTGTTGTATGAAATGAGCATTACTGGGTTACATGCAGCGTTGCCACAACTTCGATTTTTTTTTAACCAAAACTCAATAAAAAAGTAACCAAAAATCATAATTAAAATATAATTTTATATGTGGAATTTATAGCAGTTTTGACTGAATATAGATAGATAGACTGGTAAAAAAATTTGGTACAACAATTGATGAGGCATATTCTCTTATTTGTTCTATATATTTTACCGAGGTATTAACAAACTTCGCACAATAGAAAATATCGTTCGTTCATATGTTTACTTTAGAGGTTTGAAAATTTGTTTGTGGATAATTTTACCTAAATAGGCTTTACTAAGAGATATCTTAATGAATCGCTTAATACCCGAACCAAAAAAAGCGTTGAAGTGAAATGTGTCTGATATCACGTAGCCACTGAACGAAGTAGTATAAACAACGAAAATTTCTTGTTTTAATTTTTTGCCAAAGCTGAATATGTTCTACCGACTTCAATGTGCAAGAATTTACTTATCCAATTCAGAAGTAATGATTCTGACATGAAAAAGAAAGACCTCCCAAGTCAGTCGAGGATGATGAATTGAAAGCATTACTTTATGAAGATTATTTTGAAACTCAAAAAGCTATACAAGCTGGAAAAAATTGTAGCAGCATCCAATTATTGTTGGCGATGAAAAATAGTTCTTTTAGGACAACGCTCGACCAAATGTTCCAAGATCAGTTGAAACTATTTAGAAAATGGTTTCAGCCGCCTTATAATCCAGACATTGCACGTCAGACTAACATTTGTTTTTATCGGAGTACCTTTTACTTTAGAACAGAATATAAGGAATTGGTTCGATTCATTATTGGCCTCAAGAAATATGCAGTCTTTTGGTACGAAATCCATGTGTTATCAATGGAAATAGGAAGGTCATAGTCAAAGTCTGACAAAAAACCCGTGTTTAAAGTAATACTCTCAGTAAGAACCTGGGTAATAAACGTTAAAAGAAGTCTTAATTTTTTTACTTCGAGAAAGAGTAACCATCAAAGAAAAAAATAACCAATTTTGGTTACAAATAGCCAAAACGGCAACGCTGGTTCTATGATACTATCCGTTCTCTTCTGCACAAGAATTTGACATTTCGTACGACTTGTATTATCGCAAAAATTCGCTTTTATTAAAAACACCCTTAATCCGAACGAACGACGAATTTCACTCAGCTATAATTCGCTGTGTAATTTCGTCGCTTTAAAAACAATAACGGCGAATAAAGACGACATATATAAAACAGCTGTTATGATAAATATAGTTGTTTATTTTTTTGCGAATAAAGTTGTTTACTTTTTATGCAAAAGAAGAAGAAAATATGAATCAAAATGGTTTATATCTTGTAAAAATTATAAAAATATTATATATAATGTTTATTATGGTGGAAGCTTTTTTGTTTATACGTAAACGTTTACTCACAGTTATTCTCTTTTGTTTTTCAATTACATCTGATAGATGGACCATAAAAAATAGTGTTTAAAAAGGAAGGCATTAATAAAAATACTCTTTGAACCAATTTCAATAGTTAGATATTCTGTGTCTTTAATTTAAATGGTTAAAATTAACATAAAACAACTATTAAAAATAAAAAATAACTTTTTTTATTTCAAAACTTAAAAACTTAAAGTAAACATGGCCACCCTATATTGATTAGTCCGTCGTTAAAATTAAATGTAATTTAAATTCGTCGCGTACGGCGAATGTTGACAGACGCCAAAGTTGAGTGCATTGTCATATACACAAATATGTTTTATTTTTAGCGACGAATATTCGCGAATGAAAATTCGTCGTTCGCCTCAACTGTTTTTCTAGCATAAAGCACTAAACGATGAAATATCTTTCTTTCCAATAACATAATGAAGTATCAACAAACTTTTACTTTCTAGGATCGGTAATTCTCACTAACAGAAGAATTCTCTATCCAAAAACCTGCCTTTACAAATGAGAAAATCGACCTAAAAAGATTAATTTATTTGCAAGCATAACTAAGCTTGAAAGATCAAACGAACACTATAGTATGCGCAAACAATTAACAGAAACAAGAAAAACGTCACGCAGTACAGTTAAGCCCATGCGACACGAAATAACTATTTTTTCTCTGTGTACTAGGGCTAGAACCAGAACTGTTATGATATTGCATTATGAACGGAATTTCAATGAATGTCAGAAGTTTTAACTAACTCAGTTACCACTAGCAACAGCACTATTGATATTTTTTGTTGTAAATACGTCAGACAGCCAATTGCTACTTTAAACTACTTGTACGTACTGCGGTAACTATTTATTGCAACGTTTTGTCTCTTGTTTTTTTTCTGTATTTCTTACAGTGTTGCGTGAAAAACTTCAAAAGTATGGAATGGCAACGTAAACGAAAAAAAAAAAAAAAAAATAATTGTCTGTGATGTGTCTGGTGGCGTTTATTCCACTTGCTTTTGGTGCATGTCTGTCCACTCAAATGTCGAGTTGTTTGTTGGTGGCCTTTTTGCTTAAATGCCACAATTGACTGACAGACATGGCAACCGCTGCCGGTCGTAATCTTAATCATGTATACACAGACAGACTGACATACACATATGAACAATGAGGAACAAAAACTTTTGCTTCAATTGAAGTGGAGTCGAGTATGTGTGTTTGTGACCAAGATTTTGATTCTCTGTTTGCTTGATTGTTCATTTATTTGTAAGTCCATTTGCTTGGAGACGTGCCAACGTAACGCATGGTGTTGCATGAAAAGCAATAATAACATCAGCAGCAACCACAACAACATCGACGTGGGGGCACAAATATTACCAGGCAATATATGGATTAGCTTAATACAAGCTGGCGCTTCTTTCAGACCTGCTGTCTGAAAATTGAATCTCTACTTGATTTGTCTTTATGATGATGGCGACGATAGGAATGGGAATGAATATAAAGATGTCTTGTCTTGTCTTGCCTTGGTTTGTGTATCATGGCAGACCAATAATCAAAGAACAAGCCATTTACTTAAGCATTCACTCTTTTTGCCAACCGTTCAATTCAGTTTGCTTTGGTTTCATTTGGTTGGATTCGTACGTCCTTCTTATAAATGGTGGCGATGATATGTAGACGACGATGATGGTCACAATGTCTTTTGGATTGTCTGTTTTATTAACACAAACATTTGGTTACTTGGCTTAAGTAAATGCCGCTGGGGAATGTGTCTGTTTATGTCTGGTGACGTTTTAATATTCGTGCACCACAACAAGACGCAATAACAACGTAAATAACAGCAACAATAGCAATATACGCATTTAAAGAAATGCTTTTTCTTTATCGTCATCGCTATTTCTTCAAATTCTACATACACTTCAGGGAAGAGCTGAAAAACAAAAACAAAACAAAAAAGTTGAGAAGAAACGACATGGATTCCAATGAATGGATTTGGCATGAGTTGGACAAAGGTAGTCCGTTAATGTTGAAAATTCGTGTAAATGCCATAAGCAGACAACTACTGCAATACTACTACTATATGCTACATCACATTCAGTCAAAGTGTTGCTTAAGATGGTGGCCAACTAATAATAAGCCAACGTCATTATCTTCATTATCATCTTAATCATTACTAAAATATTGGCGCCGTACTGTCTAGTAAGTTCTGCGATGGACAATGTTCACATGTTTACATGTGTTTAATTCGATTTCATTACATTTTTTTTTATTTCTAAATTCTTTTCGAATTGTCTGCGGTTATTTTGATAATTTAGTTGTCTTTTTTACAACACGTTTTCCTTAGGATTTTCCCATGTTCCGGTGACGATGTGTGTACGTAATTATTAGGCCGAATGACGTAAAGGAATTTTATTTTTATTTTTATTAAAATAAGTTACACGAAAAAAAGGAAAATAAGAAGTTTCATAAAATTGATTTTCAATTTCGAATGAAAACTAATAATTTTTTAAATAAAGTCGATCGTGTTTTTCTGACTTGTGAGCATTTCTGTTTAATCCTTATTATAGTTGCAGTGAATAACTCTTTGAAAACAGTTGCAAAATTTTTCGACTAGACGTGGTAGTACTTTGAAAACAATTTCTCTGCAGAATTGAAATGATAGGCATTTCAAAAATTGCTGCACATGGCATATTGATCGAAAATTTAAAGATGAGAAAGCTGCGCGTAAGTTGGGTGCTGCCTTTGTTCACAGTGGATTAAAAATAGCATCGAGAATATGTTTCAATAGAGTGTTTGGCGAGATTAAATCGTAATCATCCTTTCACAGCTGAAACAAGGGAACAGCCAAAGCAATGGACTCGGTTGGGAGAATCGTATTTTTTATAGATGGCATTTAAGGGAAGAAATAAAAGATATAAACCGCAGTTAGCGGAAAAGAAAATGTTTTTTCCTCAAGATAATCCACCAGAGCACACATCCACTATTGAATTTGCCGGAATTAGTAAATTAAAGTTCGAATTGCTCCATCACCTTATTCGCACACAGATTTAGCTCTCTCTGACTATTTATAAATTTTTAATCTTCAAAAAAGGGCTCGTCGGCAAAAGATTTCCAGAACTATGAAGAGCAAGACTGTGTTTTCTTTAAACATGGTACCGAATCTATTGAATGCTGCTGTGATAACTTTTTAAATAAAAAAATCGTTTCGCATATTTTGTTGTGTGTTCTCTATTAGATTGCAATTTTCGGGACTGTACGGTTTGGTGTGGATTTTAAGCTGAAGGCATAATTGGACTATACTTTTTTAAAAATGAGGCTGATCAAGCAGTGACTGTTACTGGTGCTCGATATCGCGACATGATAACACAGTTCTTTCTGCCGAAATTCTAAGGTATTGATGTAGTCAATACATATGTGGTTTCAATCATACGGTGCCACATACCACATAGCCCGTGAAACAGTTCAATTACAATTACGTTTCGGTGATCAGAATTGGCCCCCTAGATCGTGTGATTTAACACCATTAGATTTCAAGCCCACAACCACCTGTGCATTAAAGGAGGAGATTAACCGCTGCATCAACGAAATTCACCAACTTTTGTGCAAAATGATCATGGAAAATTTCGAGGAGGCCATTGTAGAGGCCATTTTCCCGATGAGTTATTCTATAAATAACCCAATCCTATGTACTTCATGACTCAATAAAAAAATAACAATCAAAAGATTAAAAACTGTGTTTTCTATTTAGTTCAAATCCGGCGTGAATTTTGGGACAGCCTTTAATTAAAAACTATTTGGCAAATCGGAAATCATATAAACTAACACTGAATCTTCTGAATATTTACTTGTGTTCCCTACATATATCTTTGCTAGAAAATGTCTCACTTTAGACCTATAAATAAAAAATTGATTTGATTGGTTACTTGCCTCATAAGACGTGGTGATTAGCCAGAAAAACCAAAAAAGATTCATTTTATTTTGTCTAAATACTTTCATTATCTTGAATTAAACATTCATGCGAAAACCACAACATATTTATGAATTACTCGTATAATTTACCATTTTAAAGCTCTATTTTAAAAAAGTTTTCCATTTATCATCAGCAACACTTTTTTTTTTTTGCTGTACATAACGACTTTTGTTCATTCCGGCTTCTGTTGTCGCGTAGTTGTTGCTCACTAATGATTTACCAGTCGTTGCTGGTAAACAATGACGAGTTCGTACATGCTATTGAATAGCAATAACAATAACAACAAACGTTTTGAGTTGCTTTCATTTTGTTTCTCTTTAAGTCTGTTGAAATACAGATTTTATTTTTCACTTCCTTCTGCTACCACTTGACTCGCATACTTTCGATGATGTTGATGAATTTGTGACAACATTGTTAGACGACGTTAGACATTTGTTGTAGACATTTTCAAATACTTGAGAATAATGTTAACATATATCACATGGATGTATACATACATATATGAACATATATTTTTCTATATGTATGTAAGCATTAGGCATAAGGTGAATTTGTAGGGGAATATTTTTGTCAGAGTTGCAGAAAAAAAACAATTTGAAGTGAACCTGGATTGAATATTTTAAGTTGTTTTCCTAAGTCTTTAGGTTCAGAGAGGGACCCTCAGTGATTGGAAAGATAGTTAGTGCCAGCACAAACACCTTAGGCTACAGGCTGAAATCGTTTAATCCAGATAAAAAAGAGGTTATATTGGTGTAAAAGGTATGTAAATTTAACCGAAAGGGATTGGGAGAAGGTAATTTGAGCGACTAGTTGTACTTTGAGTTGATTAATCGTAAAAATGAAACTAATCAAACATTTTGTTTTACACCTAAAGTTCAAGGTACAGGTGTTTTATTCTTTCATGAAGGACGTTTAAATGCTAGAAGGTACAGCGGATTATTTTTGTGGTAACTTCTTGAGTATTTTGACCAAATCGGGCGTGAATCTATATAATTTTTCAACACTATAATGCGCAATGTGATAAAGTGAAATTTTCAATAAATCAGCTCAAAAAAAAAAAAATAATAATAATAACTCTGCTAGGAAGGTCACCATCTTCACATGACATAAATCCGAATAAGGATAGGCGGACGAACAGCAGTTGGATAGAAGGACGGACAGAAGTTGGATAGATGAACGTACAGAAATAGGATAGACGGACATGATCTACCGAAATACGCTCAAGAGGATCTGAAACAAAGTGTTGCTTAGAATTTCATTCAGAAGAAATGATTTCTTTGAAAACTTTTAAAATAAGGACGAAGTGGCACTAAAGTGATTACTCGTTAAAAAATTACAAAAGTAAACGGACGGGCAGTAATAAGATATAAGGCAGGACAGAAGTTTTATAAATGAACGGACAGAAGTATGTTACACGAACATACTCTAATGATATGCGTTTCAAAGACTCCACATCAATATTTGCATAAATTATTTTGCGCATAAATAAAAAAAAATAAAACATCTCCATTTCATTTGTATATTATTCAAAAAATAACAGTAATATTATTTCAAATTGTCAGTTTTTAAAAATTTTTGCAAGCAAATTTGTAATACAAAAACCATAGGGGGTGATTGGGGAAAAGTAAAAATAAAATATTTACTCAAAATTTAAAAAATTAAAAAAAGTCAGTTTTTTCTATAATATTTATTGTGGGCAGGTAAAAGGTATCTTTCGGGTTGCGGGTTTATAAATATTACAATAATAACAATAAATGTCTTCTTCTTTAATATAATACTCGTAGGTCTAATTCATGGTTGTAATTAATGGAAATCTTGCTTAAAATCTAAACGGATTTCTACTTCAAAATAGGGTGACCAACGTGTACACCCACTAATAAATTTTAGTACTCAAATTGACAAAAATTGTGAGTCACTTGTATTTTAAAAACTCGTTTTAATTTTCTGAAAATGAGTGGAATGAGTGGAATGAGTGAGTTGTGAAATATTAAAATAAATAATTCTATTCACTTACAAAAAATTTAATTCTGACCTCAAGGCAAAATTAGACCAAGTAATTTAAAAATAAATAACTTAAAAATACAGACTTTAAAAGTATTTTAAATTGTTTATTGGACCCTAGACACCGACAAAGGAACTTTTGAAAATATAAAAAAAATTAACTATAAATTTGTCACCTTAAGGGTTAAAATGAAATAAATAATTACATCTGGCAGTAATGTGGTCGGTGTGTATCTAGGGTGATTAATATTTATAAGCCTCTTTTTATTAATATGTGTGGAGTAAGAACTAAAATTAATCAGTTTCAAAATCAATAAGGATTTTCAATAACTGTACTTACCCCTGTAGTTGGTGTTGTACTACCAGCAGGATTCTTAGCCTTTCCACGACCACGTCGTGATTCAGTACGCACTGGCGTACCATCAGGACCGTAGACAACCTGAAAAGAAACCATAATATAATTACTGTCCAATTCTTTCTCTCAAAATTGGTGAATTACTCTAAAGAAATTACAGTTTTTATGGCAACAACAGATTTTGTCTAAACTTTATGCTAAAACAGTATCTAATGGTTTTTATTTTAAATTTCTCACCACTTTCACTTATTATTTTTAATGACTCTGGCAACAATATATTATTGATTTTACCACTAGCAAAGACTTTATCGTTAGCAGATTTCGAAACCCACAAACAAAAGTAGTCAATGTACTAAATGTGATGTGTAGTACATTTTTGCTATAATACCACATTGATGTCACTGAGGTGAATTAGTGTGTACGTAATGTATAAGTTATGAAAAGCTATATACAAATGAAATGAATGTGGTAAATTTTTGCTATAATACCACATTGATGTCACTGAGGTGAATTAGTGTGAACGTAATGTATAAGTGGTGAAAAGCTAAATTCAAATAAAATGTTTTTAACACTCAAAATGCAGGAAAAGCAAAGGTGATAACGTTTCGGTGGACAAAAAAAAAAAAAAAAAATATTTTTAATACAAATTTACTTTTTTAATTGTTAGTTATTAAATATGGTCTGTTCATTATATCAATATATATACTTTCTATTGCTTATAAATTTACATGCGTATATAAAACATTATTCTGAGTACTGATGGAAATGTATAATAAAAATATATGTATTTCGTAAAAATTTTTTTCTTAAGAACAAATCACTTTGGCAGTTATGATGTCAAAAAAATTTTGACTTAAAATTTGCATTTTTCTAAACGTAATATTTTAAAAATATATTTTCATGTCTTTCATAACTTAATTAAATTCAATCTTTTATTTTTGCCTTTCAATGCAAATAAGGAATTTATATTTAAGCTCCATTATAGAGAGAAATAACTATCGCCAAGAATATAAGGTTTCTGATTTAATGTCCAATTGTCGTTAAAATCGATATTATTGTTTTTAAACATACAGTGCATATCACTTAAAATCGTACACTATTGTTTTGAAAAAGTATTCATTCATTTAAGGTCATTTATGTCTTGGAAATTATTTAAATTGCTATTTTTGTACTGTGTGTGCTATTATTTATCACAAACTATGGTACAATTGTAGTTCATCCCATCTAAAAATTGGCATAAATTACGTAAAGTCGTACGTAAGAAGTCGTATGTAAGCATTTTCATTAAATTTAAATACCAATTAATTAAGTGAAGTGATTTTTCAGTATAATTTACCGTTAATAGATTGATTATCTGAAGTTTTTATTAAACTTATTTGCACTTCGAAGGAGTTTGAGTGAAAAACGCATTAAATTAAACCGAATAGTAAAAAAGAGGCAACTGGTAAGTTTTCATCATGAAAAAGTAACATTTTCATCTAAGATATCGGAAATAACTAATCATAGTCGTAATAGTGTCTAATAATTAAATAAAATATACGAAAAAGAATAATTGGATAACTAACAAATGTTTTAAATTAAAGTTAATTCATAATGAGGAGCGCTAGATAATCCGAAAACTAAATCATCATAGTCACTGCTTTTAGATCCAAAATTAATCGGCGAATTGAAAGTATATTTGGAAAGGAAGTAAGCGTGTCCATGGTTAAAATTTTTTTCTTTTCTGATGAAAATATTGCGTTTTTTTCCTCTTACCTTTTTTGTGTTCTTTTCTGAAAAATAAGGCTACACTTAAAAAAGTTCCATGTTCCCTAAAAAAAATCACAGGGTGAGAATGTTGCACTTTTGAGCATATGACTCCACCTGTGTTATTTTTTGTTTTTGAACTCAGCTGTATTTGTTTGTTTGTTGTTGAAGAAAAATATAGTATTTCGTCATATGAAATCCAAAAAGCCTAAATTACATTTCCAACATCTAACGGGAAAAGCAAACAAATTTTTAAAATATAAGAAAAACCATTCAGGTTTGGCTTAAAATATTGTTAATAAGAACGTTGTTTTTAATTGTAAAAATTTAAAAATTCATGGGAGCATGTATTTCGGAAAAGTGCATCATAATCAATCAAAAAATTGATTTTGAATTTTTTGTAACTTTGGGCTTTTTATATTTCATATGACGATTAGTAAATATACAAATTGTTAACGTAAAAAGCGTATGTAAATATATACAAATATTAAAATGTAAACAACTTCTGCGTTTATATTGTTACGAAAATGAAACGGCTGAAGAGCAAATGCACCACATTAGGGACTTATTATGAGATTTTAGCAATAAAATTTATTGGTTTGGGTTAAGGCTTAATAATTGCCATAATTACCTGTATTAATTAAGAGTGCTACAATCAGTATGGTGTTGCCAGTTCTATTCCTTTTTGTGCTTATAATTTTACACCGTTTGAAATAACGTAGCTGAATCGAAGATTTGAGTCTGTACTAGAACATTCGAAACAAATAGTGAAATGCTATAAAAGATGGCGCATTGAGGGTGGTGAGTTACTTATCGTTTGGCTGTCATAATGTAAAGTCTGATTAGGCGTAAATAAAAAGTGTTGTATAAACCGATCTTAATATGCTGTATTAAGGCAAATTGTATAAAAGTTAAAGTGAGATAATAAAATCTATAAATCCACAAAAAAGTCGTCTTAAATTCTATTTTAACGCAATTAAAAAGAACTCAAACGTTTTAAAAAGGTTAAAACATAACATTGGTGTCAGAAGTGGGATTGCGATATAAAATAAAATGAATAAAAATTTGAAAATAAGGGAAATTAAAAAAAAAAAACAGAATTAAAGGTGGACATGCTCAAACGCGAGTTAAATAAGTTGGAGCTCTCAACAACTGGTAATAAGACAGAATTACAAATTTCAGCGGCGTGGTGTTGACATTGATGGCTATGAAATTGAAGAGGAGGAAGAGATTAAGACGCGTGCCACTGCAATAACAAGCACTGTCGATATTAATGCATTGCTTGCTATGATGATGGAAAAAAGCAACTACAAAGCGAAAAGCTTATGGAAAAAATTAATCCTGTGGGGAATGCACAAAAAATTACTAAAGCTGATAATGAAAAGCTGTTGTGTAGGAAACTTCTAGAGTGGAAAACCAGAATTTTTTGCCAAAAACTGAAACTATTAAATGAGTCCCATAATGGAGTCAGCGGAGGACACCTTGTGGTGACAAAGACTCTGGAAAAACTAAAAGAACGATTTGGATGTCAGCAAGCCGTGACGGATTGGATAGCAAACTGTACCCAGTGTATTGCAGCTAAAAGTCCAGTAAGAAGAAGCTGAAGTCAGCTACAATAATAATGGCGGACCATTCGAGCGGTTAGCAATGGACGTAGCAGGCCCTTTTACTGTGAGTAATGCCGAAAATCGTTAAGTTCTCTTTGTGATGAATTATTTCAGCAAATGGCCGGAAGAGTATGTCATTGTTGGAGTAATCTGATGCTGATAAAATCTTACAGGACAAGTGGCAAGAGTAATATAAAACTGATGTAAGTTTACGTATTAAGAAGGATGATTATATTTTCACCATATTTTACTTCAGTTTAAGAAAATTTTGTGCCTTAGTCGAGAAAGTGCCATGTATCTAATGGAAAGATACACGCTTTCTTATCAAGTGGGAAGAAAACAATCAAAGAAAGGAAACACAGGTTTTCACCTTTCTGTATGTAGTAAGTATATTAAGAAATACAGCTGTAAAAAAGGGCATTTTTTGTTGTTCTATTTATTGTTTATTGTTATTGTTATTAAGAAATGAAATATTATTTCATTCATATGGCTGCCGCGGCTGGCCTCACATTACCCCATTCGATCGGACCAATTTTCGAGAACTTTTTCGAGTGTATGGGGTCGTATCTCGGCAAAGACATCAGAATCGTTGGCCTTTAAATGCTCAATTGTCTCTGGTTTGTCAGCATAACACGTGTCTTTAACGGCGCCACACAGAAAATAGTCCAACGGTGTCAAATCGCAGCTTTCTGGCGGCTAACTGACATCACCATTTCGGCTAATTAAACGGTCATCAAACGTTTGAAGCAATATATCGATTGTGGCATGAAATGTGTGGCAAGTTGCAAGCCAAACCTGTTGAAACCAAGCATCGTTCACATCAATACCATGAAGAGCGGACACCAAAAATTCGGTTATCATGGTGCGATAGGTGTCTCCATTGATCGTAATGGTTGTGCCGTCCTCATGCCGTCCTTGTTGCCTCCGCTCAACAAGCCGCACAAAACAGTCACTCCTAAAGGGTGCATTGGCTTCTGTAAGACCACGTTTGGGTTGTTTGAGTAAATAAAAATGAAAGACGGCTTATTAACGTACCCACCAAGATAAAAATTAGCTTTACCCAAAAAGATGATTTTTGCAATTTTATTGATTTTTTGCAATTCTCGCCAAATTTTCTTTGTTTTGGAAATAAATTTCCAATAAATCCCAACGTTGTTCAGGCGTAAACCGATTCATTTCGTTTAGTGGAGATAATATACTGAATTTTGCGAGAGAATACAATGATATATGTATTGCAGATTCGAAATAACCGCTGATTCATTTTTTAACCGGTAGATGGACCACCCGATATGTCTGAGAGTTTGAGAACATAAAAACAGTGGGAAAAATGGGTATCTCGACCACTTCCAAGTCATTGGTCGGCTCTAGATGCTTTATAAATTGTCCAAAGGTAAATCAAACGGCACCCCAGTTACCAACTATGAACGCTATTGAACATCTGTAGAAAAAACCAGAAAAAATATCTAACATAAGGGTCCTACGGAAAGCACTTCAAGAAGATCGGCAAAAAATAACCCCTTAAACTTGCAAAAATCTTGTGGAGACCATGGCAAGAAGGCTCTAAAATATAGCAAAGTATACCCAAAAAAAGTATTCGACAATCATCGTTTTCTTCAATTCTTTTGCTAATAGGTTTGTATATAGTTTATATTTTTACTGTTATCGTTACTATAAAAATTTAGTTTATATTTCGAAACAGTTTTCCTCATTAATGTTCATATGATCGTTAGGATGGGACGCAAAGGAAAACAAGCCCCTTGATACAAGTAATTCAAGAGTTAATCATTTTAAATTGTGAAAATCTGAAGCCACCATATCAGAAATAGTTAAAAAATCAAGAGCAACGTTCATTATACAATAAAAAATAATAATGAGAAAACTGTGGTAAACAAGGCTTGAAGCGGTTTTGCTCGAAGACTTACAAAAGCAGATGATCGACGAAACGTACGTAAAGTTAAAAAGAATCCTAAAATTAATGCATCTACACAATCCAAAAGTACCGAGGTGTACTTAGGCATTTCAGCAACACTCCAGACAAAAAGAAACAATTAAAAATATCACTATTTCCATGCTAGATTTGCCAGGAAGATACACCACATTTTCAAAAAAATAAGAATATTAGATTAGAATTCGGTAAAGAGTATGTTTCTAACTAAGCCTTCTGAGTTCTGAATGTATATTATTTTTACTGATTAAAGCAAACATAACCTTTTTGACTGTGATGGGAAGGTTTTAGTATATCGGAAACTCAATACATAGTTGGAAGAGAGAAATACTGTACCAACTGTAAAACACGCCTGAGGTGGTGTATGGCGGTATCAGTTGTGGGCAATTTAGCATTTATTGATTTCATTATGGATCATCACAAATACATTGATTTGCTGAAATAAAATTAACAACAGACCGCTGAAAAATTAGGACTATCCTGCCGTTTTCAAGTCTACCAAGACAATGATCCCAAGCTTTTGTCTATCAATACAAAGCTTAAACTTTTATATAAATGCCCAAACATAATGAAAACTACGCCACAATTACCAGATCTAAACACCATTAAATATTTTTGAAGTTACTTGGATACTTTACAAGTTTAAATCAGTTGAAAGAAATCCTGCAAGAACACTGGGGCAATATTGATTCTGAATACACATAAAAATTTAATCTATGCCAGAACGTTGGGTTATAAGACTTAAAGGAAAAACAACTCTTTTTTAAACCGCCAACAAATGTTTTATATTTTAAGAATATTTAACATTTTTGTTATTTATGTTTACATTGTCAAGTATTTTTTTGCATTAGATTCTTTTGTGATGTCCTTTTTTTTACTGAATATAGTTCCTAGCTCCGCAATAAAGTTCTTTCTAATTTAGTTCTTTTTTTTAATTACACGTTATATTGTTTTTTATGGGTTACTAGATGAATTTATAAATTCATGTCGAATAGTTTTTTTGGCCACTGTATGGGCAAAAATACCGCTCAATCACTTTTGTAATCTAGAACTAAAATGTAAAAATACGACAACGAATACGCCAACCATGATAAGTGCCAATATTACGAAGAATCTAGTTCATTCAATAAGTAAAGGATTCTTAGATATTATAGACGATGAAGGTAGCCAAGTAAGTATTAATTTTTGATCTAATATTATGAAAATAATACCTTAAAAGGAAAACTAAGCGCACAAACTTTTCTTTTTTGTCATAAAAACTAAAGCCATTTTAATTCCTAAAATTCGTCAAAATAAGGATAAAAAGCAAAATGACGTTAAACCGTAAAATCTGGCAGCTATGAGTATGACGGCTGGAGCAACTCAAAGGATTAAGTGATCTTCGCCTGAGGCTGTTGCAACGATTAATTGCTCTACTTAGATCTTTTATAATATACCATCTTATTTTTAAGAAAAAGTATATATGGATGTACCTAATACTCGTACATATACGAGTATATTTTTTTAAATTTCGTACTTCGTAATTTGAAAAGCGTTTCTTTTGTTATTTAAAATATTTTTAGCAAGATATTGTATTTTTTAAATTTCTTGTCTTATAAGAAAATTGAAAAAAGACAATCTCAAAATAATTTTGCTGATCTTAAGAGGGGAGACTCGATTTAGTTTTTCTGTTCTATTTAGGCAAATATTCTTCTTTTTTATGCGTTTGACTTGCAGCCATTTCATTTAAAGATATTTCTTTTAAAGGAGGGAGATCTACCCTCCAAACATATCCACCATTTTTATATTTTGCTTAAAACAAAAAAGTATTTTAAATAAATTTATTTATTTATACATACATATGTATGTATATACATAAGGAGGAGTCGAGGATCATCACACAGAAGATATTACAAATTGCTATTGTAAGGAGTGTCTCGCAGTAGCAACTGGTTCATTTTTATTTATAGAATTTGCATTACGAATATTCCGAAACATGTGTCTGTAAACATTAGCGCACGCGTGTCACAATTATTTTTTACTTTTATTTTTTTACATTTTTGTGACAAAAGGGAGAAAAGCTGTGCAAGCACATGTAAACTATAAAAGGCAGACATATGTATAAAAGTGTAAGAATTCTATCCAGAATAATATCCGACGAAGATATTATTTGTTAGTAAAAGCAGCATTACAAATGAAAAACACATGACAAGTGAATTAAAAAAAGAAGAATTATTTTTGCTAAAACTCTTAAAATAAAGGGATTTTGTTCGCGCCCAATGAGTGTGTTGAAATCAAAAAAGTAACAAAATTTACACGCGACACTTTAACATTAACAAAAAAAAAAAAAAATATTTTCAGAACTCCAACGAAGTCTAAGAATTAAAAAAAAAAAAATAATAATAATAATGGAGCCAACACAAATAGTCTGTAGTCCGAGTCAGACCAAAATCAAAAAGAATTCAACACATGGTTTAATTACAAGTAAAAAGCTATTTTATTTTGTTAATATTTAGATTTTTGAATTGAATTAAAGTCAGATCTTTATTCACCGTTAAGTAACTGTTTCCATTTTACAGGCCCTAACTATAAGAAATACTTTTTTAATTAATCGTCACTAAATTTTTGACAATAACATCTTCCATAAGATTCATAAGTTTTTGAATTCCTAATTCTCAGCTATGTTAGAGCTAAATTTTAAATTAGAATACAATTACAAATTATGATAACTGCGAGCACAGTAATAAATACCACATCATTATCATCATATCAACCAGGCACTAGTGCAGCACAATGCGATCCATGGGATATATTTTGTCCCTTTCGGTCTATAGCTTGTTCAGCAAATCTTCTGTCTTACTAATGAACATCAGATGATTTGAAACCATAATGGTGGATATGTCACCCAGTGAGACCCTATGTCTACCTAAACATTTTCACCTAAACCTATCAATAACCAAATATTTAGACAATATGTGTTACGCTGTCTCTGATGCCTCTAAGTATAGTCTACAAACAAACACATCTGTGAACGCCATCCTCTTCAGATGGGCACTTAGTAACAGTGGCCCGTAAAAAACTCCGTAAGGAGTTTCAAGTCCGGTCTGCCATACTTGAGAACCTCAGAGCGACGCTAAAATTTCGGACTGGTCGCCGACCTAAAGTGGCGAAATCCGCTTTGAGCGTTCCAATGTTCCAAGCATCTGGCAATTTCCCTATTATTGATTAGATAAAGGATGGTAGTAAGTGGTGCTGCACTGCAAGGTTCCGGATTGTCATGAAACCCGTCATCTATTCCACAGTGTCCACGTACCCAAAACAACTGGACCTTATTTCTAAGCGAAAGCTTTTAAAAGCTTGGCTGTCAGAGTTTATATTAATGGCCTTCGCCTGGAGTCCGCACATATAGCAATGCCAGTCGTTTGGCTCCATGAACATTAGCGCCGTTACAGTCATTTCTTTTTGGAGCCATCGGTATAACAGTTTAGATTAAACTCACTCCGAACTAAGTCCCCATTCGACCAACAATGCCGGTCCGGGAATTCAACTCTGAATATCCTGCCAAAACAACAGCTCTGCATAAAAAGGACAGACTTCCTCGTCTCGTTTCTCAGTCTAACCGTAGTAAGAGCGACTTGCCCAGAGAGCCTTTATCGCTTTATCCTGGACGGCACCAATGTGCGTGTTTCAACTATGCCTCCTGTCCAGAAAGACACCTAGATACTTAACCACCTTAGAAAAACTGGTACAGCCAGGTCGTCGGCATAACCAATTATACTGATACCCCTATGTGCCAACATGGTGAACAAGCCATAACAATAAAGAAAGTACTCCACCCTGAAGGCATCCTTTTGACGCCATCACAGTTGATTCCACCCAATCAAGAGACGAGGTGATGATCTTCCTCCGAAGCAAAGGCCATATGCTCGGGGTAGTGTTACGGACCAGAGTCTCTGCTTGGGTGTAAAACCCACGGCCCGAGCGCTTATACACTAGCACACTACCCACAAGCTTGCCATGGTCAGAGCGTAAGTTTAATTTTACATAAGATAAACATTAAATGAATATGCTGAAACCTTTATACATACATATTAAAAGGGAAGATGCGAACATTCTTCTACCATTACTTTAGTTTTATGTACTCGCATGACAAACACTTCAATTCCTTCGCTCTTACCCACAGTATGTTCACACAAGACTTGATTTTGTTGCTCACTGTTAAATATAATTACACAAATAATCACCCTTGATTATATAGCAGTTTTTAAGTGCGTGACACATAAAGAAAATGAATAAACAAAATTATTTCTCAGTTTTATTTACATACTTTACGGAGGCCAATTTAATAAGTTTGCGATATTAAATGTGCAATAAAAACATTTTAATTAAGAGCTAAAAAGTATGCTAAAAACATATGATCTAATTTTTATGCTGTACAGCTGACGATGGCAAAAAAAAAGATAAAAAGTAGATATCACATTGATTATTGCTATGTTCACACGAGACTTCGGATTATTTCGCTCTCTGTTTGTCTTAATAATAATAATAATTTGCCGTCATTCCTACAAGGTCCATAGGGCATTCGTAAATTCAACAATTCCCTATTTTGTGCCAACGCCTTCACTTCACTCCAACTCTTTCCGGTGCTATTTACTGTTTTCTCTATGTGTGAGCAGGACGGCTCCTTCTTCTGTACCCTTGATGGTTCCAGTCTATGGCAAATCTGGTAAGGTCCTTAGGTGGTCTTCTAAAGGTATTTCCGATCCAGCAACATTTACGCTTCCTTATTTAATTCGAAATGGGCTGTTGACCTGCAACAATACAGAAGGATAGATTTTATATTTGCATTAAAGATTTCTATTTTCGTACGCAGAGATAAGAAGGACGAGCTCCAGATGAATCTGAGATGACCAGACGTCCGGCGGACTTTCTGTAATTTATTATCTAACCGACCCTCCATTTGTGGTTATAATGTTCTCAAGATTAGAAAGTTGGGACGCAGCATTGATACGGAAAGTTTTAGTTTTTGCCACATTTATCTTTAGATCAGCTCCGTAGATTCGATTCGAGATCTTGGAAGCTGTAAGCCAATAGACAAATATCACCAGCATAGTCAATATCGTTTAAGCGGCCATACAAACGTTATCCCCCTTCGTTCGACTTCTTCAAGGATCCTGTCTAAAACTATATTAAATAGCAGTGGTGACAAGACACAACCTTGCCCAACATCGGTTCCAACTTTCACCGCTGTACTCAACAATTTGCCATGCTTCATTCTGCAAGATACATTTCAATATAAACCCCCCATAAGGCGTATGAGCTTCCGAGGGATCTTCCTACATGACAGAGAGATTCAAATCACATCGTGATTTAATTTGTAGAAAGCCTTCTCAAAGTCTATGAGACATAGATACAGTTAAAAGCGCCATTCCACTGATCGTTCCGCGATGACACGTAAGCTGTTTATGTGATCAATTGTTGATTTATTGGGTCAGAATCCAGTCTGTCTGTCTGTTCAAAGCTGGTGTCACCCAAACGGAAATCCTTTTGACAATTATTCGTTTGTATTTCTTATTTGGATTATCTCGTTCGTACCAGGGTTGGCAACCCACTGGGTAACCCAATTAAACGCAAACGGGTTTTATTGGGTGTTATATTTAAAAAAAATCCGGGTGGGTTTTTTATTTAAAGGTTTTCGTTGTTTATTTACAACAAAAATAAACGAAATTTACGTAGTGAGACTACAAATTTATTTGTTCCGTTTTTGAGCTCAAAAAAGATAATGAAATAACAAATTTATCAAATTACTACTTACATCTTTTCCTCACCTCTGAGCAAATTTCCAAATACCGTCTCGTCTTTTAAGGCACTCCAACTTTGAAGCCGATTTTGTATTTCTTCAAAGGAAGTAACTCGGTGACATGCTAAAAGATAAACTCATATCTCTTTATACGAGCCAAACAGTTTCTGAAAATCGAAATGCCTTTAAACGCGATGAATATGTGTTACGTTTGCTTCCCTTACATTTTTTGTTAAAAAACGGAGAACCCACGGTTTCGCAGCCGTAGAACGAGATAATTTGCGCTTAAAGCGAATGAGTTCCACAATTCAATCAGGTCCTTATAGTGATGTGCCATGTAAAGAAAGTCCATATAGAGAGGTGTGAGCAATGTTCGGAGAATACGGCGGATGCGGGATTTGAACGTTTCTAATAATTGTTTGGAAATTTTTGCGGCATGAAGTCGGGTGTTGTCATCCCAAAGAAAAACTTAATCATGTCTGTCTGTATATTCGTTTTTCTTATAAGGCATGATTCAAACAAAGTAATTGCAGTCTGCTCCAATCTCCGAGTTTTAGCAGCTCATAGTACACAATGCCGCATTTATCCCACCAAGAGTGCAAAATTGCGTTATAAATATTAAAACAACGTGATCGTACTAGCAAACAATAAATATTGTCGACTGGAACGAAATATTGTCGACTGGAACGAAATTTGGAAGCATTTATAAGACCCAATAAAACCCAAAAAACACCCATCAAATAACCCAATAAAACCCAGTGGTTTGGGTTTGTTTCTAAGCCCGGGTTTTTGCCAACCCTGGTTCGTACGGAATTTTTTTAGCTGCTAGCAAATTGAATCAATACTAGGGAGATTGGTCGGTTATTATTCGACCGTTTTTAACCAGTTTTTTGGTTTTGTCGAATACCGTTTTTTCAAAATTTTCATTTTTGGAATACGAATAAGCCGGTTGATTTAACACGAATAACCGGTTAATTTAAATAAGTATAATTTTTTATATTTTTGTATATTTTTTTGTTGTAAATATGCTCATCGTTTAACTATTTGCATAAATTTAGTTATTATTATTATAATTATCATTTATTTATTTTTTTTGTATATATGACAACCTTGAACGTCTCACAAAGAACGTGAAAACCAAGGTAGATCGGAAAAGATATACATACTTGAGCAACAATAACTTTTTCTCATCTTCTGTAAATAAATATTGATTTTTATTTTTTATTTTTAAATCATGAATAGTCACAACTCAAAATTTTTAAATTTTCAGAAGAGGTACAAAATAATCAAACTGAGTTCCACATTGAAGCGAACCTCTTAGAAAACAGTTTACTTATTTTTTGTTTAATTTTGTGTAATAATTTTGTTAAAAGAAGGTAATTTTGAGTTGTGATTGTTTAATTCAAAATTTATTACAATTTTTTTCATTGAGTTGTGTGTATTAATATTGAATTGTGCCTCTTCAACTGGAAATATATTTTGATTAATTCAAAATGTTGTTCATTAATAACGTCACAACTCGAAATAATACAATTTATGTGAAATAAAACTATTCAATTACTCATAATCTCACTGTTACAACTAAAATTAGTACTCTTTAGTTGATAATGTACAAGCGGCACGGGAACATAAAAACAGTTATAACAACAGTTTCTCATGTAAGGATGACAGTAATCCAAATGAAATTTTCGTAGTCGTTGGAGATTAGATCTACGAATTGGTTTATGGAAAAAATTCGATTTTGATAAATTTGGAGTTGTGACTGTTCATGATTTAGCGTGCGCTATGGAAAATAATCAACTAGACTCATTGAATGCGACCTACAAACGCCAGCTCCGAACAGTAGATATATTAGTTAGTGAAGTTTTCCACAGCGTAAATACACATAATCAGTCGCTAATGTTGTGCGGTGATATCGCTGTTAAAAATTTTCAGATTATATTGCCTGGGATTTAACCGAAGACTTCTTGGTTGGAAGGTGTGTGTCTTATTTAGCATACCACAGTATTAAATACGTAGTGCATGAATTTACATACAGTGCTGTTCGAAACCTAAGCAACTTTTCTTGTCGAGGCGATTAAGGACTCGTATATTACTAATTGATTTATTCAAAGTAAAACATTTAATTTTTGTTGTCTTATTATAACTATAATAACAAACTTTAATTCCATTCTCTACCACGTAATACATCAACAAAAACGAAATTATCTCCTTCAGTAGCTGTTCGAGACTTGAGCAACTTTCAGTACTTTGTGTTTTATGGCTTCCGCACGCCGTTTTAGCATAGTTTTTATAAGATTTTTTAGTATTATTATTAGAATGTATTGCCACTTTAATTTTAAACTTTCCGTCAGCATCTGCTTATTTTTAAAACCACTTGGTCCAGCTCTGTGCTTCAAGAATTAAGAACAATTTCATTTCCATAAAAGAACCGGTTAACCGGTTATTTGAATAATTATTAACCGAAAACCCATCTGCTATTTTTCGAATTATTCAAAAACCGGTTTTTGAAAAAAGTCGAATAATCGATCTCCCTAATCAGTACAGCAAACGGCCATTGTTTTGTTTGTTTACTTTTTCGTTTACGTTATTCTTTGATTGTTTTCTTTGCTTAACAACATACTTTAGGGAGGTCCGCTTAGTAAATTTGTAATGTTAAATCTGTAATAAAAACATTTTAATTAAGAGCCAAAAGGTATGTCAAACTCATATGATCTAATAGATGGCACTGATTTTGAAGTAATATACACGGTAAAAGAAATATAATTACTTACAATTTGAGTGACTCTCTCTCTCTCTCTCAAAATTGTGTATACAAATTTATGTAATATTAAGCTCATAATCGCGGATTGTATTATCAATGCTGTGCAAAATTAATAATTTATTTGTTTTGGTGAGAAAATCAGAAATGCACTGTAAGAAATTTTTAACGGGTTAAAAAGTAGTATTAAGTTCTCTAAGAAATTATTTTAAATTCAAAATATAAAAAAGTAAATGTTTTGTGTAGAACTTGTAATACACTGGGGATTAGCAAGTGCATTAGTAATCATAAAGTATTAGTTGCACAATTAGTGGAAAATAAAAAAAAAATCCACAAACAGCCATTCCACATGTTGGCACGTTGCTGTTTCAGTGAAGACTAAAAGCAAATTTCTTCCAGTGCTTTAAAAAAAAAACACAGGCAAAAAGAAGACTTGTACCAAGATCGTAAGAATACTTGTGAGTTGAGAGTAAACAATTGCTCTATGAAATGAACACCATTGCACAGTGTTGTCAATTTAGCGCCTTTCGCGCTATATTTAGCGCGTTTCAACTACCGAAAAGTTGAATTTTTTCTCCTTAGCGCTTTTTTCAAAAAACGCACTGGGTTAGCGCTTTTCTACTTGCAATTTTTTGTAAGAAATATAAATTTAATAAATTCAATAAACTCATTAATTCATATAAACTATTGACTTAAAATGCTTCATGCTGTAAGAATTACGTAATTCCAGATAATATTTCTGAAAAACTGAATAAAAGTAGTGTTTTTGAAACGTATCTCAAATCTAAGAGCCCATTTTTCAAGACTTATAAGTCATTTTAGAAGAAAGCTAAAAATTTTAATTATTTAATTAAAATACTAAGCTTGTTTGTTGTTATTGCACCTTTAAACATCCCAAGGGATCACAGAGCCATAACGAATTTCCATTTACGCCTATCTAAAGTCGATGATCGTATCTGATACCAAGAGATGCTATGGGCTTTTCTTTCGATCTGTCTTCCTAGTAATGGGGTTGCCTTCCGATTCTTCTGTTTATCTGCGAGTTCCATTCAATGCGTAGTTTTTTAGTCGTAGTTTCGTTTCCTCAGAATGTGCTCAGTCCATTTCCTTCATTACAAGAACTTGGTGTGATCTGGTTTCTGGCCAGAAAATTTTCAAAATCCACCATAGACAGTGGTTTATGAAAGAGAACGCCCTATAGCAATCAGTCGGCCTGAATGGGTCCAATCTGTTCTGAATATCAGTGCTGGAACCTATGGACGTCGCGAGGACGTCAAAAGGACGGGACATCTCCCAAATTTCTGATTCAGAATTCGGAAGATCGTTGCGTTATTAGCCTTGGTTGGTTCAAGCTCAGTCTGTATGCTTCTGACTGTATAGAGTCAAGTTTTTATTGCATTTCGCAATGTCTGTTAGCAAAGTGATAGATGTCATTTGAGTAATCTAGGTCTTACAACTTTGTGTTAAGTCCCAAGGTTATATCACATCTAATCGAGTACAACGTTAAACAGCAGTGGAGAAAGAACACAACCTTGCCTAACACCAGCACCAAAAAATTAAGAAAATGTTTTTAAGTTCTTGTTTTGTTCTAAGTCGTTGTTAATTTCATATTTTAATCGTTCAAATTTTAAAAAATCTTTGTAAAAGTAGACATTTTAATAGTATAAATTGTTTCTTTACAATTTCAATATATTTTTCGGCTTTAAATATTATTAACGCTTTTATACGGCGCGTTTGGATCACAAATAGTTACATAAATTATAATTTAGTGCTTTGTAGCGCCTTTTGAGTACTAGGTCTGCGTGTTTTGATCATACAAAGTTGGCAACACTGCCATTGTATTATGAATGATAAAACAAATAACACAAAAAAGGTTATCGTGTGAACATGCTATTACAGTTATAGTCAGTGTTGCCACAATTTTTTTCGGGAAAACTGGAAACTTAGAAGAAAAAACTGATTTTCAAGTGGAAAACCTACGCATACTTAAAAAGTAATATATATACATATATTATTATATATATTATATTACAATTACAATTATTTTCAACTTTTAACAATCATAAAAAGATATTTGATATGTAGTTAAGTGAATTAATAAGAAAAAATATCTAAATCTTGTCGGATTTTAGAGTTATAGTAATTTGAAGTTGCATTCGGTTTTAGGTACGCCGAGTCCAGTGGTGCTAAACCACTTTTTGGGTTAGCTCTTGTTTTTGAAATATACCGATATTTAAAAATGGAGAAGATTGTACAACATATATTCGCGTAACTAAAAAAAGGTTTAGTTTATTGAATGAAATAAAAACCGGAATTCCACAATAAAATTGCCTTTAAGGCTAGAACTTTTTTAAATATTTAATATTTTGTTAGTGAAGGAGATATATCACTCATACGAACATACGTACGTAGTATGTTATGTGATCCCACTGTTCTTTTGCAAAAAAATTTGTATTTCTGAAACTACTGCATTGAAAAACGCAACTCTCTTAGACCTAAATGTGAGTATCATACACTGTGTGAATTCTCTCTTTTTTTGTGATTAGTGGCTAAAAAAGCGATAATTACATTGTCGCATTAAAAAAGGTACGAGTAAACCACACCACAGTTACTTAAAGCAAATGGGGTGAAATCCGAACTTCAGAAATTTTAAATAAAACATGGTCTAATAATAATAAGGTCTGATCAATAGTGTGGTGAATAAAAAAAATGTGACGTCACTCGTAGTTGGTTTTGTTTTGTCGCATAAGCAATACTATTTTGAATTATTTTTTTTAAATTTTATTGCAGTAAAATTTGAATAATCTGGATAATTGATTGCAGACCCTGTTCCTGATTATTAAATTATCCGGACTACCAAATACAAATTTAGAATATTCTTCTTGTATTTAAAATGCTTTTCCAGCAGATATCTAATGGTATATTATGTTCATTAATCATTTAAATTAATAATTACATTTAGCAATAACGACAAAAAAAAACATGTGTACATTTTATAAAAAACTAATAGTATGTTTCATTTTTACAACAATAAAACTCTTAAATCCAGCAAAATAGTTTGATTTTGCAGCAAAAAGAGAAAAAAACTATGTTTTTGGAGTAACAAATAATAGAGATTAACAGCAGTTTGAATGCAATGCGGATTATATACTGCAATCCATCCGGATTATAGACTACAAAATTGAACGACGAATGATGTCCAGATTACCGAAAAATCCGAATTAGCGAAGTCCGGATCATCAAGGATTTACTGTATTTTAAAAAACGACTACGCTTGACGTCAGTATAAACAAATATGGCAGCAGTAATGTATCGATTGAAACTAAAATGTTAAAAACTGCAAAATCTGCACAATTTACAGAAAAACTTATTTTTTAAACAAAAAACTTCAAAACTGCTCAATACTTGAAAAAACTGCAAAATACAGATAAATCTGCATATTGGGCAACGCTAGTTATAATACTTTTCTAAATCGGAGAGTGTTTCACAAACATAAGCATGTTTTAATTGTTTTATAATAATGAGAATACAGTACTGATATAAACGTCGTGTGTATCTGTAAACGCACACAATGGTCGTCTATAGACGTCATTTAAGTCAACATGTAAATCATATATAAAAATGAAAAAATTTAGAGATGATTTCGAGATGAAAAAATAATACAATTTCGCATACAAACACATACTCAATACAATAAACATTAACACAAATTCATCATCAGTGTTTGTGAGCTCATTTTAGGTATGTGTGTGAGTGTATTTTTGTGTTGGTGTTTGTTTTAATTTTTGTTTTTATCTTACACTCCACTTTGTTTGGCCTTAAAAATTGAATATCAAGTTCAAAGTCACCATCAACACAAAATGTTTTATTTATTCATATCAAAAAATAACAACAACAAAAACAAGGATAAGCGAAAACATCATTAAAAAGCACCAATACGGAAAAACGAGACACAGAACCTATTTTTCAAAAAAAAAGAACACCCAAACAAAGTGACATACACATACACATACACATACACTCAAAGCTAAGAAAACGTATAATAAATACAAAAATACACACACAAAAGAAGCTATAGCAACAACAATTGTAAACAAAAATAAAGTCTTAGAAAGAGAGAGAGAAAGGAAACAATGGAGGAAACAATGGAAGAAAAAATGAATGAAAAATAAGGATATAAACAGGCTTTATAGGAACTTGATAACGTCATAAAAGCAAAAACAACGAATATGTGTATACGAATATAAGGACATTGACACTGTCCTCCTATTAAATATGCGAGTATTAGACATAAATAGAAACAACTACAATAACAACATTGCAAATACATATGTACATAAGTGCATACTTGCATTACATTTTGTGTAACATTACCGAATAAGAGTGAAGAAGCTGTAATAAAATCTGTAATAAAAACTCACTTAAACGAGTACAAATTAGTATTTGAGAAATGTAGCCGCCACAATTACATACAGTGACTCACTGTCAATATGAGCCAAGCTATATTTTTAACAAAATTATTGTTATCTAATAAGAAGCAAATTTAATTGGCAAAATTATTAAGTATTTGAATTAATTAACTTCAAAGCTTAAAAAAGACAAATTATTTTGGATAAATTATGTGAAAATGCACCTCACAGTGAAAGTGAGCTACTACTCGTAAGAGTAAATATATTTAATACTTAATATTAATATTTTAATGCGCCATCTTTTGCTAAAATAACAGGTTACAGGCATCGATTCCAATAAATTTTAGGTGTACGATGAAGTATCTGCGCCCCGCTTTGACTGTGGAACATCTAGAAGGTGTTTCTGTGACTTAATGGTATGTTTTCTGATATCCTGGTCAAGATGGGGCCATCAATTTTTCATAATATTTAAGTCCAAAAATTATTTCGGAACGTTATATGATAACCACACACTAACAATGTTTGTTATATGGCTGGGGTTATTGTCTTGTTTAAGAAAGCGCCAGCTTCCAAAAAGACAAAGTGTGTTCGCTAATTTTCTCGTATTATATGCGAATAAGTTCAAATATGTGAAATGATTATAATTTCTTTCGATAAAAACTTAAATGACAACTCCAACAGCCCATGTTCGACACCAAAACATATCTAAACTGCCTACACATACATACATTCTTTATCGTTAGTATCAAGGATTTAAGTATATGAGAACTACTGGTTTTTTCACCAAACTTTTTGTTTTTCTTCCCTCTAAAATGCAATATAATAAACATAAGGTCATCGCACAACACAACTTTAGCCCAAAATTCTTCAATATATAAACATATATGCAGCGGGATTCCAGGAAAACAATTTTTTTCCGTATTCGCTGGAATAGAAAAAGTTCGGGGAATAAACCCTAAAAATTAATCCAAATTTTTTGGTTCCAAAGGGTTATAACAAGTGTTGTGACAAAAAAATTACACAAAATGAGTTTGATAATATTACATTTTTAGCTTTTTAAAAACGTTTGTTCTTTGAGTTCGGTAATTGCAAATGAAAATAAAATTGGAAATCTTATTTTATTTTATTAATGGCTCAATTATTCAGTTCTATTTATAGCCAATTTACAATTACACAATTATATTTATATATATATATATATTTATATAGGTCCCTTTCAATAAGTCTAAAAATAGAATCGGGTGCAACTTATTGACTGAGAGAAGTCCCCGTGTTCCTTCATGCAATGTTATAGGAATTATATATATATATATATATATATATACATATATATATATATATATATATATATATATATATATATATATATATATATATATATATATATTCCGAATTGAGCCTTGTACGCCTACCCGTAGCGACCATATGGCCGAAATCATAATATTAATTAGATTAAACGTTAATATCATAAATTTTTCTATCCAACAAAGCCACTGATATTAAAAATATATTTCTTTGTTTTATTATGATTTAAACTTGTGTAACTGTAAAAAAAATTTCAGCAGCATTGTTACTAATAAGAATTGAAACATTAGCAGCAAACAAATATTCTTAATGTCCCAGCAAAACATTTTGTCTACGTTTTGTAACAATAGTATTATTATTAAATGTGCTCCTGCTACGTTCTGGCGGAAAGATTTCGACCTTTCCTATGTAAGACTGAAATCGATGAATAACTGAAATTTTTTGATTCTAAAAGGAAGGTCAAGAAAATGTAAAACTACGCTGGAATAAGCTTTAAAGCGTTTCCATACTTTGAATAAACAAAAAAAAAAAAAAAAAATTCATTCAATAAAAAAATTCAAAGAAAAGAGGTTAACCGTCATAATTTATCATACAGAAACTCAGTCTCATTGACGTAATTCGTTAGGGTTAATTAATGTTAATAGAAGGCTTAAAATTAGTCGATCTAATTTCGGCAAAAGTAGACCATTCATAGAGCATAAACGTTTGAAAGTAGCAATCAATTGGAAATACATTAGGGTTGGTAAAAGCCTGAGTTTTTTAAGAACCCAACCCACTGGGTTTTATTGGGTTATATAATTGCCTCCCAATTTAATTCAATTCGACAATATTTTTTATTTATTAGTACAATTATGTTGTTTTAGTATTTATAATACAACTTTTGATGAGATCACGGTACTATGAGCTGCAAAAACTCAATGATCGGGGCAAACTGCAACGACTCGTTTGACCGTGGATTATTAGAAAAGACCGGAATATAACTTACATACATACATTTTTAAGATATTCTTTTGCAAGACAACGCTTGGTCTCACGTCGCAAAAGTTGCCAAACAATTATTAGAAACGATTAAATAACGCACCCGTCGTATTCGACGAACATTGCTCCTTCTGACTATTGGTTGTTTCGATGAATACAAAATCTTTACGTATGTTACCGAATTATTCTTTTTGAAGAAATATAAACTCGGATTCAAAGTCGGGTCGTCCCAAAAGACGAGACGTTTTTCTACGACTGGATTCGGAAATTGGCACAGAGGTGGGGAAAAGATTTAATCAGTAATTTGATAAATTATTATTTTAATTCATTATCTTTTTTGAACTAGAAAAATGGACGGAATTAATTTGGACTCTCAATAAGTAAATTATATTCATTTTTTTGTAACTTAACTACGAAAACCTTTAAATGAAACAACCCTGCGCTTTTTTTAAATATAATACAAAAGCAAAACCCAGGTGGGTTAAATTGGTTTACCCAGTGGATTGCCAACCCTGAAATACATCCATTAGTGTTTAATTCCGTGTGTTCCGTCAAAATGCGTGTCATCCTCTGACTTTTTCAATTTGGACAGCTCTTTCGCTCCATTCTCATCTTGATTGCTCATAAGATTCTTGTGATTCCGAATACTGCCCCGTTCGACAAAACAGCCAAGTGAACTTATCTAGTCTATTATCTTAGTAGTCTTTGTTGCTTTGAACGGTTTTGGTTCCCTTCTTTTAATGGAGAGGTCGTTAGCTTATTCATTACTCACTAGCTTCCTAACTACCACCAGAAAGTTGATATTCTTTGGGTTCTCAATATAGATCCTCACTCCCCTATTTCCCCTTAACATAGATCCATACATGTAGAAATTTATCGTCATGGGTATCCGCCTAGGAATTACGCTTGACATAGGTATAAAGTCCATCTTGGATCAGTATCACTTAATTGCCAGATATGTACGTATCAGATATGACGTGACCTATAGCTTCCTTTATTCCTTTATAACTGATAGTTGTCATGAAGATGCGCACCAGGTAGGTTAAATTATTTCGATTATTTTTCTTCTTTTGGTGCATATGTTTTCAGGTATGTTTTTCATGTAAGCGAATCACTATTTATGTTAAGTTCTGTATTAAAATTCTAAATTGCTTTCTATTCGAAGCAGCTCTTATTAGATTGCTAATTGATATAATTCTATCAAGTTTCTGATGTTACGTAACAAAGACATCTTTTTACGGCCGATGCCCAGTCTTTCTTCAATTTCTCCTTGTAGTATAAGACAAAGAAGTTCATATTTTTCATATTCGAAGACGAATATTTATCACTTTCACAACTTAAACAACAAAACACTAACATAAAAAAATAAACACACACCTGACAATAACTAATTCGAATACGGGCAAGATTAAAAATCGGCAAAATGAAAGACTGTTTGATCTATAGGGGAGAATTAAATTATGTGCCCTACCATCGGCAATAGTGCTTTCCCTTCTCTTCAGTATTCCTTTCCAAACCTTTGGGTGCGAACCACTTGGAGGGGTTACAGTTGGATTATTCAGTGGTGAAGGTATAACACTGGCTGCTGAATAATCAACCAGCAGTAACCCATTTCCTTGTCGTACGCATTCAGAGGGGGTTTGTTTGATTTTTGTTTACTCGTGGTTAATTTATATATTTATTTTTTCTTTTATTTGGTTCAATTTACGTAATGGCAGGACGCTTTCGGATTGATTTCTGCAATGTGCGTGGGCTACGGGCGAACTTTTTCTCCGTGTATGCGCACATTTGTCTCCATAGGCCGGATGTTTTCGCCTTATGTGAGACCCAGGTTTCTGAAAATGCTGATCCACAGGATTTTCATATCCCTGGGTATCACCTTCTGTCCCTTTTAAATTTTCATAGGAGCCCAAACGCGGGAAGAGAGGTTACCATATCTGGCTTCGGCTCTCTTTCCGACTCAATACCGAGTATCCTTTCGAATTATCCGAACAGTGAAATTGTTGTTGCTGGTGATTTCAATGTTCATAATTGGTTACGCCATTCAGGCCGTACAACTCCAGAAGGCCAATACGTTGAGTTATTTGCCGCGCACAATCACCTTGCGCAATTAGTGAATGAGCCTACACATATATCGTGTGTAGATGGGCACCAGAACAATACCCTCGACCTTTTCCTCACTACACACCCTGAAAAGTATATAGTTGAGGTTCTTGCACCTCTCGGAAATTCGGATCATTGCACAGTTTCTGCCTCATTCTCGTCCACCACTCTTCGCGAGGTTCCACCCATGGCTACGGAACGCTCTATTTTTAACTACGTGGATGCTCATTGGGTGAGCTGAACGATTTTTTTGGGCATTTTAATTGGAAACTTTGTTTCTTTGACTCAAACGTCGATGCCATGGCAGAAATGGTGGTGAATATAATAAGGCTAGGGATGGATATTTTCATCCCATCCAAAAAGCTTTCGATTAAACCCAGAAACAAATCTTGGTTTAATCTGACGTGTAAATTGGCAGTCAGATCCAGAGAGGAAGCATTCAGGAACTGGCGCAATAACAAATGTGCCCACACTGATTTGCTTCGCAAACAGGCGAGATCTTCATGTGCCGCAGTACTTAGACGCGAAAAGGTTCTACTTTTCCGCGGGGAAGTAAAAACTTTTGGTCATTCGTTAAAAGGCTAAGGAACAACGCTAGTTCGGTTCCTGCTCTTATAATTTCTAATATTTCTTAACGACTTTCTTCTTCTCACTTCTAATCCTATCTACTCTTTTGCGGATGACAGCAACATTTGTCACTCATATTCTTTTGATCGTAGACCGAGCCTTTTGGAGGTTTGCGTAAGAAGGATGAATATGAACGTCACATTCACAAGTGACCTGGTGAAGGTCTCCGAGTGGGGTCGTGCGAACAGGCTCGATTTTAATGCATGTAAGACTCAATGTTGTTTTTTAACACACAGGCGTGGTGTGCTGTCATCTGTGTCAATGGGTAATGTGGATATTGAGGAATCAGATGCTCTTGATGTTCTGGGCATGAGAATTCACTGTGACGTTCGTTGGAATGATCACATATTTCAAGTGTCGAAAGAAGCATTCAAGTGCCTTGGTTTTTTGAGACGGTGCAAGAAATACTTCACCCCATCTGATCTCCTTAATATTTACAAGACCTATATCCGTCCCAAAATGGAATACAACTCTCATGTATGGGCCGGTGCTTCAAAGTCTATTTTGGAGCTTCTCGACCGCGTACAGGAGAGGGCGAAGATGCTCATCAATGACGGTAGGGTAGCCAACTCTATCGATTCAATGGAGTACCGTCGCAATGTGGCGTGTGTTTCATTGTTCTATTGGCCACCTCTATTTTGAATTTTATATTCATGTCCGCGGATGTTGAATGCTATCGGACACCATCGGCATGTAGGATGTTATTGATGTATTCTTCGTTCAGTTTGAACATCATGCAAGGCTTTATCAAATATGGTATCTGCATAAAGATTAAAGAGTAAATAAGAGAGTATATACATCCTTGCGTACACCACTTTCTGTGTGTACATCATTTGTGACACCATACTTGTTCCTGACGTTAGCTGTTTGATTCCAAAATAAGTTTCTTATACATCCAATATATTTTTGGTTGATATTGATTTGTTGCAAAGTTTCAAGAAGCTTGTCATACTTAACTTTATCAAACACTTTCTCGTAATCTACAAAACATAGGGATATATCCTTTCGAACATCCATGCAGCTTAGTATTAGTGTTTGTATGTAAAATATGGCTTCTCGTGTACCGATTCCCGCTTTGAGTCCGAACTGCATCCCATTTGCGATTCACATTTTTAATACATTGTGGATAATTTTTAGAAATATTTTCAAGGTTCATTAATCTGATTAGCCTGAACTCGTTGCGTGATTAATACCAAGCGAACAATTTCAAAAAATAATCAAGTAGTAAATATATCGTTTCCACTCCACTAATTAATGTTTCATTCTTTTCTTTTTTTGAGGTCCATAAATATTTTTATTGAAGTCAACGACCTTCAATGAATTAAATATTTTAACGACCTTCAATGAATTTAATATTTTGTATACCTCAGCCACATTCAGAAACCTCTTTTAATCGTTATGATTTTGAAAGTTTCTCAAAATCATTAGTCAAATTGGGGCACTATGTTGTACAGATAAGTTACCGGCTATTTTTTTTTTTTTTTTTCTAAAGTTTCAGAGTTAATATATTCCGTCATATGATTCTATTTATTGACTACACTTCATTTCATTATTCATCTTTGTAAAACTAAAACAATAATAACCACAAAAGAACAAAGGCTGACCTTGAATTTCCCCTAATTTAAATGAACAATAACAACAACAGCATAATTTCAAGGTTATGTATTCCAATGGCATGAAAATCCCCTTTTTTAAACCTTTGCCAGCATAACTTTATTTGTTCTTGTTGTTGTTACATGATTTTTTATGATGAGAGTTAAAGCGTAAATAGATAAAGAACAAGAAAAAAATTAAGGACAAGTGGAGAATGGTTAGTAAACACAGAATAAGAACAGAACTCTATGAAAGGGAAATTTTAAAAATTTATAATTTTAAGAATTCAACTAGAAGCTACTGAGCGACAAAAAGCGGTTAGATAATTAAGTATCAGAAAAAAAGAGTATGGATGTATATCAACCCTTGTTTTAGTGTTAGAAAAAAAGCGAAAACAATAAACACAATAAACAGGAACATAAAAATGCAACATGTCCTTGAAAATAATGGTGTTTTAATTTTTGAAGAATGAGAAAAAATTGTAATGCCCTTAATAAAAATACTTGTATAATTAATATTGGAGTGGCTTATGAAACTGTAGAGGAGAAATGTATGCCTCAAGCCGGTATTACTGCATTAAATTATAGTGATGGAAAAAAGAAAATAAAACAATTGTCATCAAGTGTTTTTAAAAGTTAATTTTATTATTAATTTACTTCATTTACCTATATTTATTGACAACAACCAAACGCAACAACCACAACGCAACCTAAAGAAATTATGTAATTAAAGCAGCGTTCGCCAAACTTATATTAATGCATTTTACAATTGTGGTAGTAATTGTGAGTCTTTGCTGAAATCTGAATTAAAGTATAATAAACATATGGATACAATAGCATTAAAAATGTTAATTAAAAAAAGTTAGAGGTGGGGAGGAAGGAAATGGATAATATGTGGAGTATTGTAAACAAGTAATCAATGTGTCCTACTTATAATATACATACGTATACATGTATGTAAGTTATATATTTATCATTCCTAACGTTCCCTTATCCTCTAAAATAAGTTTCACTTTTAATTTTATATAACCTTCCTTATCCTCTAATTATCTTAGCTAAAAATAATAAATAAGTAATATAAACATACCTAACCTTTCTTGTCCTCTAAATTCCACTCAATAAATAACCTTGATCCTGACCTTAATATCTTTTAGTATAAGCATCATCAATTCTCTTTATACATTAGTTAAATACTATATTATTATTGTTTTAAGTTAACGGATAGATCTAAGAATTATTTTAGGTATAAATGTTGTTACTTATTTCTAAGAATTTACTCATTAAGTAACGGTCGACCAGTGATAAAGGATCTACCTCTACTAAAATTAAAAAAAAGTGTTTTTATTCTTAAGTAAAAATTAAATTAAATTAAAATTTAACTAGCGATGAGGATGGGATATGTTGGTGAAAAAAACATATCCAGTGATTAAATTCGTTAAAGAAGCTGATTTTTTTTAAATGAATACAACCCAAAACGAAACTTTTGAAAACAAAAACATTCAGGGTGTATACATTAATTACAAATAATTATATTTAAATTATAAAAGAAAAAAAAGATGAACAAAATGTAAAACACATTTTTAAAGACGAAAGAAAAAGTTGAACAAAAACTTTAAGAATATAATTTTCTAAGAAAAAAAAAAAAGAGAAAAACAGTGAAAAGTTAACACAGAAAATTGAAAATAATTAACTTAAAGATTTATTTGTCTCTATAATTAACATTAAATAATTTTATAACTAGTGTAACCACTTCCGCGTTGCTGGGAGTCTGCCTGTACTTGTATATTGTACTGATCTGGATAGATAACGAAGCTTTAACTGTTACCACTCTCCACTAATGCAAAAATCCATATTTTCTTAAAACTGATGATTTAAATTGACGGCCAAGTTATTTAGAAACTTCAACTCTAAACATTCTCAAGGTATACAAATATCAATATCGACTTTGTATGGAGGAACCATGCCCACTAATCCAATTCCGTTCATTTTTGACTGATGGTTTTTATTATCTAAGAAATCATTTAGAACAAATTTAGAACCTTCCATTCTAGCCGTTCTCAAGATATACAAAAATCAATATTACCGAATGTCTTTGTACATTGGTTTGGTAATTTTTCAAGTGACAAAAAAAATCATAATATGGAAAATGGAGGGCATTTTGTTCATATATGTATGGGAATATATAGGAAAACCTAAATACCATATCGCCGGAATCACTGGGCCGATTTCGTGCAAACTTCACAGAAACCATCTACAGACCATCCTAAGCGAACCCTAAAATTTTATTGAAATTGACCTAACCGTGTCCGCAGTTAGTGGTGACATCAAAGTGTACACTTATTTTTATATATTTAATAAACTATACAATAATAAGAAAAGAAGTTTAAGTTTATATATATATATATATATATGTATATATATATATATATATATATATATATATATATATATATATAACTTGTATGTGATAATTATACGTTTTTTCGCTAATAACAATAAGAATTACAAGTAAAGGCTTTTATGTACACATATATAATTGCTAAAATTCATATGCAGAAAAGCCGCCGTGATATCGAAATACATATTTGGGAATAAATGCTATCACGGTCAAGAATGAAAAATCACTTTCAACAAATATTATTTTTTTTTTGTGAGGGTGTGTATTAAGCAATTTCAATTCCATTTGTCTCTCAAACGTTTTTTTCTGAAATACACGAACAGCAACCACAATTCATACTGCATTTTTGATAAAAACGAAACAACAAAGTGAATAGTTGTTCCATTTCAACCAGATTCAAACAAGGAGCTGCTCTTCTCTTTTATTTTCACACGTGCGTAGTCACACGCATAAGCAAAAAATATGCAAAAAAACAAAACAAAGAGAAGTAAAGAGAAAACAAATGGAAAAATACAGGGCAGCGTGCCCCGAGTGAAAGATTCTCAAATTACTACCACATTATAAAATGCATTATAAGTTCGTCTAAAGGCCCAAACATAATATATATTCTTTTGCTTACTTACTTCTTTTGCTTACTTACTTCTTTTGCTTCAACGAAAAGTATGTTTAATTATTAATCAACCTTTTGGTGGATATAATGTACTTTTTAATAGTAGTGTTAGTAAGAGCATGAAAATTGCTATATGAGAGTTGAATGCGTAATTAGCATTATTAGTATCTGGAGGAATTTATTTTTTATTAAAAATATAAAAATTTTAATATTTTGTTTAAACATTTAAGCATTATCAGAAAAATAACGCAGTTTATGTATACAAAAATTTAAAAAATCTGTATACATTCGCACCGCTTGTTCACTGAAACAGCGACGAATAAAAGCAAGAACATCCATTGCGCATCGTGTTTCTTTTGTTATTGTTTTGTATATAACACACAACACAGCTGTTTACGTACGTAGAATGCGATCAGATTCGCTCAATACGTAAGCAAATGAAACTGAACGAAATTTGACGAAAAATTTGTTAAGTACATTATAGTTATACACATTTGATTTGTGTATTCGCACAGTTGTTTAAGCTAGCCTACGCATATTATGGTAGGGCCTTAACGCTGATTTAAACATTTTAAAAAGCAGTGATATTAATCTCATTCTTTTGTGATTCCCTTTATTTGTATTTTTTTAAATTTTTGGCGCCAAAATAATTTGAGTCTGTATTCAGTGAAAGGAAATCTCCTATTTATTTATTTTATTTATTTTTTTCCAAAAATAATACAAATTTTTATGATGAAACAAAAAAATGACTAGACAGTAATTTAGCTCAAATGAATTAATTATTTTCATTAAAAAAGGAAAATACAAAACTACTTATTTATTTTATTTAAAACTAAGTACTTGGTGGGATAACCCTTTTGCTTAATAACAGCCGCACATCTCCTCGACATACTGTCTATAAGTTCCTCTGGCTTCGCTTACCATTCGGTTCGGTTTTCTGTCTACAAGTCACTAAAATTTCTAATGGTTGCTATACATCATTCCATAGGTTCACTACAAGACTAAGACCTGGTGATTGAACTGGCCAATTATAAATGTCGTTTCTATTTTGTTCTAACCAACACTTCGTTCTACGTGAAGCGTGTTTAGGATAATTACTGTACATAAAATACCATCTGCAAATGGAGTCATTGTATTCAAAAGTATATCCTTATAAGCGTACTGATTTATTTGCGTATCTAGTTTGATTATTGGAGCAAAATAGTGTCCAGATAATGCAACCCAAACCAACACATTTACTGTCACTGATGTGTACCTGTGGCTATGTTGCATTATGGATTCATCACTCCAGAGGACATTTTTTCAAAAGAGCGATGGTTTTTCAGATACATGTGAATTATCCAAAACAATGCATCCAAGAAATTTTTTTAATTTTTCTTTCTTCTAATCGTTCGCGAGGAGATGTCTATACATATGAGACTCTATACATAAAATATAAACAGCACATGTGGGTAAATACTTTACTCAACTTTAATGTATAAAAAAAGTATACGCTTTCCACTGCATCATATATACAGCAAAGAAATATATTTTGTTTATTATTAAAACGGGACTTGTTAGATAGAAAATTTTATGATATCAACGTTTAAATATGATTTCGGCCAGGTGACCGCGACGGCTGGCGCGTACAAGGTGCAATCTAGAACAGCAATTTTCACAAACTTTTCACAGCACATGCGACCATATTTCGCAATAACTCTTTGAATGTTGTTTTCCAGGTGTTCAATTGTTTCTGGTTTGTCGACGTAGACAAGTGACTTTACATAACCCCAAAGAATATAATCTATTAAATTTAAATCACACGATCATGGTGGTCAATTAATTCGACCATTATGTGAAATTACTCTTTCATCAAAGTTTCTTTGGCATGCGGCTCCGTACTGTTGAAACCATATGTCAGCAAGATTAATGCTAGCTAATTAGAGTACGAAAAACATATGGACCAACGACTACACCAGTCCATTAGGCCTACTAAACAGTAATTTTCTGGGGATACAATGGTGTTTCGACAAGAGCTTATGGATTGTCCCACTCCAAATACAATAATTCTACTCATTTATTTATCTCTTCAACTAAAATTTTGATTTTGAGTTTGACAAACAGAGCCATTATTTTGATAAAAAATTTTTAACATATTCATAATGAAATGTCAAACCAAACTTAACAAAACCTTTTTTTATTTTTGGAATCAATTAAACCGCTGCGTTTAGGTAAAAGATATTGGTCTCATTGGAAAGGTCGGAAGTATATTTATCATTGTAATTACCATCAAAAGGCTTTGGTTGATCTATTTGTAGTCTAAATGTTTTTCTGAATTCTTTTTTAATTATCTTCTACCAAATGCTTATGAAATACATAAATATTCCTCAAGGCTACATAAACGAAATATATATCAATTAAAAGGTCTGTTTCTCTTAGTATTGGAATATATTCGAATAAGTTATAAGCTTATAAGTTCATGAATGTACGATAAACCGGTTTTTTTATCTGTATCTGAAGATTTTGGAAGTGTTTCGAAAATTTCAAACACAGATTTTTGTTGTACTCGATAGCACATAGCAGAAAAATAGCATCACATCCCAAGTGTTTATTTGTAGCACCGTGTTACTTGCATAAAATACAATGAAACAAAAATTCTAATAAAGTAGGTCTGAAAATTCAAAAAAAGTATTTTGGTGGGCAGCGTTGGGCAGAACGACATTACTATCGCTGGAAACTACACATTTTGGACTAAATAACCCATATAAAAATACGCTTGCGAACCCTTGCGGGAAAGTTATCCAAGCCTAGAAAAATTAAATTTTGACTTTTTTGATAAAAAAATTTCGATTTTTTAAATTGATCGTACAGCAATTGTATTATTTGAATTCATGCAGTTTAAATTAGCGTTAGTATAACTAAACATAAAAAATAATAATAATAAAATTGACGGGATTCATATTTTATAACCGTTCAAAGTTGGTGGAATAAAAGCTAAATTTTATTAATATTTGTACTTTAATGGTGCGCCCTTCGTCAAACGCCAAATAATAAAAAAAAAATTTAATGCATTTCCACTAAGAAATGTGTAAACTGATAAACCCCCTCAATTCACATTCTTAAAAATTGTCTTTTTTCCAAAAAATTTGTTCGGGCTACCATAACGTGCAGTGTAGCTAAATTAAAGTTATGTATGTATGTTTGTTTGTTTTGTCTGGAAGAAACTATAAGCCAAGGCGAATACCAGTGTTTGTATTCATTCACCTCATTAAATTCGCCTTGCTGTAAGCTACATATATAAATTTCAAAAATTTCATAGTACAAAGTAAATATTTATTTGTCAAAATCTTCAAAATTGTAACAATAAGAGTCTCTAAATTTAGTCCAAATAGCTTCATAGCCAATACAAATCATCAGTTAAAAGATCTTTGTAATAATATAAGTTGACGCCTAGATCCTGCCGAATTTGATACAGTATTTTACTAAGTGTGGAAGATATTTGATTATAAAAATCTTATGGGGAATATACAAATATACTGACTTAAAGTACAAATTTCTTCAACAGCAGTGTTTAATTATTTACTGACTCTTAAGCTCGTTTATATGGTAAGTGTTCAAAATATAAAATAATTTTAAGCCGAAATATTAAGGTTTTATTCTCAAAACATAATAAAGACAATTTACCAAATATCGCTTTTAGCTTTTTCTCTTGTTTTTAAGGTTTGCGTGCACAAATACAAGCAAAAGGCACCCCCATTATTGCTTTTGTTTTTACCGATTTCTTATTTTGGTGTATTGTTGTTGATTTTATTTTTCTTTTGTTTCTGTGCTTTTGTTATGGTTTTTATTGCCTTAATTTTTTAGGCTCCTGACTGATATAATTTTGGTTACCATAGGTCAGGATTTTATTACTCTTTGTGAGTAATTTCTATTGTTGCTTTATAAAAAGAGAAAACCGAACGAAAGGCAAACTGTAAAAAGGTTATAAAAAAGCGAAAGAAAGAGTTTTGTAAGTCTAATAAGTGATAATAATGAAGATGGCAATAATGACGATTATGATGTCAGTGACGAAAAATGTAATGATTTTTAGGTCAATTATTGTGATGTTGATGAAACCGGTATGTGTATTTTGTTCAAGTTTATTTTCCTTTAAAAAGCTCGTATTTGTATATAAATGTGTGCGTTTAAAGATAGAAGAAGAATAAAGTTTAAGGGCTTCCTTTATTATTTCAACGTTTTGCGGTTTGTTACTCTCAATTAATAAATTCAAATGGTAAAGTGAAAAAGGGTTTAAAGTCATTTTGAATATTGTGCTATACATACATACATTATGGTTACAATTTGTATTGATATTGCTGTCCATCTTAATTGATACAATTATCTGTGGGATCATTACAGTGACATGACAAAATTCAAGAATTATTTTATGTTGTTACCACATAAAAAATGTTAAAGAGTAAATAAAAAATTACATACATATGTATCTATGTATGTATGTATGTATGTAGACCACTCTTGTTATAATTTGGATGACATATTTTGGTTACATTAAATTATAGTCATTTTATTGCTGATTGGTTGGTTAAATTAACATTTGAAAAGATGCTTTATATTCTTGACACAAATAAACCTGTTATTTTGAAAACTGAAGATGCCTACATTGAAGGGTAAAGCAAGGCAGGAAAGTGATAAATTAAATAATGATACACTGAAGTTAAATTGCTGCAAAGAAATAGGTATTCGTACAAAGTATAATCATGCATAAATTTATGTAGCTTGTTATTAACACTTCTCGGTGTATAAAACAAAATGTTTGTTCTTTTCAAAATTTCTTTGAAATTGAGAAAACACAAAAACATGCGTTACACCCTTCCTTTGTTGACGACTAACACGCAACTGAAGAAAGTTTGAAAGTTTGCTGTTGCCGTTTGGAATAATGAAAACAAAGCGTATGATTTTTTTTTGATACAAGATTTTTTAGCATCGTTAATTTATTACAATTTCTTAATGTTTTTGTAGAAAAATCAAACAAAAGCAATTTTCTAGAAATTATAAATGCAGTATCAATTGATACTGTATGATATTTAAATTGAAAAACTATGTAATAAAAGTTAGCGATACAATTGTTTTAGCACATTTCAGGAAAATTTTTGGAAGATTTTTTTTTCTTATAGCAAACCTGGTTGTAATATTCACGAAGAGAATAAAAAACAGCCGAAAAACTTCGTGTTCTGAACAATATCGATGAGCGTCGCTGATCTATACCGTCCATACCTCAAAACGGACCTAAAAGAATCCGATATAATATTTTTAACACTCTTCTTAGAGATCCTTATTTTTTGTGGCGTTTGTGAAGAATTAATTAATCACTACAATATTACTTAAAAACGTAAAACGACTTAGTTTTTTGGGTAAGGGTTTATGCCTCCAAAAAAGTTTTTGACACCAAAACATACTACAGAACTATTGTATTAATAAAGACATCTGTAAACAGACCACGCTCTGTGTTCTAAAGGAGGCTATGAAGCAACAGTTAAGAGAAAAAATGGATTACATACTAAAAAAAATATCAAATCATGCCAAAAATTTCCGAAATATAAAAAACACTAATGCCTTATAGACTGGAAACGAGTGATTTGGTCCGAGGAGATGAAAATTAGTCGTTTTCAGTTACACAAAATAAGCTTTGGCTAGCACGGGCTTAGAGAAAGCATCCAAAAGCTTCACGTAAGGCCAAATGTTTAATACAGAAAAGCCATTACCCAAAAAAGTCCCAAAAAAGACTTTTTTTTTTGGTAAGATGTTGATCAAAGACAGACCGCTAAAATCGTCAAAGAATGACTGTTGCAACAAAAATTTTATGTAAATTATTGGCCACCATAAATCCCTAATTTCAATCCAATCCATTTTTGGATAATAAAAAAATAATATTAATAATAAAAACAACTGGATAAATAAAAAACTGGATAAAATTTGCAGCCCACTGTATGTATATTAATACAATGTGCAATACAAAAGCGCTTTCGGAAAGGTCAGAAGTACCAGCATACTTTTAGAAATATTTATTTTATTCTTTCTATCAATAATTTCGAACTCTAAAGAACTCAAAAGCAATATTTTATTATATAAGTATTTATTTATCTACAGTATAAAAACTTTGAAAACTTTTTAAAATTGTTTATTTTTTACATTAAAGTTTAATCCAAGTCTACCAAATTTCGGGTTTGAGGTTAAAAGTCATAGCGAGTTATTAAATGGTTTTAATAAAATTCTATAAAATTGTAGATAAAGTACGATGGCAGTTCGACACAGTAATGGCGGTATAAACGCAAAAAGCTTTGTATAATGCAGACTTTCATCGGTCATAAGAACACGTACTAAATTTCATTAAGATCTGTCAACTCAACCGTATGGTAACAGGTGTTCAAAAAAAGGCATTGGAAATACGTGGTGTGATTACATACTTACATAAGAAAGGTTTATTGGGACAAGACATTTAACGTGATATGGTGCATGTGTTAGGTGAAAGTGCGCCTTGATATGCAAAAGTAAAAAAATTGGGTTGCTGAATTTAAACGTGGTCGTTAAAGCATTGAAGAGGTCGACGTCCAAGCACTGCAACAACGCCAGACATCATAGATAAAATGCATGATATGGTATTAAACTATCGACGAGTGAATGTGTGTGAAATAGGTAATACCATAAGCATCTTAAATGATCGAGTGCATTTTTATTTTGCATCAAATGAAAAAGCTTTCTGTAGGATGGGTGCCGCATTTATTAACATCAAAATCGAATTCGAATGAAAATGTCTCAAGCTTGTTTGGCTGGATTTAGATGAAATAAATTAGATTTTAAGCGTTGTTTCATAACATGGATCCCATCACTATCAGACAGAAACAAAAGATCAATCCAAACAATGCGCTGAAGCTGGTGGAAGTGCATCAAATAAGGTTAAAACAGTTCAATCTGCTTGTAGGGTCATGGCAACAGTATTTTAAGTTTACAAAGGCATTTTATTGATTGACTATCTTCAAAAGAGTAAAGTAATAAATTCGGAATATTATTGTAACCTTTCGGATCAACTGAATTTTAAAATTCGAGAAAAATGACCTGCTTTACAATACAAAAAAATAGTTTTTCATCAAGACAACGCACCATCCCATAAGAGTGTAAGAGAGTTAACAATGACAAAATTCTACGAATTGAAGTACGAATTGTTTGACCACCAACCTTATTCTCCTGATTTAGCTCCATCTGACTCTACCTGTTCGCAAATCTAAGAAAATTCCTTGCTGGCAAGCATTTGAACTCGAATGAAGAGGCAATAGCAGCTGTAAACGATTGTTTTGAGGAGCTTCAGGGACATTATTTTAATCAAGGAATAGAATTGCTAGAAAAGCATTGGGCTAAGTGTATTAAGGTTCAGTATCAGGAGATTATATTGAAAAATATTATAATTTAAATAATATAGCTGTTGTTTTTCATCGTTAGGCTAATCACATTTCGAACTGCCCTGGTAATTATAATTATCAAATTTCCAACTGGAATAACATACCTATGTATGCACATAATTTGTGTTCAAATATAAGCAGACATTTCGAAATCAGTAGGTCATACGGGAGTCAAAAAAATATAGACTTAAAGTGAATTCAAACTTAATGCAATATTATTATTTGAAATAAAATCTTTCCGCCTTTGTGAAAAAATTCTTAATTTAAATGAATTTTAGATGAATGCTCTGTTCAGATGATTGTCAAATCTAACAATATTTTTAGACCTAGCAATTTACTGACAACGACCAGACAATGGAAAATTGCCACCACAATCAGTGTTGCCACAACTTCGAATGTTCAATAAAAAAGCTACTAAAAACTATCCAAAATTTTTGTACAATCAACATTATGATAAACGATAAATGACGTGATAAAACATTATGATAATGATATACACTGAAAGCTCTACTAACGGAGAGCTCTTTTAGTCGGACATCTCCCATAGTTGGACGAGTTTTTTAAGATTTTCGGAAGAATATTTGCACAAATATATCTCCGCTAGGTGGACATCTCCCGTGAGCGGACAACGGTCGGTGCCCGCCTACTGGAACTTTCAGTACAACAAATTGAGTGTGTATATCGATTTTATCAAAGTATTGGTTGAATATGGATGGATCTAACACAACTTGGTATACTAATTGGGCAGAACTTTTTAATTTATTACAGATATCTTAATGAATCGAAAAATACCCGAACCAAATAGCGTGAATTTTTTGATAAGCACTAAGTTATACAGATTTGATTATATCATTCTCAAGCACAATAATTATCAAGTGTTGATTTTGATACGAAGAGATTAGCCAAAACTGTTCAAAGACGACGAATTGAAACCGTTACTCTATGAACATTTTTGTCAAATCCAAGAAGAGCTCGCAAAATTATTCGAAGCCATTCAAACAAAACGTTTGTAAGAAAAAAGCAATGAAATAGAGTACGGCAAGAGTAAATATCGAAAAACGTTAAAGGACTATTTTGCATGTCCGAAATGTTGCTTAAAATCCGTAAAAAATATTTCGCCATCCCATTATTATTATAAATTCGGCTTCCCGCTAATTTTTTGTTAAGAAAACAAGTATTTTCGTAAAAACCGAAACACCAATTAGAGGAAAATATTGTCAAAAATACTTATCTACGCTCAAATTCTTTTTAACATATAAATAGAGAGAATATTCATAAATCTCACTTAGCTTTATTTTAATACATACAATATTTACGTATTTATTTACAAATTAGCTTATAATTAAAAAAAATAAAAATAAATATAAAGGGAAGAGCTGTAGCAACATAGGCCTTGGGCTCAATTAATTACATAAAATAAATTTTATTTATATAGAACAGAATATTTAGAAAAAAGTTCAGTATGTAGTAATAAAAATTAATAATTAATTATAATATTGTTACGAAAGTCGAGTTTGGGAACAACTGTCGTTGCTTACATCGCTAAAATAATTAAACAAAAGCTGCAAGAAACACTGTACTTACTGTTTACAAATAACTAAGTCGACAACAACAAACATTGGCAGGAATAAAGTAAATAAAAATAAAACGGCAACAACAAAAAGAAAACAGGCAGAAAAGATAACAACAAAAACAATACGAGCTGAAAGAAGTAGAAGTTTACATTCGCATGGCTACATAAGAAGTAAAACGAAAATAAAAGAGAGAAATGGAATCTACCTGAAATATCGAGAGGTTCGAGAGCTTTCGATGTGTTGTTCAGTCAGCCATATAAAAAGCACATCGATGCGAACAACAATCAGTTTATGTGTTGTAAACTCAGCGTAAAAAAGTTAATTGGTTTGAACTCGGTGTGAAGAAAGTTTATAAGGAGTAAACTCGTGAAGCTAGTAGTGAAGTAAAAACCAGTTTAGTTGGAGCTAACTCAATAAAGAGAGCTAAGTGTTGATAACCTTTGGTTGAAAAGGTGGTGATCGAACCCAAGTTGTAACAACGATCGGGTTGGAAGATCTTTAGGTAGAAAGATCTGTCGAGTAGTTGTTGCTGTTTACAAAATTGTAAATAGACGGAGTAGTTACGAATATAAATTGTTATTGCTTGTGAAAAGGTTATAAGCAGTGTAACACAAAACTGTGTTTAATAAAGGATAATAATTAAAAACGGATCACCAAATTTATTTTATTTTAACTGCAATCTACGAACTCATAAATACACGTTTTTAAAAAGGTAAAAAAGTAACAATTGTTGTCAGAAGTGGGATTGCAGTCTTCAAAATAAAATAAAACAAAAATAAAACAAAAAAATGAAGCTCCAAGAACCAACGAGTAGTGGAAAGTGACTGGCTGCTATGATGGCAAAACTGGAAGCACAGCATAGAATGTTTTTTGTAGAGTTTCGCGAACCGACAACCCAGTTTATCTGGCTGAAGTGGCAAAAATTCAAAAGGCATTGGAGGAAACTTCTGACCCAGCGGAGACGAAAAATGAAAAGCTGGATGAAATATGTAAGTCTGCAAGTAAAAGAGTTGATGGCGATGAGGCAAGAGTACCAGGTCTGGAAAAAGTTGCCAGAAGGAAGTATCTAGACTGAAAAACCACCGGAAAATTCCAACGCAAAAATAAAATCCGAAACCGCTTATACTTAAGGCGCAGCTAATAACAGAGTTATTGAAAAAGGAGATCGTTGTGAACATGACTTTAAGGCCCAAAAGAATGAAGTAGAAGAGCAGAAAGGTAAGCGCAGTGGTTTTGATTGTAATGAATTTAGCAACGAGAATTGCGGACAGTGGAACTTTAAAGGCATTAATATTGAAAGAGTCGAAATGAACTACAAGCATTGAGAATAGTCAGCGGAAGGTTAAAGACTAAGTTTGAACGAGCAGCAAAAAGTAACGGGTTACGGAAGGCACAACAAATCTCGCAGAGAAAGAAAGAGTTGGCTGTTAAATTGCAATCTAGCAGGAGGAGACATCTCAAAGTCATTAAGAGAGTTGACGATTTCAACTATCGGTTGCAGAAATACTATAACCCGCGAACAAAGCTGAATGCAGCACACAATGAGCGATTGACAGTTTAGGGGAGAGAAGATAGTTAGCCTATTCGGGACGAACAGGCTTAAGTGGGCGGCAATGTTGAAGGACAAAAATTGCATGTGTCCATGGCTGTAAGATATTTTCTGTCAAAGCTTTAAGCTTTATATATACACTACTCAGAAAAAGTTTGCCTTCAAAACTTTCATTCAGGACTCTGTATTTCGAAGAATTCACAACAAAGAAAGTAGTTTCGTTGCTAGGCATCATAATTAAGAAAAAGTGCATTTATTTACACATAAAATATTAATCTATTAATTGTTTTATTTAATTTATGACTTTTAATTTCGTTTCATTTTTAGTCAAATTTGTGTATTTGCTCTAAGAAAATTAATTTGTGAAATAACATTTTGTTTGCAATGGGTTTAAAAAGAAAAGCATTTATCCTGCAGAAAGAAAAGTTATCATTTTGCTCAGAAAGCAATAAAAAAAAAACTTCAAAGAAGTTGCAGAAGGTATAGAAAATGCGCTCCTCGATCTAGAAAACCATCAACTCTTACAAAGTAACTGGAGGCTTTATTTCAAAACTTAGTTCTGGCCGTCTTTCAAAATTTATTTCGAGAGAAAAGATACATCTTACGACTCTGTGCGGCAAGATTCCAAAATAGTAGCCTCAAATGTGGCTGAAAGCATTATTTTAAAGCTGAACAGGAGTATATCTGATAATAATTTCAGAAATATCTTAAATCGAAACAGTTTTCATGCTCCTATAGAACGTAAGAAGCCCTTTATTTCATTTTAAAGAGTCAAAGAAGAATGTTGTTCAGTAGAGAGGTAATAAATAAACCATTAGAATTCTGGGAAAGTGGTATAGTTTTGAAGAATAAGAGAATAAGTATTGTATTCTCATAATAAAAAGTAATCAATTCGTATGGAGAAAATCCGGTACATCGTGCGACACGATCATACACAGTGGTGGAGGTGTAATGGTTAGCAGGTATGTGACGGCTTACGTTTTATACAATTTGCAGGTTATTGAGTCCACTGTGCGAAGAGAACCTACCTAGATATTCTAAAGGTCAACTGTAAGCAAAAGTTAACGAAGCAAGATTTTGGTAGCAATGTTTTATTTGAATAAGGTGACGTTTCTAAAAACGCTGCCGATTATAATGTTCCAAAACAGTTGCGTGTGCCACCACAGTCTCCACATCTCATTCCCATTGATTATTTATGAGATTAGTTAGAGCAAAACATTCTCTATCGCGTTATAATCACCCTTATTCCAATTGGCGGCGTCGAAACAAAACGACATGATTTTGAGTTGTTTACTTCAAATTGTAATTCTTGTTGTCGTTAGCGAAGATTATCGATGACTGTTAAAATATATTTTGCATTCTGCAAGAAAATGTGCCGAAGTTATTGTGTTTAAACGACTTTGATTTTGTCGTCACCATTTTTGGTAACGACTTTAGTTGATTTAAAGCAAAAAATAGAAAAAACCGAAAAATAAAAAATAACAACTACAACCCAGTTTGAAAAATTAGTGGAGAAATTGCGGAAGAATTCTTCTCTCGCAATAGGATTCACAGAGGCACTGTTCCAAGTAATTTTAAAGAACAGTGGGAAGATATTGGCAAGTCATTAAATTCTATTGGCACGCCGATAAGATCTGGAGATGGATGATAAAAGGTATGAAATAATAAACTTAAAAAGTTCAATAAAAAATTAAATTTGTTAACAGGTTTGGCGAGACTTGATGTTTGAAGTTAAGAAGAAAATGGTCGCCAACAAAACTGAGTATCATGCAACGGGCGGAGGGATATTTAAGCAGTTCACTTTTAGCCCGTTAGAGAAAGCTGTTGCAAATCTGCTGCAAAATCAAAAACAATTCTACCCTGAGGGAGATGTTCTTGGAGGTCTGATAAAAAATGTTCTTAATAAATTAATGAAGGCAGAAGTAGAGATACCTTGAAATTGTGCTCTCTATGGATGTTAATGAAGACTTAAAATTCATCACAATGCCAGGAATCGTTCCACCTTTTAAAAGTTTATACAATCATTAAAGTAATACACTGAAATTGTTTCTTACTTGCTGTCCGGTAGTTTGAATATATTAAATTTCTGTCTCAGAAGCTTGCGTTCATATATAAGTTTTTTTTACTGTTTTTTCGTCTACAATTGAGTCTGAATTTTTTTCACAAACAAAAATATTTTATTTGTTTTAATTTTTTTTTTTTTTTTTTTAATAACAATCAATCCACACAGCTGATTAAAATATTTAGAGAAGTGCATTTGATTTGTTGACATAATCGGTAAATAGTCAAGGTCGCCGTCATTTTCTTATAAAATGATAAATTGCTATCGGCGTTGAAACAAAGTGATATTGTCTCAAAAATGACGGCGGCATTGACGCCGACAACTGGTGAATATCAACTAAGGGTGAATATCAAAATTATATTATAGAAGTTTTGGCAACTGAATAAAAGGAAATATCACTGGAAGTCACCACAAAACTAGTTTATTCCATGCAAAAAATTTCCAAAAATAATATTTTTAGAAAGTGCATACACTTTTGTACGCAGACTTTTTCTGCGTATATTTCTAACACAATCTTTTTTTTTGTAATTAATTGGTATATAATTAATTTTATTTTCTGGATTTTAATATTTATTAAAACTATACAACAAGATTTAATAAAAAAAAACTAATTCTATATTCTTAAGAACTGTTGTTGCGTCACTTTTTGCATTATCATGGACATAATGGTTTTGTATGCAAACTGTTTCTGACTAGTGTATAACACTCTATATATATACCAAAACTGTGCTGGTTATATTCTAAAGGGCTAATTCAGACAATTCAGTACTTAATCAACTGTTTCGCAAAAAAAATTGTATTACGAAAGAACACAAAATAAATGAAAGTAATCAAAAAGAATCAAAAATAATCGCTGAAAATAATTGGATTACTTGTTGAATCTTTTTGATTATTTTGTAGTAATCGCCAGTAATCCTGACTATTTTTTGATTACTTGTAATGGTAATCAATTATTAATCATGCTAAATTATTATTTCTTATTATTAATTATTACTTTACCCTTAAAAAATCTAATTATCTAATTAGTAATTATTACGATTACTAATCATTACTTAATAGGTATGCTTTAAGCATATTGGCCACAGCAGGCTACCTACTGCTAGCTATCAAAATTATTATACACACATATATATATTTGAAGATGATTAATATTTACAATATATACACACATGACAAAGTGGTTTCAATCATGTGATTTAAAGCTTAAACATGCCACCACTCAAGTATGTATATCGCCAATACACAGCTGTTCATTAATTTCAATTGTCTGAGTTTCAACTTTAGCATCAGCTGTTTTTATTTCTGTTGCCGACTATACGTCAGCCAATACAGTCAACTGCATTCGTAGCATTAAAGGCTCTGAAGGCTTCCTTTTCAGACTTGGATAAGCTGATTATGAAACTAATTTACACACAATAGAAATAAAGATCACACAAATAATTTCAACCGATACGAACGATATGTTGCTAATAATATTGACTAGAGTTACTTCCGATTATATTATTATATTCGTTGCAAATACTTGCTAATAAATCACTTTAAAATTTTGCTGCGAAAAATGTAAGCGAGAGATAAAATAATTGGCAATTAGTCGAAACTGAAAAAATGAATCTATAATCTCTGTTACATTTAAGTTTATGTGCAAGAGTTACAAGCAATAAAGGTGTATCTGAAATATAAAAGCGATTTAAACAAAGTAAAGTTGTTTCTATTCAGAAACAGATAAGTATTTGTGATATATACAGTGTCGTTCAATACAAAAACAACAAATCCTATACAAACTGATAATGTCGATTATTTCTGAATGTATTTTATTTAAGAAATAAAGTTTTTCAGTTATTTATTTACGTTTATATGCACTAAGATTTACTTAAGAAAATATATAATAAATATAACTTTATCTCAACGTTTTTTCAAAAATCAGCAACAAAAATCGAGGTCGTCAAATAAAGGTGTGTAAAATAAAAGCAACAAATTAATATCTCGTTGATAAACCCTTATTTTTTATAACTTTGCCATGTTTGCGCGGCTTTGAATCAATAAGGCTATTAGGTACGGACCCCGGTATACGTTTCCATTCAACTTTTAGATTTTCAAAGAGTTCGTTTTGATTTTTGAATCATGTTCCTGAAATGTTACTCTTCATTACTTCAGGAAGATTTCCGGTGATTGCGCTGGCCAATCAAGGATTTGAACCCTATTTTCTTCATTGAACTCTATGACCAACATCGATGTGTGTTTCGGACCATTATCGCGTTGAAACACCCATCGAAGTGGAATATTGCATTTTCGATTCTAAGATGTTTTGGTGCAATCAATCGACTCATTATGCCTTCAATTTTGTGAAAGGGCCCAATCCTTTACTGAAGAGCAAACCTGTACCCTATGTTTAAAATTATTTTTCAATTACCTGGATCATGTCTTCTACTAGGCATACTTCTATAGTAATTCTCACTATATTCATTATTAAATTGGGTTTTGATTTCTTACTAAACAGAGCAATTTTTCATTCAAACAAAAAATTTATCTGTAAATACATAGAACTTTGCTTTCGTAAATCAACATGTATTACATTAAATGGAATTTGCAAAATAACGATAAAAACGTTTTTCATCATTTATTATTATTATCGTTTTAGAACTAAATGCTTTCTAATTTGTATGTACATACGTATATTCAGACATACATACTACACAGTCTTACAAAAGTTTACATACGATCTAAAAATGGATATTAAAAAAAAAAAAATTATTTTGAGTGAACTCCTGTAGCTTTTATAACATCTGCTAATCGCGACGGCATGGATAAGGTCAATTTTGTTGTTGTTTCGGGGGTAATTTTTCCCCATTCCTCCATTAAAGCTTTCTTGAAAGCTGAAATTTACGTGATAGGAGGTTTCCTAAGGTTACGCTTCAGAACATCCCATAAATGCTCTATAACATTTAAATCGGGAGATTTGGGGATGTTCCAATTTGTTTTTACCATTTGTTTGTTTGTTTACCGCCATTCTCATACCAGCTTTAAAGTATGCTTTGGATCATTATCTTAAAGAAATACAGAATTTTCACTTAGGTGTATCATTTCACAATTTGGCAGATAGCTATCCTTTAAAATCACCACATACGATACATAGCCTTATTCATAGTGCCGTCAATGAACCTCAGTTTGCCAACTCCATTTGCGGCCATACATCGCCAGACCATGACCGACCCGCCTCCATGTTTCACGGTTGGGTAAATATTCTCTGGTTGCAAAGCCGTATTAGATTTTCGCCAAATTTTTGATCGACGTCGGTGAATATAATAAAAAATAAAATAAAATGTTGGATCGTTTGTGTGTACATTCTGGTACTTTTGGGCGTATTTCAAACGCTTTTTTATATGTTCACATTATAAAGAAAACTAAAATTAACCAAGCGTATGTAAAATTTTGTAGGCCTGTGTATGTATGTATGTATGTACTAAATTAAATTTTTTTTAACTTATTCTTTAACTACATTTCTTTTTAAATGATCTGCACTTTTAAATGCTATTCCAATATTTGTATGTTTGTGCTTTAAATTTTTTAATTATTTTGCTTTATTAACAATTTTTCTTTTCTTCTTTGCCTTGATTTGCTTTGCTGTCATTGCGTACAGAAGAGCATATATATGTACATACAGAAAATGAAATACAGCAACAAAAAATTAATTTAAAATTCCATTTCTTGACATTTAATTGAGTTGAAATCAAATTAAAAATAATTTATTAACCACCCCCGTTTCTTCTTTTTACCACATTAATTTTTGTAAAACATATAGATTGTTGTGAATTTTTTTTTATTGAAACTCCTCTCCGTCCTCTGTAGTGTTTCCCTGTTATTATTTCTCTTTTTCCCACTTTTCTCTTATCAACACCAACACCAACACCAACAACAACAACAACAGCAGCAAATATGCATTAGTAATGATAGAGAAATTTTGCCTGATTTTAAATATTTTTTGTGTTGTTAACAACCACCAGCATATTTTGTTGTTGTTTATTTAATGGTTCTTCTATTTGTTACAACTATACATCCATACAATACACACTATGTACATACATTTGCGTATTGTACTTTCTTTATTTATATTTTTTCATTATTATTTTTCTATTTATTATCATTGCACAGTGGTTCGTGCCACAGGCTAAAAGTAAAAAGTCTAGATAGAACAAGCTTTATACACTATTGGATTAAATAAAGTGCAAATTACGTTTTTTATATTTTATCCAAGAAAAAAAGAGTCAAACTCAATATTATTGTTAAAACTTAATTGAATTTATTAAATTCGTGTATATTTCAATATAAAAAATATAAAAATTTATATTTATATTTAAATTAAACCTTTCCAGCAAAACGGCATAAATCAACGTGCTCCCTGCCATTGTGTCAATTTGTAATTAAGAAGTTATAAAGTAAAGTCGTGTTAAGACGTTCGTAAAAGTGTTCAGCAATTGTAATTGTGTATTAAGTGGAAATTAAATAAGTTGCATACTGTGTAGTTATAATTGTATAAAGTAAATAATAAAAAGAGCTGTATAAAACAACAACAACGCAATTGAAAAGAACTCCAATGTTTCAAAAAGACTAAAACGTAACAATATATATAAATATAAATGTATGTACATAGTATATATATATATATATATATATATATATATATATATATATATATATATATATATATATATATATATTAGTCTCTGTTTTTATAAATATAATAAACATGTTTTTCAAATAACACAAGGTGTTTACTATCATTTGACACTCGCAGTATGTTTAGTTATAAATAAAATGCGAATTAGGTTTTAGAAATCTTTTGGTAATTGGCTTTTTAGTAACAAATACATGAAAATATCGTTCGATTATTTGTATATCCTTCAGATCCTCATATATCTGGGCAACGAAAATAACCAACCAAGCAAAAAATTAATTTTATTGTCATCTGTTGTTGATTTTCTATATGGATTGTCTTTTAACATTTTATAACATTTTCAAACTTATTTTGAATTTTATATCAAATTGCGTAAATTATTTTATCTCGTTTTTACTTGCCAGAGAAAGTAGTGGGCGTTAGATGGGTATATTTAGATCTCAATCACAAATATTTTAATAATGAAAATTACTCACAATTGTATAATGCAGTGAACAATGCTTTATGTTAGTATTCTAACTGGAAGTGGAACCACTGTTCATTGTTGTCCTTGTTTGTAACTTTGTAGTATGAAAAGTGCATAACCGACGGAGAGAGAAAGAAAGAGAGAGAGAGAGAGTGGGAGAAATTTATGTCCCCATTGTTGTTGTTTGTTATACGAGCAATTTTTTTTTAGCCGTATTTATACTAAATGATCAAAAATAAAAATACTCGTATTACAAAAATTGGATTAATAACAGTGTTGCCATATATACATAATTTCCGTAACATCTTAACTGGAACAAGATGGACTTCTCTCAATCAATGAGCTACACACGATTCTATTTTTAGGCACATTCAAACGAACCTATAGTTTCAAGCCGGCTCACAACGGCAAATGTATTAGAGAAGTTTTCCATAGTGAAATACTCATAACCAGTCATTAGCTAATGTCATGAATTGATGTCGCTGTTCAAATGTTTTTAGATGGTCTGGCCTGATATTGAATTGAGGACCGCTTGGTTGGTAGGCGGGTATCTAATCTACCACAGCACAGCAGCATACAACGTTACCATAGTTTTTAATATTTCTTTATTTTTTATTTGGATACAATTCCTTTGGTGTCCAAATACCGGTACATCAGCCGAAATTGTACAAATTAACTCTTTACGACAGAAGTCTTGCAAACCGAGTATCTTACAAATAAATGAAGTGATAATAAAACTCTGTAGGATAGATGGTAATAAAACGGCGGATGCATTTTCTAGAAAAGGTTCCGTGCCACCCTATATTTGGCTAGAACCTTACCGTGCTGCACCACTTACTACTATCCTCAATCTAATCAAGGATTGGAAAATTGCCAGATACTTGGAACACTAGACTGTGCTGTTAAGGTTTAGGTGGAAATTTTTAAGTAGGCATAGGGTCTTGCTGGGTGGCATCCACCATTATCCACCATTACGGTTTCAGGTCTGCTGGTGTTCATTAGGAAGGCAGCAGATCTGCTGAACATAATATAGACCAGAAGGATCACAATAGATCCCATGGGTCACAGTGTGCAGCAATAGTGCCTGATAAGGATAATAATAATATTAATAATGTTTTGATACCACATATTCAGTTACTTTCTTTTAAATTTATTGGTATGGCAACACTTGCATGTGTGTAAGTGCATTTATGAGTGTAGCGTTTGAAGTACATGAAATGGTATTGATAATGACTATAAGGATAAGAATTTTGCTCTGTAGTTGTTGTTGTGTATTGCTTTCAATGTGGCACATAGTGCAGTGTGTATTATTGTTACAGATGTTCATATCATTGCAATTCTTCTTTATTCCTTTTTCTATTTCAATGTGTTTATTGGTTATTGTTTTTTTTTGTTTTGTTTTTAGAAAACAATAGCAATAACAACATAAAAATAATCCATTTGAATTGTTTTTCTTTTACAAATGACAAATTCAGATCAAAAACGACAACAGCTAGTGGAGCACATATTATATTACATGATAGCTTTTCAGGTAATTGCAATTTCATTTTCTCTGTCGTGGGTGTGCATAAATAGATGTCTATATGAATGCTTGTATTTGTACATATTCATATACATACATAAATGCATTTATACATACGTATGTCATCATCATGTTTGTGTAAATCAATTTAGTTTAAGCAAAATCTGTTTTGATTTCGTTTTTTAATTCTTATTATTTTTCTTCATCTTCTTTTTTTGTTGCACAAAAGGATAAAAGATTAGGCAGTAGATAGGAAATGGATCTTTTATATTAAGGTAACATTTGTACGCTGTTATTAAGTGTTAAAGTTAGCCATGTCAGTAAGTCCAAATTTAGAGGCTAAAATTTTATAAAACACGATATATAAAACTAGGGTACTTAGCGGCTAACATAATCAGCCGCAACTAACATCTAATATTTGTTTTAATTATATATATGCAAAAATTAGTGTTTTAAAATAAAACCGCATTTATAGTCATATGAAAAATAATAGGAAGAGAAAAAAGTACTACAGCTGAAACAAGTAACGTTTCCTTACGTCGTCGAAATTCAAGCAGCCGATTTATAAAATTTTTTTGATAAATGTTTGAATATAGAAACAGAATTGGAATTTTAACGGCTGTAATCATAGAAATTTTTATTTTAGTTTTAAAATACAAATTTGTTAAATACATTTTAAGGCTAAAAAGTTTTTTTTTTTTTTTTTTTTTAATTCGTACTCATAATCAGTATTTTAGCAAAAATATATTTAAAGGTTTCTTTTTGAATTTGAAACTGACAATAGGTTTGTTCAATAACTTTACTTGCAGTAACTTGCAGCAAGAGAGTAAATTTTTTTTTTTAATTTTTCTTAATTTTTACTTACAATTTCGCAAAATCTTTTTAATTTGCAATTTTTTTACAAAACTTGATTTGTAAACATAAACACAAAACAGTTGTTTGAATAATTCTTGCAAGTAAATTTTACCAGCAAGAATTTGCAAGAAATTTTTTGTGTCTCAATTTATTACTCTCTTCTGACACTCTCTCGTTGCAAATTTTTTGAGTTAATGAACACTTTTCCAGTAACAATTGGTACAAATTCATAACAATGAACAAACCTTATACTCTATTATTTTATTTTTCATTTACAATATGAAAAATACAAACTCATACAACCTAAAAATTTTATTTACTTGAGTTTCTTTATTTTTCTAAAAAATTATAAATCAAATGCTTTTTGTATATTTCTTTTAAATAAGTAAACTTTTTTTTATAAAATGGTATAAAAAAAGATAATTTTAATTATTAAAAGGGGGTCCAACCAAAACGCACTATTTTAATTGTAAATAAAATAAAAGGTTTTCAGATAATTATCTTAATATTATTTATTATGATAGAAGGATCTATGACAATTATTGTAAAACAAAATATCTGCGAAATGATCGACACGTCTTCGGTGGTATTCTTCTATCCGTCGGTCCATATTTACACCGACTTTGTGACATAATTGAGGTTCAATGTCGTTAACAGTCTTGCCAACTTTTTACGATCTAAACGCGCAGACCTCCTACTCAAAAGGCGCTAAATGCGTTAAGTTATGTTTTATGTAAGTAATTGTAATCGAAACGCGCTGTAAAAAAGCGTTAACATATTTAAAAACTGAAAAATATATTAAAATTGGAAACAAATTTCTATTCAAAGATTTTTTTAATAATTTGAACGATTGCTTAAAAATAAAATTAAAAGCGATTTACATAGACCAAAACAACAACTTAAAAACTTTTTTCATTTTTGAGTTCAGGTGTAACATTAAGAAAATACTTATCAGAGGTTTTATGCAAGGTTTTGTTCTTTCTCCACTGCTGTTTAAGGTTGTTCTCGAACGTGTGCAAAGTGGTATAACCTGGGGACTTAACATAAAGTTGGATGACCTGTATTTCACAGACGACATCTATTTCGAAGCTTAAATACATTACGAGATACTGTATACAGGCGGAATAAACATCTTGCTTTCGGATAAACATCTTCAAAACCAAAATTATGCGAATCAATGCAGAACCATAGCATAACGATCTTTTGAATTGCTAATAGAAGATACACCGTGTTTTTGCTATTTCGGTAGTATGCCATGTGAAATCTATTTTTTATTATTGCGGGTTATGAAATACGGCTATGATTGATATCAATTGCATTCAGGCAATAATAACCCGCTGTCTACGGTGCATTTTGAAAGTATATATGGAAAATATTCTGTGAAGGAATCAGAAACGGATTGGGCACAATCTAAGAAATCAGAACTAAGACTTAGAGGAATTAGCTACTGCATGAAATTTAAAAGGAATCAGAATAATCGGAAGGCCAATCCATTTCTAGAGAAGACAGATTGAAAGATAAGATGCTTCCCACAGAATGACTTGGAGCGCTATTAGATCATTGGCCTTAGATCGGCGTAGATGGAAAGAATTTATTATGAATTTGTTATTTTACTTAAAATAACTTACAAGTCTTGAAAAATGGGCCCTTAGAAAATTTTCATCTAGAATAACGTTATTTTCACAGTATGAAGCATTTTAAGTCCATAGTTTATATGAATTAATAAGTTTATTAAATTTAGAGGCCTTCAATTAATTTTTAAAATATTATAAATCGAAAAGCGCTAACCTAGGGAGAGAAAAAATGCGACTTTTCAGTAGTTGAAATGCGTTAAATATAGCGCGAAAGGCGCTAAACTGGCAACACTGGTCATTAATGTGCTTTTCTTTTAAGTATCCCCAAAAAAAAAAGAAGTCCAACGGTGACTAATCACGTAATCGGGGCGGCCAATTAACATCGCCATTAACATACCATTCGCATTTTCGCAAACAACAGCAATGTTTTCTGCAGAACCAACTTGGCGAGCATGCACAGGTTTTTCCACATTCCTTCCGATTGTGCACACATTTAGTCGATTATGCTGACCAAAAAATTACGAAGCGCACGATATGCATTTTGGTTTGAACGCCTATTTTCTTAAAAGGCGTCAACAATCTTAATGCGCTACTTAATTTTGTATTTCTCCATGGTTAAATTTGTCAAACATTGAAACAAAGAAATGTAAAATTAAGTTGGGCCAAAAACTTCACGTTAAGGCGTGACTGAATATACATCGTGCATTACGGTTGGATCACCATTTATTTTGTAAAAAACATTTTTTTTTTTTTTTAATGTAGGAATGTTGATTATAAGAAAAAATTTAACTTTTTGTCGTTATTGAGAAAAATGTTGTATTCATAGAGCAAAAGACGTACATATGTATGGAAACATATCTATTAATTAATTAAGAATTAAAGGGGCTATCAGAAGATGTGAGGTAAGGACCTAACTTACAGCATAATTTTATTACAAATAATAAAATTATTGAACAGAATTTTTTATTGGTTTTGATTGGTTAAACATCAATAATCTATTCAACAAACATTCTATCAGACATCGCTTCCGAACTCCAAAACATAGCTTTACAGAGTTTTGTATTGCAAAGTGAACGTTTGTCGAATTCACAAAGTTCTGTATCGTTATATTATGTATTGAATACATTTCTGGATTACTTGCAGTGTTGCCAGAATGAAGATTTTATCTTATTTTTCAAGATTTTTTCCACAAAATAAGAATTATTTTCGTCACACAACTTGTTCAAATTTATTAAATAAACTTATTGGCTCACATAACTATGTCCTTTATTCTTGCCATCTTTATAAAATAATAACGTATTTTTATTGCAAAGAAGATCCCCTAGAAAGCAAAATTTGCTTTGCGCTTTTTATCTACCTAATGTCGAAAGGATACATTCAAAACGTAATCTTAACAAAGCAAAATACGGAACAGATCAGACAATACAACATTGGAGGTCATTTTATATACTCAAAATAATTTGTTAGTAAACGAATGTTAATGCTATAGTCTAAAAATAGACTCTGATATTTAAAAAAATCTAAAACCGTTGGAGACCATTTTCGTGATAGCGTAGTGACGACCTTAATATCGCCAAAAAGTTATTGTTTTGAGTAAATACAAAAGTGGAAATAGAAATGTATCGTATATTTTCATAAAATAGGATTATTTTTTGCTTACTGTGATGTATTCGGATTTTAAAATTCTCTTAAAATGTAACCACAAACAGTTTTTCACCCCTACTGAAAATTTTAAAATTTTAAGTTAATACCCTTATTGATCAAGTGCGATATGTATGTATATTTGATCTATGGTAAAATTAGATAAGAGGCAATATTTTTTGTATACTGTATTGCAAATGTCAAAAAATTTCAGTATAAGAAAAACTTAAACAAAAGTTGTATACACAGTCAATATATGAAAATTAGAAATAAATTATTTTGTTGAAAATTTTAATTTTCAAATACTATATTTCGTTTACTAGACTTTTTCAATTATAAACATTAAATATTTAGACATATATATACATCATTTTTTAATGCGTTTTCAAACATGTTTTTTGCTATAAGATATACAGGGTGGGTAAATTTGAGGTTAGGAGGTAAATAGGCTGTTAAATGATGAAAGACAAGAATTCAGCACTCAATTCTTGACACTTATTTAGTGAAATATTGGGAAATTTTAACTATGGAACGCTACACTCTTGAACAAAGAATTTTAATTCGGATGATTTGCTTTTAAAAAACTGAACGAATACAACGCATTTTTCAACAAAATCATCTTTAGTGATGAGGCCCATTTTTTTAAGGCGGTTATGTAAACAAACAAAATAATGACATCAGTGAACTTTGGTTTCAACAGGACGGCACCACAAGCCAAATTTCCCGGTCATGTAATTTCTCGATTTGGCGATGTCATTTGGCCGCCTCGTTCTTGTGATATAACGCCACTGGATTATTTTCTCTGTTTCCCATAGTTCTATTTTATATTGGTATGAATAAAACTGTATTTGTCAAAGATATCTGTTTTTAAGGCAATTTACTTGCTAACCTCAAATTTGCCCACCCTTTAGTTTAACAATATCATTGGCTAGTTCTGTTTAGCCAGTTTTTGCTGTGCAAGAAAAACTTTTTATAGCATATAACCAAAGAAAAAAAAAACAATCAGTCGGACGATCAACTTCACCTTATATAATTTCACCATGATTTGATCTCTACACGGTACAAATATTAATTGAATTATGAAAAAATTGTTTGAATTAAACTTTTTTCTTTTAATCTTTATGTACTTATGTATGAATTGTTATTATTTATTTATTTATTTATTTTTTTTGTTAATAAAATAATAATTTGAAATCTTTGTGAATTTGTTTGTTAGTTACAAACCACGGAGCACTAACAATCGTTCCAAGAGTTTTTGATTGATACCTTTGCAAAATTTCTAAGTTTGAATGGCTTGAGGTTCCCCATATTTGAATGCCATACGTCTATACAGGTTTTAGTATAACCTTATATATTTTTAATTTATTTTCTAGACTAAGTTCTGATTTGGCACCTAATAACCAGTACATTCTCTTGGTTTTTATTTTAAGATGTTCTCTCTTTGCAGTAATGTGTCTTTTCCATGTCACCCTTTTGCCAAGATGCAATCCCAGATATTTTACCGTATCGGTTTTTGGCAGTGCAAGTCCATTAATATATAATGTATGACACTCTTCCCTTCTTAAGGTAAATGTGACATGATTACATTTATTTTTGTTAATTTCAATTTTCTATTTTTTTAACCACTGTTGTAATGTATCTAACTCTCTTTGAAAAGCTTGTTATTCATCTAAAAACACTGGACAACAGTACAACTTTCTTTCCATGCTCGTGTTTAAAACCAAACTGTCGGTCAGGTATTATGTTTTTCTTTTCTAAAATTGGAAGCAATCTGCTGTTAAACAACCTTTCTAAAGGGAATAAACTTATGGGCCTGTATGATAATATTCCGTTTTATGGCTTATTAGGTTTGTTAGCCATTATAATTTCTGCACTCCTCCACTGTATTGGAAAATGCGATAATCTAAAATAAATTTTTTTTTTAAATTATGATTTTTCTTCGAAAATTTCTGGTAACACTGATTACTTGCTTGTTAACGCCTATTGTATCAATGCGTATATATAATTTGTGTATTAAATGTTAAAAACTAAATACAAAGAAAATGATTTTTAATAAATTTATTTAATAAGTATATTTCTTGTTTATATTCCTAAAACTTAATCTGCGTTAATTTCAATTTTTGTATTTTTTATTTTAATAAATTGCTGCTGACAATCAATAAAAATTGTTTATGTTTACGTAATATTTGGCATTCACATTACACTGATATCACGGAAACCAATACAACTTTTTAAAAACACATACAAAAAATGTATGAGTGTCGGAAATTTTTACACGAAAATTACCAACAACAAGCTCACAAGTTTTGAATTTCAATACAGTCTGACAATGAATACAATAATATAAGAGATTTGGGAATTTTACAATTGTTATATTTAATTTACTTCCCTTCTTGGTATCTTTATAATGGAGTATATATAATATGTCATTAGTTTTTAGCCTGAGTCACCAAGCAATCGGCCTCTAAATTCATTATTTTCTTTTAGATTTAAATGCGCAAATAGTAGATAATGCCTTTTGTCTTGGAACTGTTGGGTGCTGCAAATTAACTACATAACTAAGAAATAAAATTTGTATTTGCGAATAAAATCTCTTCCTATTTTTGTATAATATTTCCCAAGGTCGCTCACAACTTGATTATTTTAACGCTGGCTCCAGTAATACCATAAAAGTCCTAATTGCCTAAAAATCTTTTGATTATATTGCCTCATCTTTAACAGATATTCAAATAATCTTTACTAAATTAAGCCAAGGCGAGAGCTACTTTTGCACAAATGCTGCGTACTATTTTGCGGTATTTTGATAATTTTTGATTGTATGGAGAAATGTCCGCTAATTTTTTTTTTGTAAAGTTTCATTCTATGATGCTTTGACATTTTGAAAAAAGTATTATTAAAAAATATATTATTTTGATCAATATTTTTGTCCATTATTTTCAAAATTTGATTTATTTTTAAACTTTTATGTGCATTAGTGCACAGTTTATTTCATAAAAACTATAGGTAATTAAAACCTTAAAGTAACAGATAAAAAAATATCTAGAAACTGAATTTAATATATAAAAATTAATAAACAAAAGGTACATACTTCAGTTTTTAAAGTTAATTAATCATCAAAAATTCGTAAGCAACGTAAACTTAAAATTTTTGTGGCGTCTCACATCCTATACTTTCCACAGAAATATCTGTTAATAAATTTACAATTATTTTAGAGTGTTTTTATTACAGTGGTATTTTTACTTAAACTGATTATCCTGAAAGGAAAAAGGATCACTTCTTTTTTTGTTTTTCGCAAGTTTTTGTTTACGTTGGTTTGCAATTTGAGCAATTAAAAAGATGAAAATATAAAATTTTCAGAAATACATTTTTCTTACCAATTCCATTGATTAAATATAGCGTGTCCACTATATAATAATTTAATTTTTTATTTACAAAAAATATTAAAAATCAATAAAATTTAAAATTAAAATAAACATAAAGGCAAAATGCCATCCTTAACAAGCTTTAAAATAGTGTTACGAAAATAAAAATACAACACTGCATTGTAGGATTTTTTTATATTTTGTATCACCCTGTCAATGTGACAGCACTGTCACATCAACCGTCTTTACGCACATTTGAATTAACGGATATGGAAATAGAAAATGGTCGATATTTCCAGAACCTTTCAAACTGTACGCAATTAGGTATATAAGGGCTGCCTTACCTACACGTCAGTCAGTTATCATTTGGCTGACAATAAACAAAGTTGTGTTAAAGCGGAAATAAAAGTGTTGTATCAACGAATATTAAGGTGTTGTATTAAGACAAACAGTATAAAAGTTATAGTGAAGTAAATAAATAAACTGTACAACAACAAAGTGGTTTAATTTAAACGAACTCAAACGTTTTAAAAAGCTTAAAACGTAACTATAGACTCGAACCAATTTTAAAATTCAGTCATTTCTGTGTAGATATAGTCAGTTATCATTTGGCTGACAATAAACAAAGTTGTGTTAAAGCGGAAATAAAAGTGTTGTATCAACGAATATTAAGGTGTTGTATTAAGACAAACAGTATAAAAGTTATAGTGAAGTAAATAAATAAACTGTACAACAACAAAGTGGTTTAATTTAAACGAACTCAAACGTTTTAAAAAGCTTAAAACGTAACTATAGATTCGAACCAATTTTAAAATTCAGTCATTTCTGTGTAGATATAGAAGAATAGCTTAAGTCGAAAAATGAAGTTTTGAGATATTCCCAATTTTGTGTAATTTTCATCTTAATTGTTTTTTTTTACAACAAAACTGTAACTTAACACATTGGTAACAACCTTAAAAGAGTAAAAGTTTCAAAAAATATTAAACAGAGAGTACACAACACATTTTATAAATTAAGCGATTTTCTTACATAGAGTATTGTGTTTTATTGAGCTTTAAGCATACTTAAGCTCTTTTATTGTAATAATATCTATGTATTACATATTTTTAAATGAATATTAAATACTTTATTGAAACTTAAACTTAATAATCTTACTGTATTATTCCTTTCAAAGTCAATTTAAGTTATACTTTGTAGTTATAAACTGAATGAAGAATGGGAATATATATAAAAAAATAGTATATGCACTTAAGATGTTCTGACAAGTTCATTATCGTTTCAAAAAATAAAGCTAAAAAGTAAATGCGCATATACTCTAATTGGGAAAAAGGAAGATTTTAAAAGGTGAATTAAATACAATTATGCGCATTGACTTCTAACTAAATTTTCGCTTATGTCGACTGAAGTTACTTTTCCATGTGGTAGCAGACTTAAAATTGATTTAAAATAGGAATTTTAAGCTCAAATGCGTTTATAAATATAATATAATTTCATTGAATTTTGTTTAAAATTGTTTTGATATGTTGATTTTATTTTTATAAATATAAAGTTAACTCTATTGATATACAGTGTAAGTGTCCCTATTAAAGTTGATATGGCTATATGTACATGCATATGTATATAAAATTTAAAATTAGTTTTTTATATATTTTATTTCAAATTTTTCATACAAAATTGTCTTTACATAATTTTCGAATACATTTTATTCTTTTCTAAAGAAACCTAAAAATATAAAATAATTTTTTCCGACAAATTTCTTAAACGAAAAAAAAAAATCAAAAGAAAATGTGATTTTTATATGACAGATAAAAAATACACATACATTTGTATGTATTTTCCTTCGTTTTTTCTTTATAGCCATACAAAAAAAATGTCTTTTCTTTCTACGTGTTAATAAGAATTTTATAGTCGTATTAATTACTACCTTGATCAAAAAGTTCCCGGAATTTATTCAGAAAATTAAAAATACAAGTTTATACATCTAAATCTATATTGCCCCCTTCAAAGTAATCCCCATCGACCGCAACACACTTATGCAAGCGCTTGATCCAATCCTCGAAGCATTTTTTATATTCGGTTTTCGGTATGTCCATCAGTGCTTCCTGCGATTTTTCCATTATTTCCTCTCGGCTGCTGAAACGTTTTCCCCGTAATAGTTTTTTAACTCGATAGAACAGAAAGAAATCACAGGGAGCCAAATCAGGTGAATTCGTTGGCTGTTGGATGGTATCATTTCACAATCGGTGCAGTAGAACGGGCGTAAAACGGATACAAAGAAGTGTGTTAGCCTATTAGTTATATAGATTCTTTATTGTCATCTTATCTGATTCATATTGAAAAAGAAAACCGTGAATTTTTGATACATTTACTAAATGTTGCTTTTAAACACTTAACGGACGGGCACGGTAGATTAGCTTTTTTCCATTTTTTTCTTTTATGCACATTGCTATTTTTCTTGGTGCTATTATTTATAACACTATCTGCCTGTAAATTCTACGAAGTACATAGTCCTGAATATAGAACACATTCTTAAATAAGATAGGATTCGAACTATTTGTTAAGTTTAAACGACACTTAGTAAATCTAAGCCTTAGCCTCAGTTTCTTCCTGATTTAGCCTTATTGTTAAACATTTCCTGGATAAATAAGTAAATATTGAATTTAACTACATTACATACAAACGTACATACATATATACATACATATATGGCCAAAAAGAAAAAAAATTTATATATTATATATATTACAAGTTTTCGACTATTATTGTAATATATTATTTATTTTGTGATTTTAAAAGATTACAAGGAGGGAAAATAAACTTAAAATAAAGTGAATTCAAGAAAAGTACCGATTTTGATGTGAACAAAACAAAACAATTTAAAATTTGATCAAAAATTTTGAACTCAAAAATTATAAAGGGTGGTCCAATAATAATGCACGATGTTAATTGTTAGTCAAATTTTTTGCCCAACTTAATTTGTAATTTCTTTGTTTAAGTGTTTGACAAACTCTATCATGGAGAGCTACACAATTGATTATCGCGTTAAAAGGGTTAATCTCCTCTTTTTTTAATAATTCCTGATAAAACTTATAGAATTCGTTATTTACTTAATGCTGCATGAGTGTTGCAAGGACTTGTCAATGTCCTGTAGAACTAAGCGAAGTGAAAGTGTGTGCAAACGTTTATTCTTGGGGCAAGTTCTTGTTGCGATATGAAAATGGAATGCCAACATTCAAAACGGAATAAATAATTAAAAAGAATATTTAATTTATGAAAATGTTACTCGCCAGCAACATAATTTTAATTATTAAAAAATAAATACTTGTACAGTGTATAAGAACCAAATAAAAAATAAAAATAAAATACATGCAAATACTAATGAAGTCTAGTTTTCATCACGAAATACTCGTTTCTGTAGCCAAAGTGGGAACAACAACAGAAATAAAAATAAAAATAAGAATAAAATAAAATGAAACTCAAAAAAGGACGAAATAAAATGATATTTAGAGCAATGCCAACAGCAAATTATAATCAAGAAGAAAATACAACAACACACAGAAAACTTCTACAGCAAATGTTTTACCATCCTTTTCACTTTTGCGTTATGAAAAAGTTCTCTTTTTGCTTTTAAACTTTTTCCTCAACATTTTCGGAACTTTTTTAGAGGGTTATGCTGCCAAAACAAAAACAACAAAAAAGAAAAGTAAAAATAAAAATGAAATGCAATATAAAGTTCATGTTTCGTTGTTTTCTATTTTTAATTTTATTTTTTATTTTTTTATTTGCAGAATTTTCACATCGTTTTTGTTGTTATTTTTCTACTTTTTTCTTCTCTTTTTCGTACCAAAGCAATAGAAGTGGCTTTTGTACGTGCGTTGACCTATACCAAACAACCATAGCAGATGGTTTGCGTAAAACAACAACAACAACAGCAGCAGCAACAACAAAAATATATATAAAAATGATTGTTTGGTTGCATTATATCCTTTGGCAGTGACAGAAACATCTGCAGCGGTGAAATTTAAAAGTGAAGCAAATAACGAAAAAAAAGAAAGCGAATGAAAACAAAAAAAAACCAGTTCAAATCACAAAACATTTGTGAACAGCGGGATGAAGTGAAGAAAAAATAGAAAAGAGGAGATACTGAAATAAAATTCATAAAAATATGCAAAAAAGGACGTCTAAAGAGCATGAAATGAACTATTATACCAAACCACATACAAATGCATTCCTACACTAGTATTACCGTTACAGAACTGCAACAGCATATAAAGAGAAAAAAGCTTCTAAAGAAACGAATGAAAAAGAAAAATAAAATAATTAAGTTCAGTTGTGTACAGATTAGAAAGCACCTTACACCAGCAGAAATTTGTAGCACACTACCATGGGCAATTCGAAATGTAGTCTAGCAATGAAAAACAAGAGCTACTACATTATTAAAATTATTTTATTTTTCAACACTCGTATAATCTCCTGAAACTTCAATTCACTTAGGCCAACGTTTTTCTATCCCTCGATTGAAATAATTTTCCTAAAGCTCTTTAAAATAATTGTTTACAGCTGTCATGCATGGTATTTCTTTTAGATTTGGGAACAGGTAGAAATCAGATAGAGCTAAATCAGGTGAATAAGGTGGGTGGTGAAGCAATTCGTACTTCAATTTGTTGAATTTCGCCATTGTGGGATGGTGCGTTGTATTGATGAAAAATTATTTTTTGTGTTGTAATCCAGTTCGTTTTTTCCGAATTTTTAAATTCAATTGATCCAAAAGGTTTCAATAATATTCCGAATTTATTACTTTACTTTTTTGAAGATAGTCAATTAACAAAATGGTTTTATATACCCAAAAAACCGTTGATATGAACTTACCAGCAGAATGAACTGGTTTTGCCTTATTTGGTGCACTTCCTTTAGCTTCAGCCCATTGTTTGAATTGCTCTTTTTTCTCTGGTGTATAGTGGTGGATCCAAGTTTCAGTATATGTATGTTTCAGCATATGTATGAGTACGCTGGCGGCTTGACATCCGTCGTGATGCTTGACATCCGTCCTTTGGAATTCAAATTTACCTTCAAACGACAAGGAGTGCCATACGGCTCAGGAAACTGAGCTTTTGGCGGGATGGTGTTTATGGACATGGGCGTGTACTGTGCTATCTGATTTTGAGTCTCGGAACGAGAGGAGGGGCGACTTATGAGACTGTGGACGTGACGATAACGAGCAGAGATGAATGGCGGGGATGTTATCCTCCTCTTAATGGCGTTTTTTATAGACCGATCCAAGAAGAAAGAAAGCACTGGTGCTAGCGTCTACTAAGAACGACTTCACCTTAATTGTTTCTATAAGTTGAGCGGTAAGTGCAGTGTCTTACAAGCGGAAGCTTTTGCAGTTAGGAAGGCAGTGGTGGTGATCGAGAATGAGATTGGGAGCGCTGAGGACATGGTGACTATTTTCGTAGATAGTCAAGCGGCTCTTAAAGCACTTATCTCGAACAGATTCAAAGCCGTTCTGGACTGCAAACTAGCCTTAAGTAAGCTGCGAAAGAACTTCACTGCGTACCGGGTCATTATTGTATCGCTGGCAATGAAAAGGCTGATGAATTGGCTCTGATTCAACGGACTCCGTTCTACCGCCGTTGAGTTATTACATCGGTGCACTTGAGCGGTTCTTCGTTGTGAAGGTTGGTCAAATTTGGTATAACGAATCAGGTTGCAGGGTCTCAAAGCCATATGGCCGATTATTTCCAATCGAATTACGTCTTCTCTTCTCACTATTAATAAAGTGGAGCTTCAGCTGAAGTGGAGCTGGGTTTTATTACAAGCCATTGCGGTATCCGTTCGTGTAGATGGGCGAATACTGAGGGGAAGAGTTAGAGACGATAGAACACCTTTCGGTCAAGACTTTAACTTCCCTGTCTTGTACTGACCATACTGTTATTTTTCGGTTTGCCAAGGTCTCAGCTGGTTGTGGCATGGGGATTGATTGGACCAAAGGAGTTTATGATCTTTAATCTTGTATTCTTATTACCTTCTTTATTACTACCTTTGTGGTGTTGTTAGTTGTTCATTCTTTGTATAGAACGATCAAAATGAACCAATATAGTCCCTGGGTATCTGTGTCCATTGGTGGACGATGGACGACCAGATGGCCGCTCGTCCTCTAACCTATTCTAACCTAAACACTGACAGCACTATCATAAGAATATATGTAAAGTTTCAGCTGATTTATTTTATTAATTTCTCACTAGAAAAATTGTCGGATAATAAAATTCTTTGTTTTGAACGAAAGAACTTTGTGAAAAATTATTAAAAGTGTACAAAGAGTATTAACAATTGAAAGGCACCTTGGAATTGTAGGCTATGAAATTGAAACGTAGTCGTAGAAGCCTTGAAGAAGATGCACGGTGGACGGTCAATAACTGCAGCAAAAATAGTAATATTTCATATATATATATAGTGTTGGATGATCGGCGAGCAAAAGTGCTTGAAATTGCTGATTTCGTAAACATCTCAATTGTACGAGTAGTTCATAGTTTATTTGCCGCATTTGCACAATGCACGTGTTTACAACAGCGTTAAGACTAAAAATTGCTTACCCATCGATCGTACTCATTACATTTGGATCCTAGCGATCACCATCTGTTGCCAAACCAAAAAAAAAAAAATAAATAAATAAAATGACAATCGTGGATAAGTATTTTGAAAACCTTCCGAAATACATTTTTAATGAAGGGATAGCGCTATTGGAACAACGTAAGAACAAGTGTATTCAAGTAATTGAAGATTATATTAAAAAATAAAACCTATTTCAAATCAAAAATATTTGTCTTCCTTTGCAGTACAGCGAGCATACTGTATACAGATAGAATAAGAAAAGTAAATTTTGGTAGGAACATCACTTAAGAATAATTTTCAATTGGATAATTTTCAGATTTTGATCTTTGATTTTAATAATTTTAAAATATTATCTGCCAAGGAATACGTAACATTAGCTGAACAGAACACAACATATTTTCGACCATAGCTAGGTTAGTCTCATCAGAGTTTTTTGCATGTTCTTGTTAAACTCACATGAGGGTCGACGAATAGTATATTGTATTTTTATAGATAAAAACTTTATCTAGGCTTTACTCTAAACTTCTAAAGAAACTACATTCAATTTCACCTATCGTTAGTGGTGGGATAATGTAATTGTCAGAAAATACAAACTAGTTTAAGATTTTCCTCTGCCAACCTATTGGTGTTCGTTCTCTTAGTTATAATAAACGCCTAATTTGCTTAAAGAAAATCTTCAAATCTTCATAGAAAACTTACTTTTACATACATATGTGTTCTAGAGACCTTATGTGCTTAAGATTGCTATAATTCGAGCTATACATGAGAAAGATTAGATTTTAAAGGAAACCTTATATGATAATACCGATGACCCGTGCGAATATTTCGCACCCCTAGTGGTAATTTTCGTAACATAAAAAAGTGAGAGTATGAAGTGAGAATATTAGTGATATCAATATATTTTATTATAAAAAGAGCTACAAAGTCTATCGTTTTAAATGATATTAATTCCTATTTCTTATAAAATAATTTTAAAATATTTTTTTAACAATTTTTGAGGTTATGATGTGATATTTATGTACTTTCTGTTCGTACGAATCTTTAACAGAAACAGAAATACACTGTACTCAGTAAAATCTTCGTATAACTGTCCGTAAGAAAAAGAAGGTTTAGGTAAATACAATCCTGCTTTTAGAAGAGTTTGACCTTATGCCTTGTTAATACTCATAGCGTAGGTAATTTTTATAGGAATTGTTTTTTTTTTCATCCAAAAAGACACATTTGGATCAAAAGTAGTACAGTTTTATCGGAATGAATAATTTTTGTAGTGGTGATTTACTCTGCCAAGTGTGTTTAGATTAACAATGTACCATTTATTAATCCCTGTTTATCATTAGATAACCGATAACGACTCAAATTGTGAATATAACTATCAATATCCGGGTGAAACCAAGTCTGAGAACGCATATAGTATAATATCAATACTGTTATCCTTAAAAATTAATCTAAGCTCATCCAGTTTGTTATTTAAACTCTGGGCATTAGTATGACCAGCCCTCAATCCAGAAGTTTTCCTAGATAGTAGTTTAATCATGGCACTCAAGTTATTCCCAGAGACAAACCCAGATAATAAAATTTCCAATAAATTTAACATAGCAGCTGGCCTTTCAGTTTGTTATTTGTTTGTTATTTAAACTCTGGGCATTAGTATGACCAGCCCTCAATCCAGAAGTTTTCCTAGATAGTAGTTTAATCATGGCACTCAAGTTATTCCCAGAGACAAACCCAGATAATAAAATTTCCAATAAATTTAACATAGCAGGCCAGCTCCCTAATCTAAGACATTTTACACCACATACTAAATAACAAAATAGTACAAAATTCAACTAATCTAAGGAATATGAAAACTCTATAAACCCCCAATACATCGTTCCAAAAAACCTATTTAATTCATTTCTTTTGTCAACCCGAATCGTCCCCTTTGGTTTGTCCTTATATAGAAAGTGAAGTGTATGCTGCCAAAAAAACTCTGTTCTTCTTCAGTCAATACGCCCGACGAAAAATTTTATGGTTTTCAGAAGTTTTGTTTTTGTTTTTAATCGAAAACAATATTTCTGCATCTTTGTTCACGATCGAAAGAGAAAAATATTCTTAGAGCACTGTTTTGCCTGTCGCAGCTATATAGTATACACTGTATAAGCATACGTGAGATAAGGGTAGCTTACACCGCCGAAAACATACAGAGTGGAACATATATTAATGTTGGACATAAATACAATCCTATAGCTTAGAGGTATTGGGTGCTACCAAATTTTACAAAATAGTAGAATCAATTTATTGATCTAAGGTATTGCAAGAAGCATTTTAACAAGTTTTGAAAAATATTTTGCAATCGTTAAAAAACAATTTGTAACAGATATCACAAACGTGTATCCGTTTTACCATTTGAAATTACTGTAGCGACCATAAACTTGTAGGAAAATGAGAACAGTTCTTTAACATTTTTTAACTCCCTAATGCAACCTCGAGTGTACTATGTGCGATATGGTATTTTTATTTCTAAAATATATATATTATTTTTATTTCGGTTGCAAATATCTTCCGTATTACTGCATCAAAATTTGTGATTGATGAATTATTTTAAAGATACATTTCCATTCTAATTAAGAAAAATAATGAGAAGTCTTGAAGTTAATGTTTTATTTTAAAAAAATACAATACCTTAAGGGTTTAAGGTTCATATTTTTCTGTATTACAGTTTAACATAATACATTTTGTTGTTGCAAAAACCGTTAATGGGAATACTGTTATCGGCTATACAGTGTTTGTTTTGTGAAGGGTAATAACACAGGTTCATTTAATATATAGTGTAATAGGTTTCAAGAAAACAAGCACCTAAATAATAAATAAGCAACGTGTCATTTATAGTAAAACAAGTAATCGTTTTTAAACGCCTTTTTCTGTCATAACTATCATCATAACATATAGTATATCTAAAAAGTGTTTTTTGTTGCTTGCAAATACTTTTCTCGCTATTGCATGTTGTCGGCTATGCAGTGTTTTTTTGAAGTGTGTTAATACAGGGTCGTTTAACATATAGGGTCAAGTGATGCCAACTTTACCAGTTAAAGAGAAGATAAACATAAATAACAAATAAATAAACAATGTATCATTTAGATTAAAACAGGTGATTGCTTTTAAGCTTTGTTTTCAATCACAACCATCCTCATCAACATACATATTCTCTTGTCGACAACGCAGTGCGTGTGTATGTATTAATACAGGGTTGTTTACTATATAGTGTCAGGCGAGGTTAAACTTTAACAGTTAAATTGCTTTCTAGAAATAAATACACAAATAACGTAAAAACAACGTGTAATTCAAATTCAAATAAGTTTGTGAATTTACACATTCTTTCGTCATCAGATATATTATTTTGAAAGGTGTTTTTGAGAGTTGCAAACATCTTCTTCAGTACTGCATGTTGTTGACAATGCAGTGTTTGTTTTATTAAGTGTAATAATACTGAGACATTTCATATATAGGATCAGATAATGTCAAACTTGATGACAGTTGCATGGATCGCCGTTATAGCTAATATCCTACCAGGGTGTCGAGCATCACATTCGGTTTTTAAAATACATGTTCCAGTCTTAGACACATCGGTCTCATAGTTTTGCTCTCACACAAAGTATGCACAATTTTTTCTTAAAACTGATATCATCATTTGGGATGAAATTTCAATAGTCCCAAACGTAGACTAAGCGTTGCCGATTGCCTTTTAGAATAAATAATAACCTTCCTTATTGTAAAAAATGATACTGTTCCGTGGACATTTTCACCAGGTATTATCCGTTGTAAGAAACTACAATAGAACAACAAAATACCGTAAAATATTCGCCCTTATGTTAAATCTCATAAGTTGGCTCAAAATACGAGTTCAAATGATCCTTCTTTTACGGAATGGTTGCTTAAATTTTGTATCAGTGATATAGAACCTCCAACAAGTTACAATAACGAAGCATCTAAAGTTCCGAAGCATCATTATTGAAAAAATAAAATGTTTCTCAATTTTACTCAATGTCAGTTCTGTGTCCAAAAATTAATGAGTATACTAAAATTAATTAACATATTAGTTCCAATTTATCACTCGGAGAGGAAAAGATTTACTTTAGTTCTGGTTGTGTTCAACAGGAGGAAACAAACAATATTGAGTTGTACCCAAAAGAATTTTTAAAAATATAGCAGCTTGTATGGGATTTTTTTGTTGTTAATTTTTAATATATTATATAATATATATATATATATATATATATATATATATATATATATATATATATATATATATATATATATATATATATTATATGTATACATATAGCAGCTTGTATGGGATTTTTTTTTTGTCAATTTTTAATATATGCGCTATCTAATATTTGAAGTTTGTTGCCATAAATGCTGTCTTAATTTTTTAACTCGATCCGACGGTGCCTTCTGGTGCCTAGTGGGGTCCAAGGTAAACCAAATGGGCTAATAAAAAGCACATATTTAGTTAAATTTTTATTGCTTCTTTTGGTAGAAAAATATAATTCGTTGGATACAAACATTTTTTATTCAATTTAGGGATTGAAACAGGATTATTAATTTATAGTGGGGTTTTTCAATTTATTCACGAGTGTCAATTTATTGTGAGATGGATATAATTGGCGATAGTGCTCAACAACTAGTTTCCTTAGTTTTTGCAACAATGTGGTTGAAATTTCTTTGTCAAAATAAGAAACAGCTTTTTGTATAAGATCAAAGTCTTGGCTTCGGCGCTTCAATAGCATGCACACATCGGAACCAATAAAGCACATAAATAATTATTAGGAATAAGCAAATACTGCGATGACTTTACAATTCTATAGACCAGTGTTATTGTTGTTGCCGTTCTATTTTTATTTACTTTATTTCTGCTAATGTTAGTTGTTGACACTTTGGTTATTTGTAAACAGCACGTTTAGTTGTTTTTGCGGCTTTTGTTTATTTATCTTAGCAATATAATAAATAAACGCAGGGCTGTCAAGCCTGATTTTTTTAACAATATATACGTGTATATAGCTATATATTGGGAAACGATAGTTTAGATAACACGTGCTCTATTGGATTATATTTGGTTTGGACTTTAGGAATATAGATAATCGATCGCTTTTCAGTGAGTTACTGCTGGAACGATATTTTTATGCGTCTAAGATTGATGAGCATTGGATGTTTTACACAATAGGCTGGGATGATATCTTTACGGAAAGTATGTTCGTACTAGAAGGCATATTGTACGAGCTGGCAAGCCATGATTCACAGCTGAATTGAGAAATTTTATAGAGGATACAGACGTGCATTTTCTTAACTTTCACATAATTTTATTTTGAAAATATGATATTCTATTTTGAGTTCAATATTACAAAATAGAACAATTTATTTATTTATTTATTTATTTTATTTTTTTTTTGAAGCAAAATTCTTATCGAACTATTAAACTATTCTTATCTTAACTATTAAAATTTGATAACTTTGTTTCAATGAAAGAAAAATAAATCACTCAAAAAATAAACAGAAAAAAATGAAGAGAAAAGAAAAGAAAAATAAAAAGAGAAAAAAATACTTGATTGCTGATGTTATTAAAAATTGTATTTAACATGTTTGATACATTTAATTTGGTGTTTTCCTAATTGCTTTTTGTAGCTGCTTTTCTTACGTTTTTAGGAATGGCTTTTTTTTCGTTATTTTCCTTATTATTATTTTTCGGTATATATTTTGTTATTGTTGTTTGTTGTTATTTTCATTGAAAAATTTTTTTTTTAATATGTAAACCTAAACTGTGAAAGCACTCTTTCTACACACATTCATTTTTGTAAGAAATATCGGGTGGGCCTTCTATAGGTTTAAATTTGAACCTGCGTTTATTTCGAATCTTGCAATACTTATGGCATTCTATTCTGAAACAAAATTCAGTATACTATCTCCACTGAACGAAATGAATCGATGTACGCTTGAGCAGCGTTGGGATTTATTAGAAATTTATCATCATTTTAAGTGAGCTCATTATCATCTTGTTGGGTACTTAATAATCAAAATAGCGGTGTTGGGGCTCAAACGTGGTCTTATAGCAGCTGATGCACCCATTACGAGCGACTGTGTGGTGCGGCTTGTGGAGTGGAGGCATCATTGGCCCATATTTTTTTGAAAATTAGGACGTCGCAACCATTACGGTTAATGGAGACACCTATCGCACTATGATAACCAATTTTTTTGTGCTCGGTCTTCAGGGTATTGATGTGAACGATGTTTGGTTCCAACAGGATGGTACATCTAGCCACACATCTCATGCCACAACCGATTTACTGAATATGAAATAGTGATGTCAGTTGGCCGCAGAGACAATTGACCATTTAAAGACCAAAATTCGTGATGCCATTGTCGAGATACGACCCCATCCACTCGAAAAAGTTCTCAAAAATTGGTCCGATCGAATGTGGCACTGTGATGTCAGCCGCGTATTTTTAAATTTGAACTTTGAAATGGCCCACCCTATTAAATATTACACACACTAAAGCATTGGTAAAAGTTTGCCTGTCGCTGCTATATATCAGGGATGTAAAATAAGATTTTGAAATTGTAACAACATTCATGTAAAATTGTACTTTTTTCAGTCCGGTTGTATTAAATTAATTTTTTTATTGAATTTTTATAAACAAAATTGACTAAAAACATAAATAAAAATTCTTTTGTACATGCTCTAATCGAATACTAACATAAATCATAAGCAGTCACAACTCAAAATTTATCAAAGTCGGTTTTTTTCGTAAACCAGTTCGCAGGTCAAATCTCTAACGACCACATAAATTTCATTTGCTTCACTGTATTCATTTTGTCTGTATCCATGTTAAACCATATTTCTAAAAGGTATTCTTCGCCTCTCTTAAACATTTGTGCATATTTAGTTATGATTGCTTATAAATTAGTATGCGATATGCTGTCGTTTTTTAAAGACTTCATAATTTCTACATCCGTCAGCGCTCAAAACTTTTACTCTCGTTAGGAAACATTTTTAATATTAATGGTACGATGCTACATGTTCTTCTCGAAACAATAGACGATTGAACAAAATGTGTCAAACAATTCGCTATTGTACTTTTAATTTACAAATAGTGCTAAAAAAAGTGCAATTGTACCAACTTTCCATCCCTGCTGTATATGAACTGTTTTCGGGAGTAACAGACGATATAAACGAGTAAATACATACTTTCATGTTCTTTTATTTCCCTTTTCTCTTCACAATTTCTTCTATATATGTATGAAAGAATGGCAATGCTCGTATTTTTCCTTGGCAACATTGTTAAAGTTATTCTTATTGTTCTTAAAATTCTTTTTATTTTTGTTGTTGCTGTTGTTACTCTCCTTGGTACAGTAAACACACACACTAACATAAAAGTTTCCAAAGAACTGAAGCGGAAATCCAACTACTTATAAAAGTAGTTGTATTGCAGGCAATCGAAAAGAGTTTCAAAGGAATGAAATCTTAAAAAACATTTTTAAATTAAAAAAAAGTTTTAATATTTTTTTTTCTTTAACGAAACTCCTTTTATCGATATCTATATTCTGTCTTACTTATTATCCTTACTTACACACACACACACAGATACAATACATTCAACTACAACTAACTGGTTAACAACTGAATTTATTTTCAAATGCATAGTACTCGTACTATTTTATATGCATATTTTTTGTGTTCCCTTTTAAAATGTTTTTCCTTTCGCATTAAAGAGTACAAACTTTGCAAAATCTACTACTCTTGTTAATGTGTTGTTGTTGTTGTTGTTGTTGCTGTAATTTCTTATGGGTCCCGTTCATCTGCCATTTTATTTGCAATGATAATAAGGAGTATGAAAAAACGTCTAATGCAAGTATATATGTTCTTATGTATGTATATGCATGTGTGTCTCTTCTTTTTCTTCTTTCAATTGTTGTTTTTTTTTTCTATGAACTACTTGGCGTTAGCGATTCTATCTGAAGTTTTTTATTTTTTTCGTATTTTTAACGGAATTTTTTCTTTTAAAAAGTTATTTTTTTTTTCTTTTAACTTTATTGTCAGTCAGTTCTTTTCACAGAATATATGTGACTGTGCGAGCGTGAATTTTTTGCTTTCAAAGTCTTTCGTTTGTCGCTTAAGTCATTCCAAACAAATAGCAGCAGCCATCATGAAACAACAATGTTCGTCCTTTTGTTCAGTTTCTAATTTTATTTTATTTTTTATTGTCGTTTTCTTCTTTCCTTGCAAAAATGTATGGTGAGAGCAGTGTGACCAGATTTTAAAATGACATAAAGCTAAATCGCGTTCAAAAAAAAACTAAAAATTTTGATTTTGGCTAAGCTTAAATTTTAAATATTTTTAACATATTTTTTTTTAGTTGAGTATTAGATATAGTTAATATAGCACTATATAAATTGTTTTCTTTATATCTTAAGTAAAACAATTGTTTAGGTGACAAACTATATATAATTTTTAAACCTATTTAATCCGCATATAAGTCAAACTACCCTTGTCCACAAAAAAAAAAAAAAAAAAAAATTCTCGCATTTAAATAAAACTATATGGAATAGAATGATTTTGATGCGCTGAATTCAAATCTGTTTTCAGATTTTCCATAAGGCTAAAACTTTTTATGGGCGTGGCAAATTTTTCGCCCAAAATATGGAAGTTATGTCAATATATGTCATTATAACTTGAAAACTTCATGACTGATTTTAATGCAATTACCACCAAATGTTTAGGAATAAAATTTACTATAAATCAACTGAATGATTTTTTTTTATTTTCAACAGTTTCGGAGTTATTCGTAACTGAGTTGCGAAAAGAAAATTTTTTCGCGTAAAATTAGAGCAATTTTTTTTTCAAAGTCATAAAAAAAATTTTAGAAAGAAAATTGTACATTTGTACAATTGCACTCGTATGAAAAAGAATGTGAATTTACTAATTAATATAAGCATGTAAGCAACGCAGAAACTATTGTTTCTGCGATGCTACAATTTTATTTTATTTAGTTTACAATGTTTGTATTATTTTTGCTCTATTGTCCTCTTTTGTTGAAACGTCAGAAAAGGCTAAAAAAAGCTAAATGAAAAATTTCGAAGCTAAAAAGAGCTAATATGATCACACTGGCTGAGAGTGAAAGAAGAATGGAGAGAGAGGGAGTGAAAGTGAGCAATGCATGTGAGTTTGAAAAACATGCTGTATTTGAAAGATTCTTCCACATTGTGGTGACTGTTAACTTAATTTTTTCTTTTTGTTTTATTTCGTTTCATTTGTGTCTTAAATTTTACTTAATTGTAAACGAAAAATGGAAAATGACGAGTATTAATAAAGTTGAGTGTAAAGAAAACTTAAAGAACAAATACAAGTGTAATATGCAGCGTTGTCAACTTTTAAAAGCATTAAAGCCGAGGAAATAACGCGTAATTAAAAAAAAAACCTAAGTTTAAAATTGTTTTTAGTTTTATTTATAAAAACAATATTTAATTTTTTAATGTTTAGGTTTTTTTTATTCTATTTTAATAAAGGTTTGATAAATTCAAGCTTTTTTATATTTTGGTTCTTTTTAATGATAATTCAAACATAACAGTAACTAAATCAATATATATTTGTTTAATTTGCACCTATTGGCTATGCCATGCCGGATACTTTTTGACTGATGATTTCTATTGGCAATGAAGTCTGTTAGGTCAAATTCAAAAACTTCCACTATTATCGTTTTCGAGACACCTATGCCAAATTAATATTTTTAAGTTATTAAATGCGTACACTCGCGTATTGCTACATAACGAATAAGTAGAGCAGACAGCTGAGTGGCGTTCACTAATTAATACTGCTTTCGTATATTTCGAAAAAGCTGTTAACACCGATAAATCTTAGGAAAATCATCGACATTGGGGCGTTAGACAAAGCCGTGTCAACTTCCCACTCAGTGTTGCCTTCCAATGTGTGTTACAAAGACGTCAAAAGTCAAAATAACTTTAAACTTAAAACAAGGCTGGAAAAACTTGAGAACTCAAAAGACACTTGTCTCTTTACGACATGTAGGCGAGCTGAATTCTGTACTAGTAGAGGCATATAGGAAGATTTTACAAATTGATGCTGCAAGCTTTTGATTAGAAACCAAAATTTGAAGAAGTTTTATCATTTTGCTTTTTAATTGTGTTGTTACTTTTTTCTAAAAGTTTTTATTACTATTATTTGGAATGACTTTTATTAGTATTATTTGAAATGACTTTGAATGCCAAAAAAAGAAAAAAAAAAATTATTTAAGCATTAAAAACAGTACTAAAAGCACTGAGTTAACAACGCTGGTACAAATATCATCGTAAGCCGATCTTATAGAGTAAGGTTTAATAGCTCACTTAAGTGAGTGCTCATTTTAGTTTCAGCTTACTTCAGTAGTTCATTAATTCGATAGAGCTAAGCTTACTTTCCATTTAAAACAATCAGTTTTTTTTTGTTTGCTTTCTTTGTATTTCCACTTTAATTTTGATATTGAACTTTTCAACTTTTCTTTTTTATCGGTCTTTTAAAATTTCGAAAGCTTCTTGCTTCTCATCTAAACTGCTTATTAATTTTTCTGCTATGGCTCATTTCTACTAACTAGTTTGTTTTAATTTTTAATTAATATTTCAAGCTTTTGAACTATTGAACTATCAAAATACAGCTGGTTGCCAAGCTATTACAACAGTGAATTATTTATTTGTTATTTGGCTTTGAGTATACTCAGATGTAATTTAAAGCGAAAATATTGATGTGGGATATTATTCTTTATGTCCAATGCGATTTTATTATTTAATGGTTCTTGATAGTTAAGAGGTGTACTTGATTTCGGCAACATTTTAATTAGTTGGTGTGTCGCAGAATATTTAAGAAACGGATAGAGGAAAGTCTGTTTTGTCCCCTAGACAGAAATTAAAACTCTTCTCTAGCATACAAATCACTCTCACAGAAAGATGGCAAAAATTGCAATTGCCTATTACTTCAAAGAAGAAAAGTTATAGTGGAAGAAAACGCTTTGCCACATCACTTAGAGACAGGAAAATTCGAGATATCTGTCTACAGAATCGAAAAAAAAGTGCAGGAATATTAACACAGTTGGTCTAAGAGTCTGGGATATCAGTTTCTAAGAAAAGATTGGTAGAGGAAGGTTTAACAGGTCATCGTTCAGTAAAAATACCGCAATTGACAGAGGCAGACGACTACTCAAGACTGGGATAAGTTAAAGTCGCATAAATTTTGCTATTCTGTTTATCAAATAAATTATTATTTTTACAAATTTTAAAATCCATATAATTTTTATATCGTTGAATCGTTCGTATCCATGAAACAAGATCAGAGCAGACAAGTATTACAACCTCGTCTGTTACCAACTTCTAGGAAATGGTCATCAAATCGTAAAGAGTATGTTTTTAAGTATGATTTTGTACTACACCACAAAGGTAGAAGTGTAACCAAGTTCTTAGAGGACAAAAACATTCCAGTTTGACCTTAGTCTGGCAAATCCACTGACATGAACCCCATCGAACATCTGTGGAACAAAGACGGAAACGGCAAAGAGGTGGTAACTACTAAGGTAAAACTTATTGAAACTTATTAATGTTTGGCATCACAATCCAAAAATAAAAAAGTGCGAAGCATTGAGTAAAAAGCATGCCCAGGCGAATAACACTTATTAAAGCACAAGGAAATGTTACTAAATACTAATTTTCTGTACCTTATATACATACTTAAATTTTTCTACCATAAACTGTGACTTTTCATATGTTTTTTAACAATGAAGTCCATTATTATATTAATAAATATATATTAATTACTTAAAACGGTGTTTTGTTCATTAATGTGGTTTTTTGATGAAAATTCACACAAAATTTTATATATTTTGCTAATACACATATATTTTATATTCATGTATGTTATACTATTTGTATGATTAAAATAAAAATATTATCTTCAATAACTTATTGGTTTTATTTTTTAAAATATGTCTTTTCTGTTCTTCTGTCTGTTCAGAACTATCTTCTGGAACTATCTTTTTTTATATTGCTTAGTTTTAATTGTCATCGTGTTATATTTTATTTGTTGGTTAGTTTTTAATGTCGTCGGGTCTCAGAGTCGCAATATATTGTAGGTTTATAAATTAGTTATTAGTGTTGTATAAGTTAGTATGTCCGTCCGTTTCTGGTAGTATGTCCGTTCCCACATAAACTTCAAACTAATGGATAAAAAATGCATTTTTTTACTGTCACTAATATTTTGGCAACCGGCTGTAATATGAGCAGATGTTTGCTCAATACACTCAAGAATTTGAAGTCGAACTATTCCATTCAACAAATCAGACTTTATTTTACGGTTTAGTTTTTTTTTTTTTTGGTCTTTATTAGCTAATTCTTAAAAACAAAAATTAGTAAACACAGTTTTAAAATTACACATTAGAATTCAAATGAAAACTAAATTTGCCTTTTATTTGTGCTTAAGTATTCTTAAAATGCAATTCTTTTGGCTTGATGACATACATATAAGGCAATTCGTTCCTTTTTTACACACCCAAACACACAAAACACTTCTGTATCTAAAAAAGGTAGAGAATAAATAAAAAAGAAAAAACGTATTTAAGAGTAAAGTTTTTTTTAATGGTTTTAATTAATTTACTTGCAATTAAATGCAGGAGTTGAAGAAAAGCAAACTCTAAGAAGAAGCCCCTCTTGCATCCCATCCAATGTAATCATCTCAAGATCAAAGTTTTAATTAATTTCAATGTAAAAGAAAAAGAAGCTGGAGATGCTCCTGTCAAGTATTGCAATAATTCTTACGCATTTTTACTTTAAAGGAGCCCCACAGTATAAGTCGTTGTTTGTTTGTAATGTTACTGCGTTAGATAGCAAACAATAATATACACTAGACGAAAATGAAAGTATAAATTGGTAAAATGATGATGATATGATCATGTTGCTGAAAATAAAAACCCACTTGATATTTTTCCAAAATTTATTTAAAATATAAAATCGTAACATATCTGAAAAATACAAATCATTTTTATGGATTTTGTATAAACAAAAGTATATTTCACACGCGACATTTGAAACTATAAAAATCAAAAATATTAAACTTTATAAATTCCTACATAAAAGCCTTTTTTCGATACCCCTCTTGGGATCATATGGCTTCGACAAAGCATCTCCATCTAACACGGTTTATCGCTCTTGATTTAGCTTCTTCCATTGTTAGATTGTTCTGTCTTAGTTCCTGGATAACTGTGCACCTCCAGGTGTTTCTTGGTCGGCCACGATTTCTTGAGCGTTGGATATTCCACTCGAATGACATTCTTATGATACTGTCTGGACTTTTTCGAATGGTCTAACGATCCATCAATATTTTCCTTTATTTATCTGTTTCAATATGGGTTCCTCATCAGTCATGTTCTACAGTTACTTATTGTGTTGTGTTGTATTGCGCCATCTTGTGACAATAAATTTTATATAAAATAAGACAACCGTGAATACAGAAATTTTAATTGGGACAATTTTATTATTGTGCGCTAATAAAATTGTTTCAGGTTGGTATATTTGAGGCAATCGTGTGATCCCAGCTTTAGGCCACAATTTCTGCATATGATTCTAAGGCACTTGTTAATGCCGCTCTCTTTATTGAGCCTGTTGTCTACGTCTGCTTCTGCGTCGCCGATTGAAGTCATTATACTCCCTAGATAGCAGAAGATATATACACACTCGACTGGTTGACTCTGTAGTATAATGTTTTCCGTGCTAGTATTGTTTATTCTCATGACCTTGGTTTTTTGATATTTAAGTCAAACATTGCGAGCCAACAATTCTATGTCCTTCAGTTTCGACTGCATATTGGAAATCTGCGAGAGCAAACAAATATCATCCACATAATCCAAATCTTCGAGTTGGCATGAGAGACTCCATGTTCTGACTATTCTCTTTGGACAGACTTTACTCATTATATCATTCAGCACGATGGTGAATAGATGAGGTGATAATTATTTTTGGGATACCCCTTTAGTTTTTAGTGCTTTCCATATTGCGGTTGGTCTGATGGTATCAAATGCTTTCTTAAAATCGATAAACAGTAGATACAGGGGGTACGCCATTCTATAGACTGTTCAATGATTATTCGTAAAGTGTTGGCCTAATCTACGCAGCTTCTATTTTGCTTTGAATCCTCCCATGTATTATGGCTGCAAGTATCTTACATATGGTGTTAGCAGAGTCATTCCTCTAAAATTATAACAGTCTTTCAAGTCGCCACTTTTTGGTAATTTTACAATGATTGCCTTCTACCACGTTGTAGGCAGCCTCTCTTCATCCCTTACGGCTGTGATGTTAGGCCGTAGAATCGCTTCTTTTATTTCATTTAGATTTATCGCTGTTCTCAACCGCTTAATCGTTATTAGTGTACCATTTCGATTAGCAACTGCTTGATTCCTACTGCACTTTCGATTAGTGAGATAGTAAATTGTTTGGTGTAGTTTTCTTCTACTGTTGTTGCCAGTCGTGGCCAGTCTGGCAACTTTTTTACCTGTTTCGCCATCTGATGGTATTGCTGCCCCAAAGTATTGTCGTTAATCAGCTATAGTTAAAGCTCCCTTCTTTGAGAAACCACTACACCAAGTGTTGTTTTTGCGACTTGATTATATATTGATGTGATATCTTCCAATGAATGATGTTGGTTTGATGGTAGCCGTTCACGGATTGCCAAGGTTAATGCGTGCTTGGTTGCATTATTATGGAAAGGCCTGGGACAATTCTATTAATCGCTCTCCATTATTATTTATGGCTCCACAATCGTTTGTTCCCATACTCGTGCGAATTTTAGTGCTGTCACTACCTATCTTCGCGTTGAAATCACCCATGAGTATGACGATATCACTTCTTCGAAGTTCAGTACGCGTGGATGTTAGCTGTGCGTAGAATGCATATTTCTTTGTTTCTTCAGCGTCTTCCGTGGCATAGCACTGCACAATGGTAACGTGTTGACCTACTCTACCCTTAAAGTGGGCCATTATCCGATATTGGTTTCCATGTTTGAAGGGAGTTCGTTATTTTCCTTGATATTATCAATCCAACTCCACTTTCGCCGCCATTTATTCTTCCACTATAGATTACAATGCTACCTTTTTTTCAATCAACTTGTCTAATGTTTCTCAACGAGTCCTTGGTTAGTACCTGTATCCTTGTTCACAATTCCGGGTAAACGAAAAATAAACTTTAAACAGAATGCTGAGAAGCTTATATCCAAATGTTAAGAAGCGGTTATAAAGTGTTGTACAAATTCTTACACTTACTGTATATTTATATGTAATCTACATACAATATGTATTTTATTATACACATACATACATACATACTCGTATGCATTGTACATAAAAGGAAATATTTTTTTATATTTAGAGAAAACTCCCCTTTATTTCTTCTACATTTTAAAGTTTCTATTTTTATTTTCAAATCTTATTTTCACTCTATAATAAAAATGGGGGACACAATTTTTACACACACATATGTATATACATACATATAAACGTACTGTATATAAGTATCTTCCTACCATATATATGTATATAGTTGTACATAGTTGTAAGTGTATTTGTTGTTATTGTATGATTACCTATGTACTTGTATGTTTTTGAAATTGCAATTCTTAAGAAATTTTATACAAATATTTGCTTACTTCGAGTATGTACGTACATATGTATTCTATGCGATGAAGAAACAAAAACAGAATAAAGTTAATATCTTTTTGTTTGTTATCAAAGCTCTAATATCTTGCCTTACAATTAGAAATGCATAAAAAATTTTACGAAAAAAAAGTACCAACATAGAAAAGGTACTTCAGTTAAGGAATAACTAAAATGTGTAAGAATTTTACAGTGAGTCAAAAATGTTGTTTTTGCTCAATATTGCAAATACATACATACATATATACATAAATACTCGTAAAAAATGGGGTCTTATAAGTTCTTCTTTCATTCCGTCACATTTATTTTACTCAATGAAAAAAATTTATTTTTGGTTTATTTCTGCAAATTTGATTAAAGTGGGCAACCTCTAAATGCTATTCCATCTTCTTAAAATTTGGTATACATAACTTTTATATTGCCGAGACTCGGGCCAAGGTCATATGAAAAGCACATCTTTGGTAAAAGAGAAACACGTAAGTGTACATCGAATTTTTTAATTTACTGTACTTAAGTAGCCGGGACAGGAGTTAAATTCAAAAAAGTGCGTCATTGCTTACATTAGTACATATAAACACTAAAAACAGCAACAACAGCAACAACAACAACAACAACAACAACAATTATAATGCGTAGAAATATAAAATAAGTTTTATGTAAAATATAATAGCACATAAGAAGCAAAAAAGAATATTGAAAAGCAAACTTCAAAACAAATCTTTTAGTTCAACTTAAAAGGAGTAACTTTCTTCCATTGATTTGCAAAGTTTTTTAGCACAAACAAAAAATTTCCCTCAACTGATGTTGATTTTTTTTCTGTTTCTCTTTTCTGGTTTTTTTATTTGAGGCGTAAAAAATGCTTCTCATCCTTTCACAAAACGCTTGTTAAATGCGTAGAAAAAGTCTACCAGAATTGAAATGCATTTCTTGTGATTAATTTTTACCTTTTTATTAACAGCTAATGAGAAAGATAGTAATTCTCATTAGCTGTTAATGAAAGCGTTTATGATATTTCTCACAAGAATCGAGTATTTGCTCAACACTCGAAATTATTGAATCGTATGCGATATATAATTTTATTTGTTACATTGTATATTATCTGAGTATTTTATTTTGATTATTTAAAAATAAATGCAAATAATGCAATTGCGTTCAACAAACCATCATCATCAAATTCAGTAGAGTTTCCAACAGCGGTTATAAATTCGACATTAAAACTGATACACCCTGCGAAATAAATATAGCGTACAACACTAACATTTTTTTTAAAAACCAAAGGGTTTTATTTCATAAACGTTTTTTTACAAATCAAAACCTCTCTACAGTAAAACTCAAGGTAGATACGAGTATAAAGCTTTATCTTATTATAATAATAAAAACTATAATTTTTCGAAAGAAATAGGTAAAATTCATGCTTGGTTAAGAACTTTTTTATCGAAGAATTGTGTACATCCACAAAGCTCATTTCTGGTTGAACGGATACATGAACAAGCAAATTTGCCGTATTTGGTGTGAAGAGCAGCCAGAAGCATTGCGAGAACTGCCAATGCTTCCCGAAACATCCATTAGTTGGTATAGATTATTGGCCGGTTTCATTATTAAACCGTACTTTTACAAAGACGACGAAGGCAGGGACGTTACTGTGAATGGCGAGCGCTACCGTGCGATAACAATTTTTTTTGTTATTTTTTTTTTGGCCCAAAATGGAAGAGCTGAACTTGGCTGACATGTGGATACAACAAGACGGTACCACATGCCACACAGAACGCAAAACAATGGCCCAATTGATAGGCGAGTTCGCTGAACAGCTTATTTCGCGTTTGGAGCCAGTCAATTGTCCGCCTAGATCGTGCGATTTAACGCCTTTAGACTATTTTTTGTGCGGCTATGTTAAGGCTCGTATCTATAGGGACAAGCCCGCAACGGTTGACTCACTGGAAGCCAATATTGAAGATTTTTTTCTTGAGATACCAGCCGATATTTTGGAGAGAGTTTGCCAAAATTGGAGCCAGCGTATATAATTATATAAATCGTTTTATCGACTCAAATAAAGATTTCATACATTTCCCTAAATTGTATGTTTTTTTAAATCAAATGCGAATGCTGTTAAAAGTCACCCTATATTATCAATATTTTCTTAAGCAGGCTTATAACCTAATATGTTATTGTACCAAAATTTGATATAATACATCATTCGATCGCCTTGGTATAGATTCGACTAGATTTCGTATCGTTCAAAGCGGTATAATTGCATATTTTTATAACGCACGTTATCATCCTTTAAAGTCTCAAAGTGGGGACTGCTGGCAAGAGAACGCTTTGACAGAATGGTTTAAATATTCTCTATGGGTTTTAAATCAGGACTAGTAGCCGACCATTCCATCACAGAAACGTTTTTATCCAAAGAAGAATTTTTAATTGCCTTGGTCTACTGTGTGGAGTACTCGTTATCCTTCTGTATAACAGAGGAATTATGACGAAAATTTCCCCCTACTTAACTAAAACATTGTCGAAATGGTCAACGTATATGCTTGCATTCATTTTTATTAATAATAAAACATATAATGTATGCAAAGCAATTCGCATAATTTGTCCGTAAAAGTCCAGTGCAAGCCGACTTATCGTCGGCGGGAAAATTTGACAGGGATGGTAAAATTCAGAGTTAGAAGTAAAAACGCAATATCAATCGCAATAAGGTTGCTAGCAAAACAAATATCAAAAGTCGAGCAAAGGCTACAAATTTCCAGTCCATTTTCGTATTTGAATAACTTAACGATTAAAATTGATGAAGAAAATATTTTTATAACATATCACATGAAAGCATGTTGGATATTTAAATACTCACCTACCAAGTATGCGAAGAGATAAAATTTAAGCAGACTTATAGTAAATGGGCTAATAGAGAAATCACTCATTGGAAAAAATCATCCAAATGATGTTTACTTACACTTGCACTAATAGTGACAATGTCTTGTAATCTCAACACTCTCCAACAAAATAGTTTAAGCTTTAATTCAGTTGGTGCATACAAAAGTCTCATAAGGCACAATCGTAGCCGAGCAAATTGACAGATATTATATTTTAGGTTTTTCTAATTTCTTAGATAAATTTCATATGTTTTAAATTATTCTTCTCTATTCTATTCTATGCTGTCAGCAAATGTAATTTTTTTATAGAATCCATGATGGCCAATAGACAATCTATTTTTGTTCAAAAAAAGGCGTTTTAAACTTTACTTGAAAATTCATTATGTGATGACAACCACCAAAGAACATAAAATGGATTAATAAAGAAATGTAATACAAATATAACATTGGGAAAAATGAAAAAAAAACAAGTGACATAAGCATTGTACTCTGCAAAAAGTGAAAGAAGTCAACACCAACAAATAAGAACATAAAATGAAACAAAAGAAACTGAGAAAAAAATTCAAAAAATAAGTCAAAACCAAAAACACCGAAAAAAATTACTAAATAAGCAATCTGTGTACACTGTGCAAAATTTAAATTAAATAAATTACCCTTACAAACCTAATTTTAATTGATTTTTGTATGTCCTAAGAACGGAATTTGGTTTAATTTTTAGTCAATACAAATCATCAAACAGAAAATGGGAATACCACCTTCCATCCATACTAAATATGGATTTTTTTATGTGGAGAACAACAATTAAAGCTTCGCTATCTGTCCATATCAGCCAAAAAGCAGGAAAGATTGGTGGTGAACAAAACCAAGTGCATGTTATGTAGTAGAAGAGAAAAGTTTCTATAGAAATGTGAATACCCAATAAAATAAAATGAATAATATTCATTATTAAGTCCTTTCAGAAAAACATTAACAAAAGTATGATATTCAAATACTTAAATGAGAAAACGCCAATCATATTATAGTTTTACATTTTTCGCTTATATAGAGAGAAACAATCCTTATTTTTTTGTGGCGTTTTTAAAGAGTTCAGACGTAGTCTCTACAATATTGCCCAAAAATGTTGCCATACCTTCAATATGTTCCTCGAAAACCAATTATATTACTCTAGGTGTGGTTTTAATTTTGTTACAAAAATTAAGTTGGGCACCCCTGTCGTTTATTACATTGCTAAAAAATATAAACAAAAACGAATAAACAAAAGCCGCAAAAATATCTATACGTGCTGTGTACAAACAACATTAGCAGAAATGTAGTAAATACAAATAAACGGCAACAACAAAAACTAATAGAAAAGAAAACAAGTAACAGACAATAACAAACAAAAACAACCTAAATGAAGTAGATGTTTACATTCGCATGATTTCAGTAGAACCAAGAAAAGTAAAGAAATGGAATCTTCCTGAAATATGGAGAGGTTCAAGAGCTTTCGAAGTATTGTTTACTCAGCCATATAAAAAGCACATCAGTGTCAACAAAATCAGTTTATGTGTTGTAAACTCAGCATGAAGAGAGCTTATTGGTGTAAACTCAGTGTAAAGTAAACTCGGCGAGAAGAGTTTAGTGGTTTGAACTTGGTATGGAAAGAGTTTATAAATAGTAAACTCGTGCAGAGAGTCGTGAAGTAAAAACCAGTTTAGTCAGAGCTAACTCAGTAAAGAGATTTAAGTGTGGATAACCTCTGGTTAAAAAGGTTGTGATTGAACCTAAGTTGTAATAACAATTGAGTTGGAAAACCCTTAGGTAGAAAGATCTGTCGAGTAATTGCTGATGTTTGTCCACAGACACTGTCGAACAATCTTAAGTCTACCTGAGGTATTTCTCCCTCAGGGAACCTCTCCATTCTATCTTAGGAACCTCGGGTTCTGTGTGATGTTGACTACATCTCATCTGAATCACTACTGTCTTGGAGTTTCCATATCTTAGTAGGGACGACTGTCATACTGACAACTCTAAGCTAGAGAACAGGGTAGCAAATTGATTTTTTTAATGATTAACCTTAGGGTGTCTCTCCGCCTCCCGGACTACTGTGGTGTGTTTCACTATAGTGTGTTTCTCACGACAGTTTCATGTCTACCTTGTTTGTATACCTAATCACAGTGATATCCAAGGTAATTGTGCTGCTAATGAACTCGCTAGGGCGGTCACACTTCTTCCGAACATCCACACGCACGCGAAGGCGGGTGTACTTTTCCTCCATTAGGCAAAACTATGTATTTGACACTGATGCATCCTGGGCAGAGGAGGGATTTGCCCACTTCCTCCTAAGCTAATCTAAGGTTTAGTACTGAATGCTTACAAAGAATAGGCCACAAAGCTCTGATAGTTAGATTATAGATTTTTAATAGATTTTACCAATGTGTTATGCAAAATGAAATATCTTATCTAGGCAAATACCAAGATTTTTCAAATTGAGGGTGATTGCTATACCCTCTGTTTTAAACCTTAACTAACAACTTGTTAATCGTTTATTAATATTAGTATAGCATTTAACGTTTAGAATTTCGTTTTAAGACAACAACAACAACGAAAATACAATCAATTGATTACTTTTTAGCGAATCATGAGCTGCCGTTTATTAATCTATGAGTTCGTTGATTGTAGTTAAAACAGAATAAATCTTTTGTTGGGATTTTAAATAAAATCCTTTATTTACACAGTTTTGTGTACCAATGCTCGTAACCTTTTCACGAGCAATAACAATTTCTATTCTACATTACGCTTTCTGTTTACCACTTTGTAAACAACAACAATTACTCGACAGATCTTCCTACATAAAGATCTTCCACGCTTTCACGCTGAGTTAGCTCCAACTAAACTGGACTTTACAACTTGAGTTCAAACCAACAAACTCTACTCGCTGAGTTTACACCAAATAAACTAATTGGTGTCTGCATTGTGCTTTTTATATGACTGAGTAAACAATACTTAGAAAGCTCTCGAACTTCTCGATATATCAGGTAGATTCCATTTCTTTCCGTTACTTTCTCTTTAGTTCTTATGAAGCCATGCGAATGTAAGCATCTACTTCATTCAGATCTTGTTGTTTGTTGTTGTTTGTTATTGTCTGTTACTTGGTTTCTTTTCTGCCTGTTTTTGTTGTTTCAGTTTACGTATAGTTATTTTTGCGGCTTTTGTTTATTCCTTTTAGTAATGTTATAAGCGACAATGGTTCACAAATTTCATTTTCGTAGCAATAGATTACATTTGGCAGGTGAAGTTCAGTTTGACCGCTAGTTTTAATTACTGGTGAAAACCAGTTACGTATAGATTTGCATTTATCCAATTGGCAGCATAACTGTTGTTCGGTTGGTATTCATATTTGGCTTAAAATACGTCGAGTGTGGTATTGCACACTATAATTCTTACATCATGCAACGAACGCACAAATATTTTGAAATTTTTAAATGAAAAAATTGAGCAGAAAAAGTTCTCATTCGGTGGTTATTGTTTTATAGTGTATGGGAGGGAGGAAGACGATGTGAGTAGTAGTATGTGTGAGTTTTATAAAGCATGTCCTGTGTTGCTGACTCGTGTTTATGTTGAAGTTTTTGAATTTTTTTCGCTTTTTTTCTTGTAATTGTTTGAAATACAACAACAAAAAACTCAGCATAGTATTCACTTTGTTGGTATAAGTTATTGGATTTTCTCGTTCTTGACTTTGTTAGTAAAGCTGAGGTCTTACTTCAACGCTTCCTGCTGAAATAGCGGTTTACTTTAATTTTACACTCTAACACAGTTATGTACTCGTACTCTTATAGTGAGACTGGAAAATATGTGTGTTTTTGTGTTAAAAACGGGAAAATAAAAAACAAAATATCGAAACAAAGAAAAATTATAATTTTTATTTGCTTTTTCAATTCTCACTTGATGTACCATCGTTCTCTTGCCATCGCTTTTATTCTTTTTTTCAATTTTTTGCGCACTTTTTCAGTTTTTTTTGTCAGATCAAAACTTTAAAGGTGATGATGAAGTTGTCGGTTGTTTTGGAAGACTCTAACAATAAATGAAAAAGAAACTACCCCTAACGAAAACGTTGCTTCAAAATGTTGATTCAACACCAAACAAGAAACAGATGATGATGACGTTCAGGATGATATTGTTTCATTTGCTGTATTTTTCCACTTCTTACTGATTTTTATTTTTATTTATTTATTTCTTTTTCTTTTTTTAATTTTTACAACTTTAAGGGATGATAATGCAATGAGTTAGTTGTATGCTCTAAGTCAGCAGTTATACTTGATAAAAACGAATAATTTTATTTTCAATTCCTTAATAAAAAAAAAAAAAAAAAAATTATTGAAATTTAACGTTTTGCATTTAAATTTTTTTGTATTCGATTAGTAGTAACATACCATAACACCATAAGAGAACAACTGAATTTGGGTTGTTTGGACTATGGCTACGGTTATGACATTATATTAAGACACGTCTAATGGAACCTTTAGAAATATTTCATTTTTATGGTACTGGTAATGTCTTAAAACTTTTCATTTCTTTAACAGTTTAGGGGGTTTAGGCGACTATAAGTTTTTAACTTGTTATACGCAAAAAGTTGTAGAAACTATGGAAAAATAATGTTTTTAAAAAAGTTATTTTTTTTTAAGAAAAAGACAATTTTTGTGTCATTTTCCTATTAAGTATGATAGAATTACGAGTATAAATATAATAACGAAAATGATTACTGTAAAAGCAATACTCGTACATGAAAAATACCTATTTGGAACAAAAAAATAAAGCAAATATGATGTTGAAAAATAAGGAAAACTGAAAATAATCAAAAGACATGAAATTGAATTCAATAACTTTGAAAGGAAAAAGAAAAAAATTTTCAATTCTTCATTTTTTTTGTGTGTTTATATGTACATATGTATGAACATAGATAGGTACGTACTCGTACATTCATATGTACATTAGACTGGTCTTTATTTTCAAAATTTTTAATGGGGAACCTTCTAAAATGTACCTTTTTATAAAAGAAAGTACTCTGTCAAAATTTTAAACCGATATCTTAATTTTAATATGTGTCGCATTGATGTTGATCTTTATACATTTTATTGGTCCTTATATAACCAATTTTTTTTTAATTTTTCGATGGAGAACCCTTAAATTGTACTTTTTAGTGATATTATTCTTTTTGGAATCAAATTCGTTTGCTTGTTATTGTGAATTATTTTCTTAGCAAAAAAATCTGAATGGAATAAATCGCTTTGGTTTCTGTGCAAGCTCCATTTAATCTGACGGTGTTGGAAGATAATTTATCAAACACGAACTGAACTTGAACTTTTTGCAACAAACCCTATTTATCCACAGTATCAAAAACCACACTAGATATTTATATGCGTGATCCTGAAGGAATGTGTGAAACTCCCAAGAGCTGTTCTGTGAATAAAGTTTTCACAATAAGAAGCAAACGCTCTTGTTTTCAACAAGAACAATGTAACTAAAAAAATAAAAAACAATTTAATAGGTTCTCCATTGAAAAATTAAAAAAAAAAAAATTTGCCTTATAAGGTCCAGTCTAATTGAGGTTGCTAGATGGGCTTGGTTTCACTTGATTTACAAGAACTTGTTCAGCTTGTCAAGAATGTAGAAAAAATATGGTTTGTCTAGAAGTTTTCCTTACACAAAGTTTTATGAAAAGCAATTAAACATTTTAGTGAATTATTAACGTAAAGTGTTTATTTTATCTCGAAAATTTATTAATAAATTTTAATAAAAGGTGCTAGAAAAAGTTCGTTTACAAATCTGACCAAAAATTAAACAATTTTTCCATATATTTGAAACAAGCTTTATTGAACCAAATATGTGCCGCTTTATCGATAACTTTTCGCCAATTTAGTGATAAAGTCATTTTTCCATCAGTGTAGAACTTCTGAGCGGAAAACAGATGCAATTGCGTTTTGCAGGCCTCAACGGAATTTAAATTTGCGCCATTAAGAGAGTTCTGCAGACAAAATGGTATTCTGAATGTACAATGCCTGAGCTATATGGTGGATGCATCAAAACTTCATAGCCATGCTCTCTCAGTTTCTTCCGGGACATCAAAAATGTGTGGTGTCTGGCGCTGTCAGTTCATCAATTCTGGTAATTTTAATTAAATTGCTTGCTTTGATTTTGGTAATTGTTGACAGAGGAGTTCAGATTCAATAGTTTCACCAGGTTGTAGAAGCTTATAACGAGTAGTTCCTTTACAATCCTACCGAACACCGCAATATCTTTTTCGGTTTCAATTCAGGTTTTGCTAACGTCTATGAAGCTTTACCTTGCTTCGCCCATGATCTTTTTCGTGCATTATTGTCGTAGCATTTTCATCGCACGTAATCATTTAGACCGACCAAATGAAATTTAGTGTTGCCTGATGCAATTAATATTACTTGGAATACTATATTTTAAACCATTTACCAACAATTTGTAACCGAAAATCTACGATTTTTTTTTTAAATGAATCTGGCAACCCTAAGTCTAATGCAACGTAGGAACCTTGCACCTATAGGTATAAAATTCAACCTCAATGCGGCACGTGTCCGAATAAAGATATCGATTTCGAATTTTCACAGAATACTTTTTTTTTACTATAAAGAACAATTTAAGAGGTTCACCATTGAAAAACTAAAAGAAAAATTTTTGTGCCATATAAGGCCCAGTCTAATGAACATACATTACGCGCACATATGTAAGTAACTTTGTAAGTATTTATTATTGTATACATACGAGTACATATACTTTTTATTTTCATGTTTCATAAATAAAAATCGATTTTAAAAATTAAATTGTTGTCTTCATTTATATTAGTTTTGCAATGGTTGTCGTTTCGTTCGTTTTTGGTAGAATTATGATTTAATAAATTGAAGTGTAAGAAATAAAAAAAATAAATAAAAAATATAATAAATTTTTGTTTTATATTAAAATTGAGGCTCAGAACCAAAAATACTTTAAATTCAATTGCTTCATTCTTAAGATGTGTAAACAAAATAATTTTTAAAAACAACTAAAATTTCATTTCGTTCAAACACTTATAAATTTCCAGAACCATTACAAAATCATCATATAACTACATACTATATATCATATATATCTACATATTATGTTTTCACCTTAGTGTTAATAACAATGCACGTAAAAAAAGTACAGATTGCAATTGGAATGGTAATTATCAGGGAAACCAAAAATATGCAATGCATTGCATGTTCTTGCTCATGCTGCCAATCAAGTCAGATGTAAGGTATTTATCCGTTTCATGAATTGTTATGAATTTTGGCATCGATTTGATAGTGCATACCATACTTTTGTATATTTTAGTTTTAAGAGATTGTTTTTGACTTTTACGTATTTAAACCTTTTTAGTGCATGTTTGCATTTTTTGTGCTCTCAAATATTTTTAGAGCGAAAATAAAATTTTTGCTTTAAATTCTGACCAAGTCATGGCTTTTTTCAATTATCTGCCAATTCAGATTTCAATTAAGTGTGTAAAGATATTGAACGTAAGTTTAAATAAAAACTCGAGTTTTCTATTTGTAAAAAGTACCAAAGCCATAAAGGTGTTTTACTCTAAACCAGATTCACACAAAGAGCAGCTCTTCTCTTCTGTTTTAACACGTACGTACTCGCAAATGTAGGCAAAAAAATAAGCAAAAAATAAACAAAGAGAACTAAAGAGAAAACGAATGGAAAAATACAGTGTAAAATAGCCTGAGTTAGAGCTATCAAATTACTACTGCAATTGTAAAATGCATGAATATTAGTTGGCGGATGATGCTCTAAACTAACGTGTGTTACATTAATTGCTGATGGACTGAAACGTTTATGCGAACGTATTAGAGATCCATAGGCAAATGTAAACAAAATCATTGCAAACGTAAAGAAAGTTTCAAAAAGAGCTTAAATTTAATAGGAATGTCTCCAGACATTCCTCAGCCGCCCGAACGAACCAGTTACAACAAGTTGGAAAGCTTGGCTTGCGGCCATCAATTACTAAGCTTACAATTATAAAAAGATCTTAGAAGTTCTTTTAAGAAATAAATAGTGCGGAAACTCAATGCATTAAAATTTCATTAGATGCGCTAGAATATGTAAATACAAAAAGTGAATTGATTTGTATTGCTGCAAACTTTTGTTTCATTTAAAAATTACCTAAAAATCTTTATTAATATTAGTTAAGCAAATATACCATATTAACTGAGTCCGTTCAGAATATTGGTAAGGTGATAAAACTTAAAATTAAGCTTAAATAGATTATAGCAAAAAACGAAGGACTTGATGTAGTAAAATTTATATGTCAATATCTATCAACTGATCTGGCGCATCTTTTTCTAATAAAATTTTAAAATGTAATCGTTATTTTTATACTTTAAATATGACCCCATTTGATCAGTAGATAGATATTGGAATGTCATTTAAAAAATTCTTTTTAAAGCATATTTTTTAAATTTTAAGATCATATATTTTATGTGTATAAAACAGTTTTCAAGGGCATATTTCTGGTTTCACTGATAATTACAAATTTCTATGTTTAAAATCACGTCAGTACAAACGTACATCGTTTCTTTACATAAATATTGTCTCAAATAAATTCATTTAAATTAATTAAGATCGATCAATTATTGAATCTAATGACCATACAAACTGGTGTCACAAATTCGGCAAAAGTGGCCAGCCACGTTAATGTGTTGCAGCTATTACATATTTATTTTCTTATTTGAAAACAAAACAGTAATTATAGTGCAGAGCGTTAGTACATTGGCAATCCCATAGATCTCCCAGTCGTCCAATACCCCAGTGGGTAGGAGGAAAGAGCGCTACTCAGTGGCAGCAGTGTGGACAATAGCCCAACCCAATAAATCTTCAATGGATTACAAAGGTTCAAGTATGAAATTGACTCAGGTTAAAGTCCATCACGAAGAATATACCTCGACACTAATTGCAAGGATATTTATCAAATTTAACCTGAGCATGATACTGATCCAAGAACCCTGGCATTATAAAAGTGCAATTAGCGGAATTAGCTGCAATAGCGGAAAAGTCGTAATAGTGCTTTCGGCATACTTTTCAGGAAATGAAGTTTTACCTCCCCTACCACTGTTATTGGAATGCGAAGCCAACTTACACAACACGATATAGAGCAGCACTGACATTAACAATCGAGGTGGGCATCCATTAAAAATATGAGCATCTAAATTAATTAATGTAGGAAACAAATCAACCTTTGTGACAAGTTTAAGCACCGAGGTCTTAGACATTACCATAGCTAGTCCGAGAATTGGTGAGATGGTAAGAGATTCGAAGGTATCAGATGAGAAATCCGTTTCGGATCATATAATAATTGATTTCTTGCTGGGGGTCCTAGATACCCCGTTACAATTAATCAGGAATCCAAGAACGAATAAGGAGGTATATATTGAAATATTCGGCCACAGCAGCTACGAGCTCGAAGAAAGTGTGAATCAGCTGAATGGGGCAAAAGTAGATGCTTTTGAACGCAACTGCCCTAAGAAACCTATAGGTAGCAAAAGAGATGCAGTCTGGTTGAATAGTCATCTCTCTGCACTTAAACCCAATCCCGTAGACTCGGAAATTGGGAAAATTGAAACGGGAAAAGGCAGGAGTATAAGGCTACACTTACGGACTATACCATAACAAGGCAATAAGAAAAGCTAAAAGAGAGAGCTTGGGCAATTTTTGTGAGAGCATAAGATCTCTGCCAGAAGCGGCAAATATTTACAAAGCTTGAGCAAGAAACGGATCAGGGATAGAAATATCACGGATCAAGTAATATGGTAACTATACAAATAATGACCTTAAAAGGGTCGAACTGTTACTTCAGACGCACTTTCCGGGAAGTACGGCGAATAGTAACAGGGGCATGAGGTTGGTAGTGAACAGCGGCCAGTATTTGTACAGCGAAGAGAATTGAATGGACAGGGAGTACATTCCAACCATTTAAGTCTCCGGGAAAGGATAGAATATTTCCTGGATAGAATATTACCTTGTAACTAAAGGGCGCAGTAGTCTGGCTCTTTGGTATATACCAACAGCCTGGGAGAACGCGAGAGTAGTGTCCATCCCAAAGGTTGGTAAAAGAGATATAGCACTTCCAAAGCCTTTCAGACCGATTGACCGATTAAAGACACTTGAAAAAGTTGTGGACAACTATATAAGATTCGAGGCTGTGCAATGCGTGCGATTGCATCCGAGCAGCACGGTCAAAGGGATACATTCTCGAGGAACGGAAGAAGCTCCAGGATAGAACCGACATTCGTCAGCGATGCCCTGGCAATCTCGACTGACTGGAGCGTATCTGACATATACACGCACAGCGACCACCACGCTATTATCTTTGAGATACGCGAACGTTCCACCTGCCCAACTTTACCTGTGGTCCCTCCCGGTCCCCGATGGAAGGATTCCACCTTTGATAAGGAGGCCTTTGTTTTTGTTTTTGCGATGGAGGACAGCCAGTTGACTGGAGGCGCGAACGATATGGCAGCTGAACTGATGCGGCGGGTCACGGACGCTTGCGATGCATCCATGGTAAGAAATTTCCATAGACCTGGCAGAAGGAATGTATACTGGTGGAATGCGGAAATAGCTGAGATAAGGCGTAGGTGTAACCATGCACGGCGGGTATGCCAGAGGGCGAGAGGTCGTGACAACTTTACAGAACTTCAAGAGAACTACAGAACGTTAAGATCCTGCTTGAAAAGGGCCATTGCGCAAAGCAAGAGAAGATGCTATAGGGAGATGTGTTACAAAGTAGAGAACAACCCTTGGGGTACGGGATATAAAGTTGTGATGAGGAAACTGAATAGTTTTCGACCACCACCTACGACATCTGCGTCCAGACTGGAATCAATTGTCGAAGGACTTTTCCTGCGTAGGGCCTAAATAACCTACTCTGTACAAGAAGGACCACCCCACCTTGAAATTCCGGGGGTTAGCAGCCAGGAATTTGAGGCAGTGTGTAAGGATATTAGGCTGAAAAAGGCACCAGGAGTTGATGGAATCCCGAATATTGCATTAAGGACGGCTATTGAGAGCAAGGCGGAAATGTTTAGGAAAGTGTTTGATGCTTGTATCAAGGAGAGAACATTCCCTAGGATCTGGAAAAGGCAAAGGCTGGTGCTCATCCCGAAGGGCAATGGCAGACAGGATGCATCCGGATATCGCCCACTCTGTATGATTGACACAGCCGGCAAATTGCTGGAGAAGATAATGTACAGGAGATTGGAGACGGCCTTGAATGAATCGGGTTTATCGGACCGCCAATTTGGCTTCCGGAAGGCACGCTCTACAGTTGATGCCATAGAGAGAGTTGTGAACATGGCGAAAAATGCCATCAGTGGAGACCGCTGGCTTGAAGGTGATAAAAAATACTGTGTTATCATCACCTTGGATGTTAAGAACGCGTTTAACTCTGCAGACTGGGATGCCACTTTAGCTGCACTCGATGAGAAGAACGTGCCGAAATACCTGATCGAGCTGATTACCGATTACCTCAGGGACAGAGTCCTCTTGTACGACACGTCTGATGGCAGGAAATCATATGTAGTATCGGCTGGGGTACTGCAGGGCTCAGTCTTAGGCCCTATACTCTGGAATATTATGTATGATGGTGTGCTAGGGCTCGAGCTCCCAAGGGGAGCGCAAATCATTAGCTTCGCAGATGATATTGCCTTGGTGATAAGAGGAAAACATCTCGACAAACTGGTAAGAGCTTGCAATGTTGCAGTTGCTGTGGTCAGAGGCTGGATTGTGAGCGCAGGTCTCAAACTTGCGGATCACAAAACTGAGGTTCTACTGGTAAGCAGTAGAAAGAAAATGGAGTTTATAACTATAACAGTTGGTGACCAGCGGATAGCCTCTAGACAAGCGATCAGATACTTGGGGATCATGATCGACAACAGACTCACATTTAGGGAGCACCTGCAGTATGTCGGTGGGAAATGTGCACTCACAGCTTGTGCACTTGCACGGATAATGCCAAACATAGGCGGCCCTAGACAGGAGAGGAGGCTGTTGCTTACTAGTGTGGTAAGATCGATTGCCCTATACGCGGTACCCATATGGGCTGAGGCCATGCTTAGGAGAACATATAGGATGGGTATTGATGCAGCCTATAGAAGATGTGCGCTCAGGGTCGCCTCTGCCTTCCGCACGGTATCCACTGACGCGGCTTTTGTTATTGCGGGACTGATGCCACTGCAGCTGGTGTTGGATGTTGAAGGAAAGAAGCATGCTGCGGAAAGATCAGGGTCGGTAAACGTGGGCCGACTGGAGGAAGGTGCTATGGAAAGGATTGGGATAACTCCTTGAGGGGAAGATGGACCCCACGCTCATACCGAGCGTAGCTGATTGGGTAGGAAGGAGACACGGGCAGGTAAATTATTACCTGACTCAGTTGTTGAGCGGTCATGGATGCTTTAGGGCCTACCTTTTTAAATATGGGCACGACGACGATGATGTGTGCCCGGATTGTCCGAATGTGACCGAAACCGCGGGTCATGTTTTCTTTGACTGCCCGCAGTATGATGATCAAAGGCGTTCCCTGGAAACGGCGATTCGATCCCGGATTGTGCCGAACAACATCGTTGAACTAATGCTGACCTCAGCCAGGAATTGGGACTTGGTGTGCGTTTTCGCAAAGGAAATTTTGGTGCGTCAGAGATTTGCCGAGATGGCAAGATCTGCGGAAAGGGGAAGCAGCATTCGCTGAATCACCACTTCCCTGAAGTAATACTTGATAGTGGTCCCGGGGGAGGAAATGGATGGAAGGATTACGAACGTAGATGGGGTTTAGTACGTAGGCGCATGACAAGCCAGATAGTAAGTCTTGTCGCGAATCGTGCATATTGGTTAGTCCGGACCACCAATATCTTTTGAAGATTCCCTAGCCGTAGCTCGTATAGCTAAAAAAAAAAAAAAAAAAAAAAAAACATTCACAGGGCTGAGCGTAGGCTACTGTGGGGGTCAGCAAGGTGGCGGATAGCTGAATGGCCCACAGATATGTGGGTTAGCTGCGAATATTAAATAAGCAGTCCTCGAAGAATAGCGGCAGAAATGGAGACCTTAACTTAAAAGGTTATTTGGCTCAGTGAAGTTTCTGTGACTGGGCGATTGATGCCGCCCATTGATTAAGTGTCGACATCGAAAATCCTGGTAGCGTCTGACTCAGATTGAGCGACTTTCTAGGCAGCGTCTGCCTCCATGTTAGGAGCGGCTGGTTGAGAACTTGTCAGTAGGTATAAAATGATATTGGTAGGATCCCAGAACAATAAAACAACAATGGAAAGTTCTTTAAGGAATAAAGTTACGGTGCAGGGTGTAATGAGCCCAGTGCCGGCGGTTTTGCGGGGTGAGCAAGCAGGCTCCCGGCCGTCGATATCCAATGAGTGCAATGATGGTGGTGGCGAACTTGGCTGCTATATCAGATAATGCTACAAGCTTAGATGGTTTCATGACGAAAAACCCCTTCCAGCGCGCTTCAAAACTCGCGCGAACACCGGAAAAGGCGACGCCAACTGGAGCAGGTGAGAGATCTAGATCATCTCCACCGTCCCTAACCGATGGCACGTCTACGGATAACTTGGCGGACCCTGAAAGGGGCACCGAGGTGTTCTCCAAGCTCGGGGAGAAAATCGTGGAACTGCAGGAGATGATGGGAGGAGGAAGGCGATCCATACATCAACCAATGCGCGATCTAGGGGCCTTAATATCGTCACTATACCAACAGGCAGCTAGGAGTAAATCCCAATTAACGGCGAATAAGGTCAGAACTAATGACAGATGTACGCAGACGATTCAAATGGGATCATTAACAACCACGTCGAAAAGAACAAGGGAGGAGACTGAGAGTGGCAGGAGAACTCCGCCTAAAAAGACTAAGCCTGGTCGCTCGGAGAAGAAAACTAATGGGACATCGAAAGACCTGAATAAGGTACCTGCTAAGACTACTGATGCCACCAGGGTGGATGAACCGAACCGCATTGTAGATGGGCAGTCCAGTCAAGATGGGGGCACTCAGAGGCCTAACGAGTGGATTATCCAAACAAAAAAGCGCAGGAAACCCAGACCAGATGTGGTAATAATTAAGTCCACAGAAAAGCTATCCTACGCGGAGATGCTTAGAAAAGTGAGAGGCGTCCCTGAGCTTAAAACAGTTGGCGATGATGTTCACCTGGTTAAGAAGACACAGAGGGGAGAAATTCTCCTCGAATTTAAAAGGTCTTCCGAGATGACGGCCGAGTTGCATCGGTCCAAATTGAAGAATGTGCTATCGGAGGATGTTGAGATTAGGACACTTACTCGGGAGGCAACCTTCGAGCTAAGGTACCTAGATGAAATAACTACGGAAGACGAGATAATAAATGCATGGAAGGAGCAAATAGGCGAATTAGAGGCTTCTGCGCTCAAGACTATAAGAAGTGTTCCTGGAAGTACGCGAACGGCTATTATTTCAATTCCAGTGAGACAGGCTTATAGGGCAGAGGAGGTAGGCAAACTGCGTGTTGGGTGGACAGTTTGCCGTCTACGTAGAAAAATAGTTCCAAAAAGATGCTTCAGGTGTCTTGACTTTGGGCATGTGGCTAGAGAGTGCCGAGGTGAGAAAGACTGGTCCGGAAGTTGCTACAGGTGCGGCGAACAGGATCACTTCGCTAGAACCTGCCAGGGTGACCCACTATGTCTACTCTGTAGGGGCCATCCGAATAGTGATGCCAAACACATCACAGGGGGGCCTAAATGCCCCAACTATCTGTCGGCCCGCCGGAAGCTACTAAGTCAGCGGAAATGATAATCCTTCAGCTGAAGGAATCCACTGCGAAGCCGCGCAGGATATCCTGGGGCAAACTGTCAGAAACCAGAAGATAGACCTGGCATTATTGAGTGAACATTATAGAGTACCAGAGAATCCCCGCTGGGCTAACAGTGGGTGCAACAAGGCTTCGATATGGTCTTGTGGTAATTTCCCCCTGGAGAATGTTGATAGTAGTAGGGAGTGTTTTCTTGGGGGTACTGTTGGTGGAGTGCACTTCTTTAGCTGCTACTTTCCCCCGGGCTTGTCAATCGAGGAGTATGGCATCAGACTGGATGACCTTGTCAACAGAGCAAAGGATCTACGGCCTGTGGTTATTGCTGGAGATTTTAATGCATGGGCAGTTGAATGGGATTCAGTCTACACGAACCCGAGGGGAGAGTGAACACTACAGGCATTTGCAGCACTGGATGTGGTGTTGATGAACTGCGGTCAAAGGGATACATTCTCGAGGAACGGAAGAAGCTCCAGGATAGACCTGACATTCGTCAGCGATGCCCTGGCAATCTCGACTGACTGGAGCGTATCTGACGTATACACACACAGCGACCACCACGCTATTATCTTTGAGATACGCGAACGTTCCATCGGCCCAACTTTACCTGTGGTCCTTCCTGGTCCCCGATGGAGGGATTCCACCTTTAATAAGGAGGCTTTTGTATTTGCGATGGAGGACAGCCAGTTGACTGGAGGCGCGAACGATATGGCAGCTGAACTGATGCGGCGGGTCACGGAAGCTTGCGATGCATCCATGATAAGAAATTTCCATAGACCTGGCAGAAGGAATGTATACTGGTGGAATGCGGAAATAGCTGAGATAAGGCGTAGGTGTAACCATGCACGGCGGGTATGTCAGAGGGCGAGAGGCCGTGACAACTTTACAGAACTTCAAGGGAAGTACAGAACGTTAAGATCCTGCTTGAAACGGGCCATTGCGCAAAGCAAGGGAAGATTCTACAGAGAGATGTGTTACGACGTGGAGAACAACCCTTGGGGTACGGGATATAAAGTTGTGATGAGAAAACTGAATAGTTTTCGACCACCATCCACAACATCTGCGTCCAGACTGAAATCAATTGTCGAAGGACTTTTCCCGCGTGGGGCCGAAATAACCTACTCTGTACAAGAAGGACCACCCACCTTGAAATTCCGGAGGTTAGCAGCCAGGAATTTGAGGCAGTGTGTAATGATATTAGGCTGAAAAAGGCACCAGGAGTTGATGGAATCCCGAATATTGCATTAAGGACGGCTATTGATAGCAAGGCGGAAATGTTTAGGAAAGTGTTTGATGCTTGTATCAAAGAGAGGACATTCCACAGGATCTGGAAAAGGCAAAGACTGGTGCTCATCCCGAAGGGCGATAACAGACAGGATGCATCCGGATATCGCGCACTCTGTATGATTGACACAGCCGGCAAATTGCTGGAGAAGATAATCTACAGGAGATTGGAGACGGCCTTGAAAGGATCGGGTTTCTCGGACCGCCAATTTGGCTTCCGGAAGACACGCTCTACAGTTGATGCCATAGAGAGAGTTGTGAACATGGCGAAAGATGCCATCAGTGGAGACCGCTGGCTTGAAGGTGATAAGGAATACTGTGTTATCATCACCTTGGATGTTAAGAACGCGTTTAACTCTGCAGACTGGGATGCCACGTTGGCTGCACTCGATGAGAAGAACGTGCCGAAATACCTGATCGAGCTGATTGCCGATTATCTCAGGGACAGAGTCCTCTTGTACGACACGTCTGATGGCAGGAAATCATATGTAGTATCGGCTGGGGTACCGCAGGGCTCAGTCTTAGGCCCTATACTCTGGAATATTATGTATGATGGTGTGCTAAGGCTAGAACTCCCAAGGGGAGCGCAGATCGTTGGCTTCGCGGTTGATATTGCCTTGGTGATAAGGGGAAAACATCTCGACAAACTGGAAAGAGCTTGCAATGTTGCAGTTGCTGTAGTCAGAAGCTGGATTGTGTGCGCAGGTCTCAAACTTGCGGATCACAAAACTGAAGTCCTACTGGTAAGCAGTAGAAAGAAAATGGAATTTATCACTATAACAGTAGGTGACCAGCGAATAGCCTCTAGACAATTGATCAAATACTTGGGGATCATGATCGACAACAGACTCACATTTAGGGAGCACCTGAAGTATGTCGGTGGGAAATATGCACTCACAGCTTGTGCACTTGCGCGGATAATGCCAAACATAGGCGGCCCTAGACAGGAGAGGAGGCTGTTGCTTACTAGTGTGGTAAGATCGATTGCCTTATATGCGGCACCCATATGGGCTGAGGCTATGCTTAGGAGAACATATAGGATGGGTATTGATGCAGCCTATAGAAGATGTGCGCTCAAGGTCGCCTCTGCCTTCCGCACGGTATCCACTGACGCGGCTTTTGTTATTGCGGGACTGATGCTATGCAGCTGGTGTCGGATGTTGAAGGAAAGAAGCATGCTGCGAGAAGATCAGGGTCGGCAAACGCGGGCCGACTGGAGGAAGGTGCTATGGAAAGGTGGCAACATGATTGAGGGGAAGATGGACCCACACGCTCATACCGAGCGTAGCTGATTGGGTAGGAAGGAGACACGGGCAGGTAAATTATTACCTGACACAGTTGTTGAGCGGTCATGGATGCTTTAGGGCCTACCTTCTTAAATATGGGCACGACGACGATGATGTGTGCCCGGTTTGTCCGAATGTGACCGAAACCGCGGGTCATGTTTTCTTTGACTGCCCGCGGTATGATGATCAAAGGCGTTCCCTGGAAACGGCGATTCGATCCCGGATTGTGCCGAACAACATCGTTGGACTAATGCTGACCTCAGCCGGGAATTGGGACTTGGTGTGCGTTTTCGCAAAGGAAATCGTGGTGCGTCAGAGATTGGCCGAGAGGGCAAGATTTGCGGAAAGGGGAAGCAGCATTCGTTGAATCACCACTCCCCTGGAGTAATACTTGATAGTGGTCCCGGGGGAGGAAATGGATGGAAGGATTACGAACGTGGATGGGGTTTAGTACGTACGCGCATGACAAACCAGATAGTAAGTCTTGTCGCGAATCGTGCATATTGGTTAGTCCGGACTACCAATATCTTTTGAAGATTCCCTAGCCGTAGCTCGCATAGCTTAAAAAACACACACACACACACACACACTGATGCATCTTAATACCCTTGAAGAGAGTTTATATGTGTTTATGTGAGCGTATAAGAGAAAAGGTAAAATAAACTTCTCCTTTATACTTTTATTCACAACATTTCCGTGCATGAGTATACTATAAGTCTGTATGTAGTATGCATAAAAATCTTTGTCTTTAGAACTTACATTTGTTAATTGTTTTCGTTGTTTTTGTTTTATCTTTTTTTTTTTGCTTTTTGTTCATTAAACAAATTTTCCCCCTGAGTTGTTAAGCATTGTATATAAAAATAACGACCTTGCTTAATGGAAAACTTTTACTTATTTTACACTTAGAAAAATATTTCCATAAAAAAACCAATATAAATTATTCTTATAAAACCCTTAATTATGCTTTTAATAGTTTTAAATACAAATCAAAAAAGTATTTTTTTAATGAATGTTGTTGCAGCTCAAACAAAATTTTGGATAAAAGTCCATTTTTAAAAATAAGAATTGAAGAAAAATGTTTATAGGGTTTATTAGCTTGCATTTTTCCTAGTTGAACTGCATTTAAATTTTTTTAATTATCTTGTGTTTGACGGAGGGCGGGCCCTCAAAGTAGAAACTTCAAACTAAAAAAAAAATATTTATTAAATTTAGCTTTTATTTCACCAACTTTGAAATGTTATAAAATATGAATGCCATCAATTTTATTATTATTTTTTTTTTTACGTTTAGACATATGTGTATATGTGTCGTTATACTATCGCTAATTTACACTACATGAATTCAAATAATACGACAGCTGTAGGATCAATTTAAAAAAATCGAATTTTTTCTTATCAAAAAAAAAAAAAAAAAAAAAAAAATCATTTTTCAAGGCTTGGTTTTTTTCCTGGTTGTAGTTTCCAGATATAGTAATTTCATTCTGCTCAACGCTACCCACCAGAACACTTTTATTGAAATTTCAGACCTACTTTATTTATTATAATTTTTATTTTGTTTTGTTTTATGCAAGTAAATAACACGGTGCATCAAACAAACATTTGGAATGTGATGCTATTTTTCTGATAGGCGCTATCGAGTACAACAAGAATCTATGTTGGACATTTTTGTAACACCTCCAAAGTCTTAAGATACAGATAAAAAACGGCTTTTTATATATTCATGAGCTTAGGCTTATAACTTATTCGAATATTATTCAATTTTATGTTTCTTAGAGGATTTGGAAAAAAGAGAAACATACCTTTTAATTGACACATATTTCGTAGCTTCTGTATTTCTCGAGCAATTGGTAGAATATAATTAAAAAAGAACTCAAAAAGAGTTTAGAAAAACTTTTATACTACATATAGATCTGCCAAAACCTGGTGGTGGCAATTACAGGATAAATGTCGAATTAATAAAAAATATAAAGGGTGGACAAATTTGAGTTTGACAAATTTAGTTTTATTCATACCAATGTAAAATAGAAATATGGGAATTAATAATGGAATATGATGTCGGGCAAATGTCAACCTCTACCACGTCGGCAGACGTCCGCTCTTTTCACAAAATTTTAAAACACATTTTTCAACAAAGCTATGGTCTTAGTTACTTCGCTTAATATTTTTATAATCAGGGGTGTTAGAGAATCTGATTGTTGTCAGAATCAGAATTCAAATCGACGATAAATTTATTTTGGTGTCACAGAATCCAATATTATAAATTTCATATTCAAATCAGAATTGTTGTTAAACAATGGCGTCATAGCAACTCTTTCTGTTGTCTTCTTTTTCAGAAATAATCCGTTAATGCATAACTCTGTTCATTTAAATCCGATCTTAAAAACTGAAGTATCATTTTATTCATAACTAAACATACTAATTTAATAAACCCAAAAATAGGACAGTTCTTATATAAAATAGCGTGTACAAACGACTTTAAGCCTGGAAAATTTGCTTAATATTCAGCTAAGTTATTGACTTATAAGTGCATAAAGGTACTAAAATCTGGTTTTTTATTCGTAATTCAAGATATGGAAAGTATTTTGTAAATTTTTAAAACAGATTCTCGTTGCACTCAATACCACCTATCAGAAACATTTTATAACTTCCCAGGCAATTCTACTTTATTCGATTTTGTGGCATAGTTTTCTTCTTGTACACTTTTTTTGTGACGCCTAAAAAATAGAGTACACTTGGCTTTTGTTGTATAACATTAGATGTTGTTAGACTATTTTTGTTGTTTTTTAAGAATTTTGTAAAGTTTTAAATAAAGTTTTATAAAAGTAACAAAATGTTTAAATTGATTGCATTTTTTAAGACTGAAATAAAGACTAAATTCCAGAGAATAAGATTGTAAGGCTTATTTGGACGCTTACACAATATAATTTGCAATTGTATTCTAATTAAAATCAATAAATGAAATATCAAGCTTTTTCTCTTCGTGTATTTTAATATTTTCTCCTAAAGGTAAGAAAAAAAAAAAAGAAAAATTCTGAGCTTGTTTTCCATTTTCTTTCATTTAAAGAAAGCTATGATAGTGCGATATTACAGCTTATTTAGTACAAAATTTTATTCAAGAAAGGAAAGAAAAATGCATTTTTAACTTGAAATTTGTTTCTCCCCTTTTCTTTACTTTTCTTTTCTTCTACGAAAAATTATGAAACAAAAAAAATTATGAAGGATATTAAAAATAATGAAAATTTATTTGACTTATTCTCATTCTTACGTTTCTGTAGTTTTTATTGTTTTAAGGATTAAATTTTGCATTCTAAAGATAAAATTGAGTGGAATATTTATATAATTTTATAGAAAAACGAAACAAACATTAATAAATATGAAACCTTAAAATAATGCAAGAATATATTTGATGACCGAAATAGTTATAGGCACTTCAAGAAAACAAAAGATATTGAAAAATAAATACAAGCAAACAATAGACGTGGTAGGGGGGTAAGATTTCAAATATAAATTAATAAAAAAAATATATACTTTTAAATTTTGTAATTATATCACCCATTTAAGCGAAATTATCGAATGAATGAAGATATTATTGAATTAATTTTATCGTATGTGACATTGTTGTTTTTTAATGAACGAAATTATCGTATGTGCCAAACAAATATATATGTAATATATGTAACGTATATATATAAGTAATATATGTACATATGTAACGTAATATCATCCTCTAGCCATGCTTTTTGAGACGTTAAAAAGCTTTTTCGAGTTCTTCTGGAATTCTCCCACTTCTAAGAATTTTTTTTAAATCTGGGTATAACTGCCTTGATGTCCTTCACCGATTGCTCATCGAAGCTTCCCAGATCATGATTTGAGGTAACAAAATTAAAAGTCGCAGTATTATTTATACTGGAAGTTTTGACCCATTCATTTAAAAATTTTATGTTATTTTAGATACAGTAAGACTTTCTTCTGCTAAAATGAAAACAAATACTTTAAGGGCAGATTCATGAGGGGATTTTTACTAATCGCGTTTTTAATTCCAAATTTAAAAACTTTTTGTATTTTTTTTTTTAATCACTTAACTTTTCTAAGTTACGGGTTGAACAATATTAAGTGAAGTATTATAAAAAACTACTGACCCTTGGCTATTGAACCCATTACTAATTCACTAATCAATATTTTATTTTTACCCCCATAAATGTTCTGACACATTATTTGTGACAAAACATTAGCTGCCATTATAATTACCTAAGCAAGCTCTGATTAACTGTATTAACAATTTTCAGAATTGTTAATGTTGTTATTGTCCTAGAACAAGCTAGATCTAGACGACACACTGTAGCATTGTTTTAGTCTTGCATATAAGCCTATTGTAATTTTAGTTGTTACGAGAATTACACAAGCAATGGTTACCGTTTTTTTGTGGGGTGACAACGACGGTAAGCGTAGTTCGAATAAAGTATGTATTCCATTACAAGTAAAGGGTAAACAAATTTGAGGTTAGAAAGTAAATTGGCTTAAAACAAATTTATTTATTTATTTATGTTTTTTGACAAATTTAGTTTTATTCATACCAATATAAAATAGAAATATGGGAATTAATAATGGGCAAATGTCCACCTCTAGTACGTCAGCAGACATCCGCTCTTTGCACAAAGTTTTGAACCACATTTTGCAACAAATCTTCGCTTATCTCTTCAATGCAGCGCCGAATGTCATCTCTCAGAGTGTTAGGTGCTTGTGGTTTGTTCACGTAAACGAGGTCTTTCAAATGCCGTCCTGATGAAACCAAAGGCCACTGATGTCAACATTATCCAATTGTGGCCACAAAAAATTGGTTATCATGGTTCTGTAGTGCAGAGAATTCATGGTGACGGCGTTTTGCTCATTTTCAAAAAAATACGGGCCGATGATGCCGTCTAACCACAAACCGCACTATACGATCGCTTTCTTTGGATGTAATGGTTTTTCGAGGAAAGTTTGTGGATTTTCTGAGCCCTATTATGCTACAATTTTGTTTCTTTACATAATCGCCTAATTGAAAATGGACCTCATCACTAGAGGTGATTTTGTTGAAAAATGTGGTTCAAAATTTTGTGAAAAGAGCGGACGTCTTATGTCGTGTTAGAGGTGGACATTTACCTGACATCATATTCATATATTTATATTTTATATTGGTATGAATAAAACTAAATTTTGCAAAAAAAAAAAAAATGTTTTTAAGCCAATTTACTTCCTAACCTCACATTTGCCCATCCTTTATTTGCTCAACAAGTCTGTAACAACCATGTTCGCATACTTTTGTGTGAAACAGAACAGTTTACACACCTAGTAAATGGCTTACAATAATTTGTTGTGCACGAGAACTAATTCATCGGGTTACAAATGCATCAAAATAAAGCACACCGACTTTCAAAATTGCAGTTCATTTGCAGACTCGTTTTGAAGAGTTTAAGTTCAATTAAACTGCTGTATGGATATATCGACAGCTCAATGAAACAAAAAAAATATTAGCAACATAAAGTTTAATTATAAACTTCAATCATTATACGACAATCTGATATATATTATGTCTTTAAACAATATCGCTTAATACATATGTAGTTACAAAAACTTTGTTTAAGAAAAAGTTGATGTCAAAATGAGCACTTTAATTTAACCCTTTATAGCCCCACATTACAAAAAAATAAGTGTAAAAGTTTTTTTAACTTATAAGAAAATGTAATAAGTCACAACCATGCAAAAAAATTCCCAAATATTATTGTTTTAAAATAAAAAAGGGGAGTCCCGCTGATAAAAACTCGTCTCAGAAAAATAGTATGATTTTTTTCTTTTAAGTGCGAATTTAACTTGAACAAAAAGATTTGTGAATTTTAATCTTGTTCAAATTAAAAGTTGATTGATAGGATTGACTAGAGTTCAGATGTAATTTAATTTTAAGATGGCTCGTGGCCGTCATTTCAGTACGACAGAAGTTTTAAATCGGTTTGAGAATTTTGTAACCAAAATTTTAAAACAAAAAGATAACGTTGAAACACAAGGTATACATAAAAAACCTCACTAACTTATTCTAGCCAAACGGGATCACCTTTAAAAAAAAAACATCATAGTCAACCAAAAATTAGATTTTGATTTTTTGTCCCTAAAAGCCTTTTGGATTTTAGGCGATGTTATACACGGAGTTGCGGATGATGCTCTTTTTGCCATTGAAATGGTTTGAAAAGCACAACATCCTACATATTGGATGGCTTGTATGTCGTTCCGACTTGAAACCACTGGATAATCTTTTGGGCTATTTGTATGTCACGCATAATCTGTAAACAAAAAGCCCAAGGATATCTTTACAAAACTGTGTGAGAGATCCAGTTTGTCATTAAGGAAGCTTAAGATGATTTGGGTCATAAGTTGTCGGAAAATTTTGTAAAATCTATGCAAAATCGCCTTTCTGGTCTTTGCCTTACTTACTCACCTTAAAGGTGAGACTATAAATAATTCTTGCAATTCAGGTCGTTTAACATTTTTAACATTAAGAGTGTTTTGCAATAATTTAATTTATTAAAAAAAAAAATTATTTTGTATTTCAACTATTTTTATGAAGCGCATAAGGGCTGTGACCGACCATCAGCATCATCAGCATTATTACAATAATTTTTTTAGTTTTTTTTTTTAATTTCGAACCATAACTGCCAGTACAAGCTGCTGATTATCAATTTAACACTTTCAATCAAAATGATGGTTTTTACTCGTATGTTTCTTTTAATTTTAAAAAGGATGTCACAAATTATCATCATTTAGCAACGCACAACAGTCAGTTGTGGTTCCGATTATTTTCATTGTTTGTTTCTTTTCCAGCTTATTTACAATTTGTTTGTTTGTTCTATTCTGTTTAAACTTTTATATATTACACGGTGCGACAAAAATGAACAAATTTGAAATACCTGCGAAATAATATAAATTTTCTGTTAAGCGCTGTCGAGTAAAATAAGGATCTGTTTTTGGAATTTTCAAAACGCCTCCAAAATCTCCAGTTACAGATCCTTGTTCTGCTCGGCAGCGCCTATCAGAAAAATAGAATTACTTGCCAAGAATTTTTTTGTCGCACCGTGTTATTTTTTTTTTTTTTTTTTAATGAATTAAAGAATAAAATAAAAGTTAATTTATTTTAGTGAAATAAATGAATGAATAATACGCTTATGCTGTTGTTGTTGCTGCTGCTGATGTTGCTCTTGCAGACAATCTGCCATTTCATTTCATTTGTATTTTGTGTAAAAATAACTGACATTTATGAACTGCTTCGGTTGTATAAATGGATTCCATAATCACTGCATAACCAACATCAAGTCAATCCATTCAGCTGTCATGGTATAACACCATATATGTAACTATTTATATACCAACCTAAACACCAACACACACAAGCGCTTACATACATACATATGTAAATACAAATCATGATCAATTGGTATTTATCATCACTACATGATCATACAATTGAACATACAGTGCAGATCTGTATGTTACAATGGTTACAAGAATCGTTATTTCGTCCAATCAACATCGTATTCATAAATACAATTTTAGATTATTATCGAATTTACTTACAATAGACAGTCGTGTACAATACGAGTATACATATGTAATTATTTTTTTAGTTTTAAAACAAATACAAATTGAATTCTGCTGTGAAGCTGTGAAAAGATTGTATTTCAAGTAAAACATTTTCGTTATATACAACAATAAAAAAAAATATTTTTATATTTTTATATTTTTTTTTAAATTTTTTTTTTCGGAACATGTTGTCGGTTATTTCATATTATAAAGGAAATTAAACTCGAACTAATACTTCAATATCTTAACGTTTTCCCTTAAGCAAAACTTTTTCTCAATAAAAGAGAAGTGGATCGCAATTTTGATAATTTAAAAGGAAATGTTATAGTCTCAAGGGAATGTATTATTTAATCAATGGTTCAAGTTATGAATTCTAACTTATAAACCATGGCTTCAAAAGACGACCTTGGTATGGTGATAAAAACATAATTGGATTCTATTAAAGATTTCAAATAAACGAGAAGGACAAAACCAGTGTTTCGATACTTATGCAGCCTACTTCCAAATTCTTCCGAGTCTAGGAATATTTTTGGGTTCTCAAAATAAAAAAATTTGATTGATTTAAAATGTGAGAGTCCCTTAGATGCTTTTAGTTGGTAATTATTGTTGGAGAATTTTTAGGAACGAAAAAACGAATTGCAAAAATAATTTTGCTGATTTACTGAATAGTTTCGTAAACATGAGTGTAATAATGTCTCCCAAAAATCATTTATTACATTTCCATTTGATCTTTTTATAGAAATCTTGGAAGTAGAAATAACTAGCATGGTGAACGGTTTCGCTACGATTTAAAGTCCTTTGAACGAGTTTTTGAGACCAGCAGATCCTAGGCGTATGTTATTGGAGTCTCATTAGGGAAACAAATAAGAATTTATATAAAAAAAAAAACTAAAACCCATTTTCAGTTTTTTCTTCATTAACTAAAGTCATTCTTACCATTTTTTAATTTTTTATAAATATCTCAAAAGTTTGACGTGTTAGATTTTTTTTCGCTATTTTTTCGAAAGTTAGACAGCCTAAATTAACAGCCCCGTGAATATTTTAAACTGTGAACAAAATCCTTGTAAACTAGTGTTACTTATTGAATTTTCCTTTATTTAAAGAACTGATCAAGCGTTAAGCTTTTATTGAGTCCGAAAGCAGCTGTACGTTAAATTTTGAACAAATGACTGTGGCTCAGGGCTGTAGAATCACGTCTTCTTAAGTGGATGTGATTTTTATTGATTTTATTGGTTAAGATGTTACTGGCTAAAGGATTTGAATGTGACTCTAGTGATTTCGGCTTTTATTAAAGATACATTGGTATTTTTATGTATAGTTTTTCGTATAGTCTTTTTTTGAGATCTTTAAATCTTTTCGGTTGTTGAGGTTAAGCAGTAACCCATAACTGGATCTAATAGGTATATCTTGATTTTATAATTGAATTATAAAATAGGAGTTTAAGCTCAAGTTAGTTACGACCTATTTGACAATTTTTTTCAATTGACTTCAATTTCATTGGGTCAGTTTTAAGTTCATGTGAATTCAGAGATATGTACTTAACTTCCACATGTTGAGATATAATATATGAAAGTTAATATTAATATCTCTATGTAGTGTAAACGTTATGTGTGTGCATTGTTTTCTTATTAATCTTTGTTCTCCTCATTCAAAGCCGACTTTTTAGTTGGATGTATGTATGGTTCTGTCACAAAATTATTTCTTATGTACGGCTTTTTTCTGGCTATTTCAATATGGATTGGCGATTCCCCCGCACGTTCCCATAGGTCACTATTCTAAATTATGTTTGGCCAGCATATTTTTAATATCCTCCATAAACATCGTTTGATAAATACTTGCAGAGACTGTATGTAACTGCTGAGGTTTCCACGACTCGCATCCGTATAGTAACACAGATCACACATTGTAAGAGAAAAGGCGAAGTTCGATTCTTATATGAATCTGTGAGATTTCCACACTTCCGTCAGCCATTCAGAATCCTTCTGATATTGGTCACTTTACTTATCATTACATCAAGTACCTGCCCTGTCGAACTCCTGTATTGCCATGAAACTGCCTTCCAACGAAGCGTTTGTGAAGCTTTTTACATGTGGAGTTCCGGTACAGTGCACTGATAAGATCGATGATTGTCTGTGGAACTCCTTTACAGCGTAGTGCTTGCCAAATAGCCTTTAGGCTTTAGCAAAATCTAAATATGTAGCTCATAAGAATTCCAAAAATCTTCAATTAGGGGCTGAGTCATGTTAGCACTTAGAAGGGGATCGTCTGCCCCCAGTTATTTCTCTTGCAATTCTATAGAGCTTACAGTAAAAATCTCTAAGTTTAGTTTAAATAGCTTGGGGATAAATAAAAATCATCTGGCAAAAAGTGGACGGAATTGGATGAGGTACTCCCATACAAATTAAATATTGATTTTTGCATATTTTCAAAACGGTAAGTGCGGGAGTTTATGAATTTGGTCTAAATAACTTTATAGTCAATACAAATCACAACTATAAAATGGGCGGAATTAGATGAGTGGGTATGGCCCAGGGTTGGCAACCCACTGGGTAACCGGTGTTTGCCAACTTTGGTATGGCCCATACATAGTAAATATAAAATCTATCTACATATAGGTCTTATACATAAAATGATTGTATGTGTGTTTGAATACTGCATATATCTAAAAAGCAGAATCGATTATCTGGAAATTTTTAAAATAACTATAGGCTTTGGATTGGATTAAAATGGATTGGATTAAAATGGATTGGATTAAAATGGGGGAAAAAGATAACAAATTGTAACTAAGATATTAGTTAGGAAAATATCAATGTTAGATATAGCGAAGAACGTCGGATCTTAGCTGGTATTTTTATATAAAAAGTGAAACAATTGTGACTTCATAGTAATTTCCCTATATAGTCATCTTCTATCGCTAGTATCTGTTCGTGGATTATATTATTCCTGTATTTCTTCATATTCTGTGTTGCCGTAAGAATAAATTTCTTTTATAAAATCTCCTTGCATATCATTTTTTGTTTTTCCTATTTAAGAAAAGGATTGTATACCATTATGTCAATAGGAAAAATTGAAATAAAATTCTTAAACACATACAACTAAAATCCGATTTGGATGAGCCTCATTCCCAAATACATTGTAACGGGTCCGCCATCTAACGTTTTTTTTTTTAACTACTGCTTATTTCGTGAATGGTAACACTTAGCTCATGTCTGATTTGACAGATAATTAGTTTTATCCTTCCGCTGAACGAATATGGTTGTGTATACGCTTGAACAACGCTGGGAAATCAACTTACAGAAGATGCCGATTTTGCAAAAAAAAAATCATCTTTTCAGATGAAGCTCATTTTGATCTTGGCGGGTCTGTAAACAAGCAAAATTGTCGCATTTGGGGCACAGAAAACCCGAACGCATACATTGAAAAGCCGATACACCCAAGACGAGTCACTGTTTGGTGCGGATTTTGGTCCAGAGGCATAATTGGGCCATTTTTCTTCGAAAATGAGCAAGGAGTGGCGTTACAGTCAATATCGATCGTTATCGGGCCATGTTGAACGAATTTTTGTTCACAAAAATTGAAGAAGAGCATATTAGCAACATTTGGTTTCAACAGGACGGCGCTACGTGCCACACACCCGAAGCTACACTCGATGTTTTGCGCCCTGTTTTTGAAGATCGCATTATCAGCCGCAGAGCTGATATCGTTTGGCCACCTCGGAGCTGCGATTTGACACCGTTGGACTATTATTTGTGGGGTGCCGTCAAAGATAAGTGTTACGCCAACCAGCCAGAGACAATTGACGCTTTAAAGGACAATATTCGTGAAGCAATTGGTGAAATACAGCTGCACACAAACGATAATGTACTTAAAAATTGGACCGATCGTGTAGGCTACTGCATGGCCAGCCGAGGCAGCCATTTGAATAAAATTATATTCCATTATTAACTAGAAGAATACTTTCAAATAAAAAAATAAATTTGAGAAAATATTCAGTAGTTTTTTTTTTTCTATAGCATTTTCAAAAAAAATAAATAAATAATTATTTGGCGGACCCTTTAAAATGAAATGTACGTTAGAAATAAAAAAGCCTTCGCACTAGCATCCGATTTGGATGGTTTTATAATGCTTTACATTGTTATTGTAGTTTCGATTATGAATTTTGTTTGTTTTTTGTTCCTATTTTTCCAATTGTTCTGTTTAATTTTTCCGAATTCAAATGAAAAGAAAAGCGTTTTTTAAAGAGCAAGTGAACTAACCGTATATGTGATGTATGTGGATTTAGTATTGGACCCATCCAACCTTCACTTACAATGTCTGTGGTATTGGATCCATCGAACCTTCACTTACAATGTCTGTATCGTCGGACCCATCCAATCTTCGCTTACAATGTCTGTTACATCGGACCCACCTGACGGCCTCGGCTAACGCTGTGTAAATGTAAATAGGAATTGTATACAGGCATTGGACGGGTCCTACTTACATTGTATTGTTGTCGGATCGAAGAAGTATGTGGTAAAAATTTTGCTGGGTATATACGATTTCCTTTTATAGAACTTTTTTCCATCTCTATGGAAAGTATAGAAAAATACGTGGTGTTTTTGGCCCAATTTCCTATAAGCGGTTTTCTCTTATATGTAATATTCATATATGCGATAACTACGACTGTATTGTTTTATTATACGATAAATTTTAATTTTCAATATCCTTTATTTTTGAACGCCACTGTATGTATGTGAGTTCGCAATAGTATACATTTTGTAAATTAATTTTTTGCTGTTAAAGTTTATTGAACTTTTATTCTTTAAAAAGAGCTTTTTTATTTCTCTTGTTGATTTTATTGCATATTTTTTTCCTCTCTTTTCATATAAAATTTCAAGTTTTCTTCTGAATCCTTAGAGTAGTAGTACTCGCAACATAAACAACAAAAAACAAAAACAAGAAAAAAGATTTAAAAAAATAAAAACAAAAGCCACCTGCCTTATACAGTTTTTTATTTTATTTTAAAAGTATTTAGTTGTTGTTGTTGTTGTTGTTTCTTTAATTGTATGTTCACTGCTGTAAAATATCATGTTTAATTGCTTTGGCTTATTTCTCTCTCACTCTCTCTCGCTCTTATTTCCAGTGAAAACCATGGTTATATGAGTGTACGTATGAGTGTGTGTAAACTAATATAGGACATTCATTCCATGTACGAGGTTACAGGATTAAAATACAAGAAAAAAAGGAGGAATTCGAAAAGAAAACCTTAAAAATGAAGTTTTATGAAATTTAATACATACTTGTTTGGCTTTGGGTTCCTGTAAGCAAAAGAAAGAAGAAGAAAAAATGAAAAATTAATAAAAAAAATTAAAACAAAAGGGAATTTGGTAAAACTAAAACTTATAAATGAAATAAATGGTGCCCCAAAATTAACTCAAGATTTGAATTAAGTAGAAAACACAGTTTTTAGTCTTTTGACTGTTTTTTTTTTTTAATCATAAAGAACATAGGATAGAGTTATGTATAGAATAACACAGTGGGCAAATCCAGTGGTTCATCCACGGCTTTGATGTGCATAAATGTGGATGAATTTCGTTGATGCAGCGTTGAATCTCCTCCTTTAGATTTGAGATTTTAAATAACCACATAACAAGAAGTCAAATGGTGTTATATCACACGATCTAAGGGGCCAGTTCTGATCACTGAAACGAGAAAGTGCACCACCTGGAAATGTCTCATACTAAAATTAAATTATTTCACGGACTATATAGCATGTAACACCGTCTTGTTGAATCCACATATTGGCCAAATAAATATTATGAAATTTCGGCGGAAAGAACTGTGTTTTCATGTCGCGGCATCAAGCACAAATAACTGTCATTGTTTAACCAGCCGCATTTTCAAAAAAGTATTGTTCAATTATGCCTTCAGCTCAAAATTCTTACCAAACAGTGACCCGTCGTGGAATTTCTTAATTAATCTCTTCACAGTTGATGAAGTTAAAACACTATTTCGACCATATTTTGTATTCAATTTTCGAACGACGGGCGCCAAGCTCTTGCCAACACTTTACTGCACAAAGCGACAAAATCGAATCTTACGTTAATTTTGGGACACTCTTTGCATTAGGACAGTAATAATGTATTTTATTTGAATAAAATGTATTAAAGACACTCATTAAATAAAACATTAATTAACAATTTACGTTTTAAAAATGCTCATCGACTTTAAAAAAGATTTTTTTACTTTGCCACTTTTTATGGCACTTATTTATTTGTTGGCCTACATAGAATGCAGTAGGCAAGATAAATAAAAAAATAAATCGTCATAATTAGTAAAATATAAGCAAATTTTAAATAAAAATCTCGTATTTATGGCGTAAATATTAATAAAAATAATTAATTTCCGTATGTAAAAAAATAAACACAAATAAAACAAACACTTCACCAAAACAGAAAAAAAGCAAAGAAATGCATCAGCAATGCAAACAATCCTGCAATTTTTACATCATTCATTAAATAATATTTCCCTGTATTTTTCAACATAAATTTGTAATGATTAAAAACAACAAATAGGCATGAATTCATTATTATTATTATTTAATGTATTTCACCTTCTATTTAAACTGAAAGGCCTAAAGGCTTTTAGTTTATGTGTTCCAAGCGTAATTAAAAATTAATTGACACAGGTGAGACTAAAACAAAAAACCCTGGTTTTAAATCCCATCATAAACATTACAATATTTATATACACTTTCCCATTCGCACTCCCTCTCTCTTCATCACACCTTACCCTCTCTTTCACTTTATTGAAAAAATAAATGTTTTTATCTTATGTAATTCAATTTATTTTATGTTTATTATTCAAAAATAAAAACAAAAATCAAATTAAATAAATTTGATTACAGATGTGTTAACGTTTTTTTTTTTTTTTTTTTTTTTTTTTTTTTTTTTTTTTTTTTTTTTTTGGATGAGAAGGTAGTTGGGTAGTAACAATGCAGATGAAATTTTGTGCTGCAAACAGGGTTGTCTTATTTTCGAGTCATTTCAATATCCTACTCCTGATCTAATGGGGGCATATTTAAAGGATATTAAAATTTGATTAGAAAAAGTTGCACTAAGTTCTCCTGTTAAATATTGACATATAAATTTTATTACATCAAGTCCTTCGTTTTTTGCTATAATCTGTTTTAGTTTAGTTTTAAGTTTTATTAAGTTTTGTATTAGAATCTTTCATCTTGCCAATATTCTGAACGGTCTCAGTTAATATGGTATATTTGCTTAACTAATATTAATCAAGTTATTTAAGTAACTTTTAAATGAAACTAAAGTTTGCAGCAATAAAATCAATTCAGTTTTTGTATTTACATTTTTAGCACATTTTTGAAATTTTGTTGCATTGAGATTCCTCACTACTTAATTCTTTAAGAACTTCTAAGATCTTTTCATAATTGTAAGCTCAATAATTGATGGTCCTAAGCCAAGCTCCCCAACGAGTTGTAACTGGTTCGTTCGGGAGGCAGAGGAATGTCTGTATACATTCCTATTTGGAGCTTTAAGAATACTTTCTTTACATTTGCAATTACTTTCTTTAAATTTTTCTATTGGTCTCTAATACGTTAGCACAAACGATGCAGTAGGTGAGCAATTAATGTAATACACGTTAGTTTAGAGTAAAACACGTTTGTGGCTTTGGCGTCTTTTACCATATACGACGTAGCGACTGTCACAAATAGGAAATAATAGGCATTTTTTACTTGATACTTTTATCGATACAGATTGGTCTTTTATGCACTTGCGTTTGTCGTCAAGCATTTTTGGTGAAAATTTTTCACATGCAAATAAATTTTGAACGTTAAATTTTAATTGACAGATACATACATAATTGAAAAAATCTAAGACTCAGTTAATCGGAATTTAAAGCAGAAATTTTGTTTCCTCTATAAAAATAGAGAACAAGAAAAGAGAACAAAAAATCGAAATATGCGCTAACGAGGTTTAAAATTCTCTTTAAATACGAAAAAATGTTGAAAACAAGTTCTTAAAACTGAAAATACAATAAATGATGTTATGAGCAAAATATGCAAAAATATGCACTAACAAATCGATGCTAGGACTCATAAAAACTCATGAAACGGATAAATAAATATCTTACATCCGATTTGATTGCTTGCACCAAAAAAATCCGCAAGTGCTTATTTCTTGATTCTTTGGTCATTATGAAGTATCATTCCTGGCCTTTGTTATTAAAAACTAAATTATTCTAACCTACAATATGCTCTTTAACGAGGCCCTCGTCCTAATGAAACAGACTACTTATTTGCGTGTGAAAACAATTTAAAGTTCTTATCTAAACGTTTAGAAATGAAAAGAATCAACACATTTAGTAAAAAGTGTTGAGGGTCGCTGACTATATTCATTTCAAGTAATTTTTCTTTAATGTTGTATGGTTTTGAAACCATAAAAAAATATATTTTTACCGAACTCAGTCATAGAGTCAGCATACTTGATTTCGTTTTCTTTTTTCTGTTTTCATAACATGCACATACTCGTACATAATTCCGCAACACCAAATGAGCTGCACCCAATTCTGGTTTAAGGTTATATATATATATATATATATATATATATATATATATATATATATACTTAACTTTAAAAGTTACAGTTACAGTTCCCCTTACCCTGGAGCTCACTTTTATCTTGCTGTATACTTATAATAATGAAAAACAAATTATCTGTCCGTTATATATATATATATATATATATATATATATATATATATATATATATATATATATATATATATATGTATATATATATATTCAATATGGCAACTTCAAATGTAAACATGAAAAATAAACACGGATCAAGGTTATTTTTAAATATAATTATATACATAAATATATAGTTTATATATAATAATATAATAAAACAAAAAACACTAAAATAAAACCACACACACAAATTTTATAAACGAAATGAACAAACATAACAGAAAGAAAGCACGTCGTTGCCACTGCGTTTTCATAGAACTTGTTGAATTTGGCAAAAGTTATCGATATCGCTCTGGCACTGCCATATTATTAAAAAAGTTAAAGGTAACTTTAAAGTTCACTTTAGCTAAAGTTACATTTTACTAAATCCAACTTTAAAGACAAGTTGTAATAATGGCCGTCAAACGCATTGTAAGAGCTACAGTTTAACGCCTGCTTCGAACGTCAGATTTATTACTTGGAGGAGTTTTTCTTAGCGTAATACTTATAATCAGTGGCTAGTTAATGTTGTGAGGTTATGCCGCTGTTAAAAATTTTATGTTTATCTTTCCTAGGATTGAAAATAGAGTAGACGAGTATCTACCACAAAACAACAGCACACATACTTCTGTAACAACTTTATATCGGGTGGGCCATCATCGATTCAAATTTGAGCCACTTTATTTCGAATCTGGCAAATACTTATGTCATTCTATTCTGTCACAAAATCAAGTTTATTATCTCCAGTGAATGAAATGAATCGATTTACGCTTGAGCAACATTTGGATTTATTGGATATTTATTTTCAAAACAAAGACGAAAAAAGCTCATTTTCATATTTGTGGGTAAGTTGAAAACCCAAATGTTGTCTTACAGAAGCCAATGCATTACGAGTAACTGTTTGGTGCGGCTTGTGGAGCAGAGGCATCATTGGCTCATATTTCTTTGAAAATGAGGGCGACGCAACCATTACAGTCAATGGAAGCACCTATCGCACCATTATAATCGATTTTTTTGTGCCCGCTATTCATGGTATTGATGTGAACTATGTTTGGTTCAACAGGATCTTGCAACTTGCCACACATCCCATGCCAGAATTTATTTATTACGTCTAAAGTTTGATGGTCGCCTAATTAGTCGAAACGGTGATGTCAGTTGCTCGCCAAGAAACTGCAATTTGACATCGTTGGACTATTTTCCGTGTGGCGCCGTTAAAGTCAAGTGTTATACTGACAAACCAGAGACAATTGAGCATCTGAGGGGCAAAACGCCCCACACCCTCGCGAAAGTTCTTGAAAATTGGTACGATCGAATGGGGTACTGTGGGGCTAGCCGCGTCAGCCATATGAATGAAATAATATTTCATTTCTAACCAGAACAATTGTACTTCACAGCAAAAAAAAAAAAAAAATTGGCAAAATTTCAAACCTTTTTTGTTTTATTGCATTTTTGCCCACCCGATACACAAAACGTATTGTTTTGTAACTCTAAGCAAAAACAAGCTCCTGAGGCACACCATAACCGCCCTTCTAATACTTCTTTTTGGATTAAGTTCCTTTCGCACCCAACTTCCTAGATGACATCAAAGTGGTTCAAGCATTTGATAAAATAATTTCCCTCACTTATTACAGGCTACCTTAGCAAAGGCATAATACCCGTTAACAAATTGTGTTACTTACATACTGTTTCAATTGTGTACATAGTATATCCAAATTTTATTTCAATTTTTTAAGTCTGCAAGAATTTTGATAGATACTATAAGCGTCAAAACTAAATAAACATTTCAGTTTTCTAAAATACGATGAATTTAAACATTTTATATTTTTTACGACTGTATTTACTGTTTTACAAAATCATAAAAACAACAACAAAATTCTTACAACAACTAAAGTTATTCAACAAAAACGAAAGAAACGCCTTTTTTACGCGTCAAAAATAAGTATTTATTCATTAATTTAATTTTAGTCCATGGATTGTATTTCCTTACAGACTAAAGTATAAAAACAAGTGTTGAAAATTCATAATCATTAATTCAAATATAATATAATTTTTCTCTTTACAACATCAATAGAGTCACAGAAATCAATTAAATGATAACAATTATTAAATTTTAAGCACATCTAATGCAAGGGGTTATTGTTTGCATGAACTGATCGATAATACTTCAAGGTTAATAGTTGAAAGTTGCGGGTTGATCTAGTAGAAACATTAAAAATAATACGACTTAATAGAAACTCCGAATCGATGTCACCTTGAAAATAAATTCCATAGAAAGGAAATACTCAGCATAGTTTGTCGGCTTTTCAAAGTAGGTAATTCAATAAGCGCGAGCCTGCCTTCATATGAAGGAAAGACATACGAGCTCCATCCAAGTTCTCTCAAACAATGTAGAAGAAACTGTTTTTGCACCGATTCAATACTGTAACTGTACTTATTGAAGTAAGGATCCCATACAAGTATAAAAGACAGAAACCTATGCGATAGGAAAGAATCAAGTAGAAATATCTAGAATACCATGATACCATTTTTCTGATAGATGAGTACTATCGAATACAATATGGATCTGATTTAGAGATTTTTATAACACCTCCAAAATCTTGAAAGAACCGGTTTTTCAAACCTTCATGCACTTATAAGTTAATATTAACCGATTTTAAAATAACTTGCGTATTTGGAAAGAAGACGAACATACCTATTAAACGGTTTATACTTTACCTTAGTAAACTCGAGGTATTTATCAAGCTCTGTATGTATTTATCAAGCAAACACATTTTTTATGCAATTCGTTTCAAATTGTCCAAGTTTAGAGATGTTTTTACACTCAATTTTATATAGAAACTGTACTATTTGTGGATTTATTAAAATAGTATGTTTAGTTGTGAATAAAATGATACTTCATCTTTTAAAATCGGATGGAAATTGTCTAATTTATAGCAGCTATTGGCAAAGCACCTTATTTTTAATAATTTCAAACTGAAAAATTTTGACCCGTAAAGTATAGAGTATTTTTGTTTTTGTTGCATAACTTAAGTTGTAACATTTTTTTCTACAGGGTGATTGATGAAGGCGCTACAAAAAGAAAATGTATTAACTTTTTTTATAATTGAGTTACTCGTTAAATTTTATTTCTCAATTTTAGATCGTAATCAATAATTGTTGTTCAACAAAAAATCTGGGAATCGTGTTACCGGAGGTGGGTAATAATGAGTTTATTAATTCTTGGCTCTATTCCACAAATTCTGCAAGAGAGGGAATTACAACCAGCCCTACTTACAGTGTGGTGTGCAGTATCATCAAACTGTGTTGTCGGGCCACACTTCTTTGAAGAAGACTGCCGTACTGCAACAGTAACTGCATATCGTTATTTAAAAATGTTGCAGGAATTTTTCTTTTCTGAAATGTTTAAAAGACAATTTCTTTCAGTTTTATGTGGTTTCAACAAGATGGGGCAAGTTCTCACCTTGCCAGGCCCATTATGGCAGAGTTACACGGAAAAAGTGCAAATAGAATTGCTTTCAAAAACACAACAATTCTGGGGCCTTCCTGGCCTCTACATCTTAGTACAGCAGGTTTTTTGTGGGTTACTGTAAATACAAAGCCTATTAATCGAGACCAATAAATTTAATTTATTAAAAACAGTTATTTCAATCAATAACTGGAGCGATTTCGAAATCGAATCTACAGGCAGTCATTTATAGCACCTCAGCGTGGATCTATTGCGATTGGAACGTTTACTTATCGTTTTACAGTCATAAAGTCGTGTTTAGGCGTAAATAAAAGTGTTGTATAAATGAATATTAAGTGCAAGATAAATAAGTTGCTGTACTAAGATAAACTGTGTATAAAGATAAAGTGATGAAATAAAAACTGTAAAACAACAACAACGTGGTGTTTATTTTATTTTGACGCAAATAAAAAGAACTTGAAACTTTTAAAATGGTTAAAACGTAACAATATTCATCGTATTTTTAATAACTAAAATATAAACTAAATTGCAGAGAATGAGGGTGTTTACTTATTATTGGCGCTCATAGCAGGTTAAAACTGACAACTACTCAAATACTTGTCTAATCGGCCCAGTGGATTGAAGAATAAAAGGCTGAAATGCAACTAAAACTAATTTGTTTACAAGTAAACTGTAATTGACTTAAGTAAAAATCCATAGACTCAAATACAGTAGAATCTCGAAAAAATTCATTCGCTTAAAAGTTAATATCTCGGCTAAGTTAACCGAATTTTAGCGTCAACGTATCGCTTTTAAAAGTTAACTTATTAAGCAATAAAATGAACTTTTCTGAGCAAATGAATTTTTTGAACCAACGTTAGATTTCGAGATGGATGAAAATGAAAATTAGACTAAGAATCAATGTACGGAAGATAACTATGATTGTGAAGTGTCCGATAATGATACTATCGGGTCAATTATCAATTATATTATTATTACTCACCAAAAGTGAGTGGAGAAAAACATATAAGCATCGATTACATTTTTAGCCACTTCGGGCAAATTAAACCAGTGGCATATTCGGGCGACATTGTCACTTTGACGTTTTCGTAATTGTATTATTGTCGCAATATTAGTGTCAAGTTGAAATTTCTATGAAATTATTATAAATGGAAAATTTCATTAATAAATCCTCGTGACAATGATACAAACAAACTGATTTATATATGACAACATCAATGTAATGTCATCAAACTAAAGAAAACTGAAATTTAGCGACGTTGTCTATTATGAGTCGACTACATGCTGAAAGATAAAAGATTTTTTCTGCTACACCTCCCCGCTAATGAATAAAGCACTAGTCATTCTTGATGATATTGTCTGTTAGGACTCACTAATAAACGTACGCCTGCAAAAGAAAATCAACTTCTTTCATCTATGAAAATTCGGACAATTATTTAAAAAAGTAATGTATGACACCAAAGAAAATTTGCGTCTGTCATGAAGATTCATTATAACGTTCGCTAGCAGGAACATTTGTATATTAAGTTTTTGAGCTCAAAAATGTTTGGGATTGTGAACTTAAGCCAGCAGCTAAGTAGTAGGAATAAAAGATAAGTTTCTTTAGTAATGATAAAAACTAAAAACTCAAATCGACGTGACTTAACATAACCCAAATAATCTGCTTTTTAGCAACAATGTGTTTGATTAGTGTTGACACACGATGGCATCGTAACGGATCAATTAAAATTTTGTTGTTGCTATATGGTTATGGCACTTTTTAAGTTACGTCTGACTGAGTCTTAAGTTAATAAAATTATTTAAGTGTTTGCGAAAGGCCTACATATGTAGGTTTATAATTACAGTTTTTCAATTTTGAAAACCGCTTAGAAAAGTTAATAAATGGAAAAAGTTAATTACCCTTGAAACACATCGGTTAACTTTTTCGTAATTCTACTGCTTATAATATCAAAATAATAATAAATATGTACTTCTGTCATTAATGTTTAAAATCTAAATATCCTTAAAGGAAAGTACTTCTGCACCCCTATGATAGACGAAGATTTTGGCTACAATAGAGACTTGGTAAGAATCTCATTATCCCTTAAGGACTTCTAAGTCCTTCTAAGCCACTGTAATAGACGAAAATTTTGGCTGTTATAGCGACTTGACTTCACTAGACCGTTTAAATGAAATATCTGCACAAGATATTTCAGTTTTTATAGAAAGTATACAGTTATGAAATTTAAGTTCTTTATTAACAAGTCAAACCATTTCAAATGAAACAAAAATGTAATTTCCTTAGATTAGTTTTAAAACATGTGTTATCTCTTAACAAATTCGATATAAAATATCGTGTTTTTATGTTAGATAATAAAAATAAATTTCAATTGAGGTTAAATGATGATGTGCCTTTATATTAAGTTTTTAATGGTCTATTGTTACAACTTTCTGAGAAAGAAAACAATATCGGTTACCTGGCGGCTATGCAAATCGAGCTTGTACAGTGTATTAACTGCACTTGTTTGTAGTATTAAGTACAAGTGCAAAGTTAAACAACAATTATAAGAAAAGAAAAAATTATTAAAACGACAACGTAAAGTCATAAGAAGGGAACCACAATTTAAAATGCACAATGGCAACTCTGTATCCCAAATATAATTATTCAATGCAGATGCAAAAATAAAAGCTACAAAAATAAAGCAGAACCAACATAATGAATAAGAACAAACAAAAGCAACAAATACCATAGTAAAGCAATTGAAATAAAATTGTATTCTTCGTATATTTATATATGTACATATGTACACAATCAAACACACTAATACACATAAAACCATATTGTTTATTTTTTTATTTTGTTAATGCAACTGCAACAACTCGGTGCTTAAATGTAAGAATGAAAAATCGAAACAATAATCGAAAAAAAAAGCAAAAAAAAAAATTATACGAAAAATAATACAATAGTAACAAAAAAAATGGTTGGCAAAAAGGATGTTGAAAAATTCTGCACTTAGTGCAGAGTGAATAATAAGTGTACATACAGTACTGGTTAAAACATTTATGAGTGAAATGTTAGCATACAATGCGTTAGCCGTTTAGCGCGTTTCAACGCTTTAAGGACGGCAAGTTGCACAACACGCTTTAGAGACGACCACTGTTGACAACTCGACAGTTCAAAAAACGCTAGATTTGAAATAAAATATGACTATCAGAGAAATAGTATCAATTTCCAGATATTTTTTTTGTCGCACCGTGTAAAGATTAAAATCAGACTGCTATCAATTTTTCATATGAGAACTTTTTTATTAAATCCTTTAATGACAATTATTTACTTGTTTACTGTGTTTATACACAAGTTATGTTGTTTTTTTTTTCTGATGATTTAAATTTTTTTTAATTATTTTTTTTTTTTTTAGAAATAGATGAGAGTGCAGTATGTCACGAAGCACATTTTGAAGGAGCAATGCACTTAATGCGAATACAGCAACGAATTTAAATAAATATTCGTACAATAAGATTCCATTACATACACTTTTAGAAGTAAAGGTCTTGTTTTGTTGTTATTATAGGGTTTCCAGAAAAATTGAAATATTTAAATGATTTTACGGATCGAATATTAATAATTTAAAAATGACCAACTAGTTTGAAGAAATTCAAAAATATGTTTAAAAAATTATTTAAGAAAAAAACTTAAATTTTGAATTATACAAAATTGCCTTTCTTAACTTGCCGGAAAACCGTATGTCATCCGATGCGCATACAATTTATTACATATATGTTTAATGCATCAGTCTAAATGTGTGTGTGCGTGTGTGTTTATATGATATTTTTACTATTTTAATGCAAATTCTGCTGTCATGGCATTGTAAGTGAGAGAGTACACCATATACTTATGTATGTGTGTGCATTGGATAAATATAAGGATATTTAAAGTATAAAACGATGCACACCTACAAAAGAAAAGCACACACACACTGCATTTTATGGAGTACTTAGTAATATGCAGATGTGTGAGAGTTAGTTGTACGTGTGCTTGTGGATTTTAGTAGATAAACACACAAATATGAATATTAAAATGTTTGTAGATCTACACTCATATGTTTACAATACAAATATGAGTACAAGCAACTTACCGCTGCTGCTCATTGTTAATCCTGGTTCTACTACATACACTTCGTTGTTTGCATTCGTATCTTTACGAGTATCTTATTTTTTCCTTCTTCTTTTAGTTGTTTTGAGGTATATGGATGTATGTATGTATGTATGTATGTATGTATGTATGTCGCTATGTCAATATATACGTATAACAAATAAATGCATATTTTCATTCATACTTGTATATATACATACTCGTACATACATATGTATGTATATTCAAAACATCATTAACATTAAGTAACTTTATGTTTTATTTTCTTCTCCTGCACAAACCCATACACATCCAATCAGTTTTTTTAAGATTGAAATATTGTACGTGCTCAGTTACCAGATTGGGCGATTTATCATTTAATTGACGATTTTTTGCGCTAAAGTTTATATTTTGACGATTTTATAGTTTTTATTTTAATAGTTGATGTTTTTTTGTTTTTTTTTTAGCAATTATTAATTTACAAAATAACATACATATGTACATACTCGTACATATATGAAAAGCAATTTATATGAATTTTGAATTCACCTTCACTTGCTGCATGAAAAATTTATCATAGTTTGTTCATTGTGGTCAATTTGATTCAATATAAATTTCTTTCACAATCTGTGTTTTTTTTCTTACATTTTTTTTTAGAAATTGTAATTTTTAAAATTTATTTTGAATAAATTTTTAACTTTTATATGTGAATTAGTTAAATTATAGAAATAAAATTTATAATTCAACGCAATGCAAGGTTATAAAATACTTTGCTAGTGAATTTTAATGCGATGAGGTTTAAGACTGTAGCATATGCGACGATGTTGCAGTAGAAGTGTCGGGCAAATTTCGACACAATGTCGCAGCGCCTTTAGACATTTCTGGGCCTTCTTTGTCGGTGGAGCACTGAAAAAGGGTTGAGCGTTAACCCTGGGAAGACAGAATTGGTGCTGTTCACGCGTAAGTACAAAATTCTATATTTTCCCTACCGCACCTGCACGGGGTGGAACTGGGGCTGTCGGACAGCGCGAAGTATCAGGGGTTGATACTGGACTCTAAGCTGTTCTGTCTCCAGAATACACGGGCGAGGGCGGTAAGGGGGAATATTGCGGTGTTCAGCAACAGGCAAGTCCTGAGGTCTCAACTCTTGGAATTCCAAGTAGATTTTTGACACGGTGGTTAATACTTATGTATGGTGCGGTTGTGTGGTTGAAATCTCTGGATATGGCGGTATCTTTGACAGGATTCTATGAAGTGCGGCACTAATGATTACAAATGGCAGATGGCGAATATGTCTGCGATAAGGTTAAGGATGGCGAGGGCATTGGCTGACAAGGGTCATGAGCACGTGGCCATCTAGCGATATTAGGTTACGGTCCCTGGTAGAGTTGATTACCGTACACCCAAATCCTTCCTGGATAGAATGTTCTCTGTGAGCAGCTCGTCAGAATTGGTAATTGGAGTATCGAAATTCTCGGAAGGGGTCGGGGACAGCGTCTTTATTCCCACATATAGGGTGAGGATAACCTTTTAGCTTCCAAACAACTGCAGTGTCTTACAGGTGAAGGTCTAGGTCTAGCGAGGTAAGGCTTCCTCGAGGAGATTGACCATCTAGTTGGAATGCTACTTTCCAATCGCAGACTTCTGGTTCTGCTATACATGTTGGACAGGGCACAGATACGGTAGAAGAATGACCGCACGTGCTCTGTATCAAGACAAATGGGGATGCCGCGACATAGGTTGGGAATCCTGGTAGCTGTTGTCACTAGGTACTGGGCGGCTGGTGCGCACGCTAGGAGACTAGGACTGCCGTACAATGATTACTGTAGGAGTTGTCAGGATGAGAAAGAGGAGGAGACTATCGAACATTTCCTATGTCAATGTCTGAATCTTTCAGATATTAGGCATGCCATATCGGACCTGGCTGATGTGAATGTCAGCAGGCTTTCGTCTAGTTAGTTCGGTTCGGTCCGGACGCAGACTTGTAGATCAACTTGGACGCTAACTTCCAAGGGCATTATAGCGGGATCAGTATTGGGTTGAAGCGAGTTGGATCAGTGTCTGGCTACCCGTTGTAACTAACTTATTAACTAGGTTATAAAACATTAAATTAATCCTAAGCTTCAACAACCAAAAATTTTTCATTTTCTTTTTGTTCAAACAGTTTGCACATATTATTTTGAAATGAAATGAGCAGCAAGATTCATTGCAAGAATGTTATCGCATTGATGTTTTCTTATCGGCAGCTCGAGGTCAAATATGACATCGTGATCGATTGCTGAAGTATTTATTAGTTGATTTCACTTGAACATCTCTTGTATTTATTTATTCTATTTGTTCGACAGCTGTTTTTACGCTTTTCTTCATGGCTATGGATTCGACCATTGTTAATTGTATCAAAAACTATTACGACTGGAACTTTTCTTCTCCATACTTAGTTGGAGACTCGCGCATTCGCGTATAATAAAAACTGTTACATTTGACCTATCAATCATGTTGAAAGATAAAACTATTGGCCGTTATGAAATTTGTCCTTTTTTTTCTTTTTTTACAGATAAGTCAACAGTGTCATTGTTATGTACAGTCGCTAAAAGCAATACATTTTTGTTTGGCTTTGGAACATAGTTTTCTAATGTTAGGTATTTAGTTGTCAAAGCAGAATTTTGAAGAATTGCTTTCTCTCTTCCTTATTTCCTTTCATACTCATGAGTTCTTTTGGTAAATCTGGTTTATTTCAGCGGAATGGGTTAATAGGTCATTGAACCCTCTGAACCAGGTATTAAACAACCGTTTTCCTTTTTGAAAAACAGTTATTGATAATTTCAACAGCGGTAGTAAGAATAACAATAAGAATTTTGTTAAAACACCTGCTTATTTTAGCACAAAACATAAGCAAAAAGAAAAAAAAATAAATAAAGAAATAAAAACAAAAGTTTTATTTTTTTGATATCAAAACACACTCACCTAAACGAAACACAACTGGGAAAATGATCGAAAATATTTGTATAAAATAAAGGAAAACTGTAAGAAGAAAACAAAAACCAATAACAACAATTAAAATTGAGTTAAAAACGTTCAATGATCCGTGAAAAAATAAGAAAATAAAACAGAAAAAGGGTAAAAAAATATGCGTGAATGCATTTTATTTCATATTTTTTATTGGTGTTGTTTTTTTTTAATTATGTAGAGCAAGTGAAAATGGAATCGTATTCAAACTAAGCAATAACGAAATCATAGGGCAATTAGTCCTTTAAATAAATACCTATTTTCTGAAAATATTTAATTTATCTTGGCATTGTATTCGATATATTAAATTACAATTAAAATATTTACTTTGAATCAGGCTTCAGATTTGCGTTAAATTATTATTCATAAATAACATTTGTGAAGAACTAAACCTATCTGCGACGGCAGTCTTATTAGAGTACAAATGTACATAGTTACGTAGTTGAGTACATATGTACGTAGTTATTCATATAAAACATAAGCTACATATAAAACTTAAATTTTTAACAATTGTGTACTTTTCTATTTATTACGAAAGCAAATTAAAACCATACTGAAATACATGCTTACTAATAAAATGTTATTTTTTCTTTTTAATTATTATTTTTTAATCATTAAAAGATCCTGGCAATACCTTAAAAAAATTAAATCGAATTTAAAACTAAAAACAACATTCTGCCATTTGCTTTGCAGAACGTTGAACCAAAAAAAGCGGATGAATAAAAAAAAATTGAAATAAAAGCAAAAACAAAACAAAAAATTGAATAAAAAGGAAACCGATGAGCAGATGTTCACAAAAGTTTTTAACGACTGACAGACAGAAATAACGAAACAATGCGATCGCAATGAAAATGTTTAACAGTAGACACACACATACTTGAAAAACATATCGTTATTAATCCCTCGCTGCTCTTCAAGTGACGATTGTTGTCTACTAACTACTTGATCGTAACTTTTCACTAGTCACTTTATTGGCTACGAAATGTCTACTTAAGGTATTTTCTTTGCACTCAGCGGCAATGTGCAAAGTGTTTTACAACTAATTATCAGGGGAACCAAAAATATACTCTTAAAGAAGTGTTTTATGCGCATAAAATATAGACTGAATTTCCGAAAATATGACCTAAAATTATAAAAATATGCTCTTAAAAAGCAGATTTCTTCTTTGTTATTAGAAAAAAGTTTTATTCTACAACTCAATATTGTTTGTAAACATACATATATATCGTCATATATATGCAAATTAAAATTTTGCCCTGACAGACGATAAAAAATCAAACAATACTCTAAAAACGTTCAAAATGTTCTTTAAATATCCAAACAATGTCTAAAATATGCAAAAAAACACAGTTATCAGCAAAACATGAATATATGCAAATCTATGCCACAATTCGAAAAAATTCTAAAACGGAGGAAAAGACCATGAACAAATTTCTAGTAAGACATTTTTAGAAATAATCCAGTTTGTCATCACTATGCTTGTTATGACTTTACTTTAAAATAGAGGACAACACCCAAAAGAAGCCAGGAATGTACGTAAAAAAGTAGAACACTGAGAATTATGATAAATTTCTAACATCCATATGCACATACATATGTATGTGTACATGTATTAGGGTTATCATACAATTGTATTTCAAGAAATAATTATGCCACAAAAAATACCTGGTAAACGATAGTATTTTTTTGATAGGTACTATCGAGTAAAACAAAAGTTGGTTTTTTAACCTTTCCAAAGGCTTCTACAATCTAAAGTTTTCATATTTGCATGCACTTATAATGAAATAATTTAGTTTAATATTAACGAATTTCAAGCTCCTCAGTAGATTCTGAAGAGAACACACACTTTTGAAGGATAGGGTGGGTCAAACTGTATGGATGAAAAAACTCAAAAGTCGTATAGCAAAAAATAAATTCTACGAAAAATTCTAAGAAACTTTTCAGAAGAAACTATAGTTCTAAAATCAAATCCTAAGTTAAATCAGTTTTTTAAAACTTTTTTGGCTCTCCATTCGCGGTAATCTGGTGCGACTTTCTATAGTCAATGTCATAAGAGTTGTAAGCAGTTGCACACAACGCTCAGCGAGGATTTGATTTTAGGTCTATGGTTTCTTCTGAAAGGTTTCTTAGAATTTCGCGTAGATTACGTATACGCTATACGATTTTTGACGAAAAAAATTGATCCACCCTATTGTATATATTATAATTTATTTAAGTAACCTTGAGTAATCTGTGTGTATTTCTTTTTTCGGACCTCCATTTGGCTTCTATCGAAAAAATACTTTACACGTTTATCTTAAGAGCAGGACTATTTTAACTTAGAACAATTATAAGTCATAAAATATGGAGCTTTAGCGGACACTCACTTTTTCAGAGGACAGATACTCAAAAAAAAGGTCAGTGTCCGGAAAAGAGGACGGATGACAACCCAAGTTATTACACACGTTATTCTAGAGTGATGATTCGGACCATTAATTTTGCGCAATAAATCTTTTTTTTTTTTTGCTTAAATATTAATTTAAATATTTCTTTTTTCATATTTTAAAATTCATTTCATAAAGCCCCTCAGTCTAATTCTCTTTCAGTTTAATTCCTTAGTATATTAGGTTAAGGTAATCACCAACATTGTCAACTCAGTGTTAAAAGCACTGTTTTTAGTGCTTTTTAAACTTTTTGACGCTAAAAATTTTCGAGTTAGTGCTTAGCACTTTTTATCTCCAATTTTAGTGATTGCTTTCTGTTTGGTGGCACCAAGTCATTATTTCAAATCGTAATTAAAACTTACAAAAAATTAACAACACAGTAAAAAGTTTCGACTGTTCAAACGAATTAAAAATGCTTATTTACTTGTTAGATGAGATGTGTGGAGATTGAATGCCTAAGTTCCTTAATATAAGTGCATATATCAGCAAGGGAACCATGGTTTCTAAGCGAAATTTCATAAAATTTTAAAATTATTTACACAGAAAAATCGTTCGATATCCAATGCCGAAATTTGCCTCATGTACTAGTAGAGGCATACAGGACGACATAACAAATCGATGCAACAAGCCTTTAGTTTAGCAACCATGGATCCTGTGCTGACAATTTGCGAGAATTCAGCTTTCTCTGCATGTCGTAAAGAGACAAGTGTCTTTGGAGTTTTTGAGGTTTTCCAGCATTGTTTTAAGTTTTAGATTAGTTTGACCCCCGTAGTCTTTGGAAAACATATTCGAAGACAACGCTGATTGGGAAGTTGACACTGCTTTGTCTAACGCCGGCATAACAGGGATTGTACATTAATTGTTTGTAGTGTATCAATAGAGTCGATGATTAGTCAGTACTTTCAGTGTCAAAAAAAAATTTAATAAAGTAATATTAATTGGTCTGCTCTGCTTATTCGTTAAAAATAGTTAATTTTGCATATCTTGAGGACGGTAATAGTGGAAGTTTTTCGAATTTGGCCTAAGTGACTTCATTGCCAATGCAAATCATCAGTCAAAAAGTATTCGGCATCTAATAGCACCTCCCATTTTTGTATCAAATGCATAAAGTTGCGTACAGAAATAAATCTACTCTGTTTAGTGACGAATCAAAATCCATTTTAAAAACGAGCATAATGAAAAGTACTATAGAAGTATGCTTAGTAGAAGGCTTGATCCACGGAACTATAAAAATAAATTTAAGCATACTTTTCGGCGAGTGGAGAAAGACCCTTTCACAAAATTTATGGCATATAGATCGATTTATTGCACAAAAACATCTTAGAAACAAACGTGTTAATGACCCGAAGATAAAACGATAATGGCCAGAAACTCACGTCAAGGTTAGGCAGAGAGTTGATTGAAAAGAATAGAAAAGTCCTTGGTTGGTCGGCACAATCACCCAACTTAATTCTGTTTAGAGTAATAAATAATTACAGAAAAGTTTATTTTCTGAATGAAATACCGTTGTTTGAATTATTATTAAAATGAAGCGAAAATGTAATGAAAGCTTGGACTTGTCATACTTTTATTAAAATGCAATAAAAACATCTATATGTACTCGTATGTATATTAATAAATTAAATATAAAAAAAACTAAAAACAATTTTAAATTATATTTGAAAAATAATACGCATTTTTCTCGACTTTAGTGCTTTTTAAATTGAAAAGTTGACAACACTAGTAATCACTAATTTCATAAACAGTATCATAAGAAAATTACTAAAATAATATCTTACACCCTCAATATCAGCCGCATTGAGGGTGTCCTATAGGGAACCAGTCCCTCTGCAGGAATAAGAGTTTGGGATTGTGAGACAACGAAATAAAACGGTATTTAATTTTAACAAAAGCAGAAGGAGACAGCTGAACAGTCTTTATTTTTTTTTTGTTACAAATGGAACTGAATATAACAAAAACTGGAAACAGATAACGAATAAAAAAACCAAGTTTATTTGATTATTTTGAAATAATAACATAAAGGGACTATTGATTAAAGTTATGAATTTTCAATTATCAATAAAGATTTATAGATTTATGGAAATAATTATAAAAATAAAAAACATATTTTCTTCTCATTTAAAATAATTTATTTTTTTATGAAAATAAGTTTAAAAAAAATATTAAATTAGAACATAAATGACATTTTTTAAATTAAAAGTCTAGCAGTACGCAAGTTATTACAAATCGAAATACATACGATTGTACACTATTATGTCAATAAGAAAAATTAAAATAGAATTATTGAGTGCATACAACTAGCATCCGGTTCAGCTTAGCTTAATTCCCAACGCAAAAAACAAACCCATTGCACTAGTATTATATTTTGATGATTTAGAAATGCATTGTAACAAGTCTTAGTGCTTTGTGAATCACCCTATTAATTGGACCCATCCAATCTTCGCTTACAATGTCTGTATCATCGACCCCATCCGACGGCCTAGGCCATCGTTGTGTGAATGTGAGTAGGAATTTAATACAGGCTTTGGATGGTTCGCATGGTCATTGGTCTCAAATTGAAGATGTATGTGGTAAAAAGTTGAGAGTAAGTACATATTTAAATATTTTTTGAAATCATAATTGCGTATGGTATAGTACTTTATGGTTAACAAAGGTATTCGATATTTCCTTATTCGTATTTTGTCTTTTATAGGTCGTTTATACGTGCACGAAAACTCCTCAATTAGTTTTGGTATCTTGTGCAAAATCTAAAGCGTTTACATTGGACTTTTTTGACGTTTAATGAGATTTCGTTTTTACGTGGCTGAAATAAAACAGAAAGAAGTTACAGTTCCTGATCGCCTTTGATACCGATCTGTTGTATGAATAAGATTCCTTAATTATTATGCCGAGAAACCAAATTGTTTTTATTTTAAATGTATTATTTTTTTTTTTTTTGAATAGATGCATAGATGCAGTATTAGTATTTTTAGTACAAAAACAGAGTTGCATCATTAAATTCACTAGATTTCAACTAAATTTCGACAAAATCTCGTATATAGTAGATTTCATTCAGATGTAAATAGACATTAACGTATAAATCTGTATCGGTAAGTAAGAATAGCTAAAATCGATTAAAGCTGCTCTTCCATATCGAGACAAACATAATTTAGAATATACATATTTATAGGAAGAAAACAGTTTTCGAAAAATGTACTGAAGTTTACAACTAAGAACAGATTTGCATTAGCATTTAAAAAGTACATCAAGTTCCAATCGATTCTAAAAGTTATCACTAAGTTGATTATGCATTTGACAAACTTGTTATTGATTTCTGACAGTAGCTTAAGTTAGCAAAAACATATTAAACTTAGCTCTTTATTTGGATAACAGGAAATGGAAACATCTATTGGAAAACGTAGTGTGGAAACACAACATTGGGACTGGAATGAAACTGACGGGCTCGGGGGTACTTTATTCCCTCATTAATTTGGGCATGGGATCATCTAGGACTTACCGGATCAGATCACTAAAGGCCAAATCGATCACTTCGCTATAAGTGGAACTTGGAGATGAACCTTATTAAACGTACGTAACAAGAGTGGATCAGATGTAAGTAGTGACCATCACCTACTAATTGACACATGACGTATTAAATTGGTGGTAATTAATCTAGGATCCCGAACCACCAACGCCCAACGGAAATACGACGTTGCGAGACTTAATTTCAGAAAGCAGTAATTTCAATCCCAAATGGCAATAACGTTTTTAATTGCCCACGCAGACATTCAACTTCCCGGATGCGGCTACTGACCAAAAAATTAGATTTAGCAGGGAAACACATAAGCTTGGATAAGGCTGTTAAACGCAGTATCCGCAGTGATAAAAAGGCGTACGCGGATGGTTTAGCGAGAGGCACTAGTCCCGCCTGACACTCATCATATAAGGTTCAACAGAACTGTTACATTCTGACGACCTCCGAAAAAATTTGGGGGTGTTATAGTGACTTCAAATCAAGATCAGCTTACAATATGGACACAGTGAAATTGGACATAACCACACACGCTCAAACATTAGCGAAAATAGTGAAGCCAACAAAATCACTAAAGGACAATAAGGCTCTAGGAGCAGACAACATCTAACTACGAATGTTAAACGCCAGTCGGCAAGTAGGCGCTCAGCTACTTATGTCACTGATAAAGAAAACTAAACAGCAGCCACAGGAAGGGTATTATCGTGAAAATTCCGAAAAAGCGTGATTTGTTGGATTGTGCGAACTGGAGAGAAATAACTTTTCTGAGCATTGGTAATAAAATAATAGCCTTCTGACAGCTGAATTCTGTCCTCACGAATTATGCATAGACTACGTTAATAGCCTCAGCCTCAAAACAGACTGTTCTAGATGTATGGAAGGCGCTGGAATTCAAAGTAACGCCAATGAAAGTTATATTCCTTATTCGGGAATTATACCTCGGAGCCACTTGTAGAGTTCTACACGAAACCAATGGAATAGCATGGGGATTACAAGGACAATGTGACCTGGAATATGCCAATGACGTATGTCTTCTGGGTCATGAGTACACCAAGATGGTAAGGAAAATCAAACTGCTAGAAATATATGCAGTAAAAGCCGGTCTAAGGATCGACAGCGAGAAGATCAAATCGATGCGAGTAAACGCAAGCCATAGCCACTCGTTCTTAATCAACGGTTCACTGGTCGAAGACGTCAGTAGCTTCTTCTATCTAGGAAGCATCATTGACACAAAAGGAGGTTTTTCTGCTGACATTGCCAACCGCATTTGCAGCGCTAACCACACATTTGGGCTCCTGAATCCAGTATGAAACTCTGCACACATATCAAGTCAAACAAGGATAGCAATATTCAAAAATCTACTTTTCTGTACGGATGCTAATCGTGGAACGCATGCCCACATGATCTCAACACAATTCAGGTCGTCATTAACACATGCTTATGGTCATAGTAAGGATCTTCTGGCCGAGAACAATATCTACCGTCGATATGTGGTCAGTGACAAGGCAAACGTCTATAGCTACGGAAATCCTTACACGCAAATGGAACCGAATTGGTCATACGCTGTGGAAACCCCAATTGGATGCCAAGATCACGACAACACCGAGAACCTGGAATAGAATTGAGGTGTTGGCTCTGGACGAACATGATTGATATTTATTTGTTATGACCCTATGTTCCACATTGGAACGGCGGAAATAAATATTGTAAAGAATTACAGGTTTTCTTAATTTCGAACTTGAAATATAGCCAGTATTTATGTATATTCATAAATTAATACATTATGATTTAATTTGTATGTTTTCTAATTAGAGAAGTAAGAATTGGATGCATCAACAGAATATTATTCGTTTTATTTCATTTTTAAATCACAGAATAAAAAAATTTTATTCAACACAAATTTTTTTCTCAATTTACGTTGCAGCTGCCTTTAGGAATTTCTACTGCATTTACAATAAGTTCAAGATGGACTTACAATATAATCAAAAATAAAAAGACATCAAAGATATGATTTTCAGCTGTTCAGCAAATATTTAAAGCAGAATCTGTCCTATTAGACGATACGCACAGTGTGCCAGATGCAAAGTATTTGCATGATGATAGTGGATTTAAATTTTTGGATGTAAATCACTTTTAAACTGCGTGTACACTACCACACTATAACAGGTAGTGTTAAGTGAAATCAATAATAAAAATGGAAATAAAGGAAAAGAAGTAAATTCTTACTTTTTATGTTATTTTTGCATCTGTAAGATGATCTTTTTTTTTTTTTTTACTTTTTGATTACGCTGTGGCTCTTTGCTTTCGTTTTTTGTAATTTCTTTGTCCAAATTGATGCTGACAATTATAATTAATGTCACTTGCTGCAGCAAATTATAAACGGAAGTTCACTCATAAAAGCTAAAACAATAATTACAACTACAAAGAAGAAAAAAAATGAATTTTAAATGTTCTGCTGTTATAACACATTTTTAAATGTCACGAAAGGATTAAGATTTAAAAAAAAACTTACAATTACTTTTTACCACTAGGTATGCGTTATCAGCTGTACTTTTTTTGTTTGCTATTCTTATAGCCGTTGTTGTTGTTGCTGGCTTATTGTAATTATTTGGGTTATTCGATGGGCTAAAAACGTGTATTAATGATTTAAAACGCATGTGTATACCAAACATGTGCAACACATGTTCTCTTCTCGACGGTCATTTTTGTTGCCACAACAATGACAACAACAAAAATGAAGAGAAGAAGAAGAAGGCAAAGACGAAGATCATCATCATCAATTAAAGTAGAAGAAAAGCAAAAGAACGATGAATCCAAAGCAAAGAAATAATAAAAGCAAAAGCAGAAAAAAGAGATCCTTAAACAAAGATGCGATGCTGCTTGTCTGTTATCAATGGCAATTGGGAACAACGAAAAACATCTGGTATTTTTTTTTACTTGTTTTGTTGCGACTGGAAAAACGCGTTATTTTCTTGTGTTTTTTTTGTTTTTTATTAAATTACTGACATAAATCGCAACACAGGCACGTAAATCGCTGGGAATTTACGTTACGAATGCCTTTTTCATTCAATGAAAATACAAAACCGGTTGTATTTTTTGCAACAGGTTCATAAGCTTTTGTTACCGGCCATTAAATCTTAAAATATCATTCATGAATGAAATGTTATTTTCTGTTGTTGTGGGATTCTCTCTTTACTTACCTTTTTCTCGGTCAGTTTCTCACAGCGTCTCTGTTTGCAGATCTGATGACTTTTGTCGTTGCGGCAGGGTGCACAATCGCCGCAGTTGTCTTTACGTTGACAGCCAATGCATTCTCCGCAACGTTTACGTTTCTTTTTGGACTGGAAAATGTTAGAAGGCATCTATAAGAATTTTGATTTAATAATGTTACGGATTTTGCTTTCCGTTAGCTGGTGGGAGCATTTTGTAAACTAACCTGTTTTTCGCCGGTCGCATCATTGCTATCTCCTATGCCTAGATTGCTGATGGGACTTTTGAAATTGGCGGTACTTGAAACAGCATCAACTTGGCCGGGATTGCTGGGATCCACGTCCATGGCACTGGCCTCGGAATCGGCACTAGACTCTAGCGAATGGGCTCGATTTTTCCGTCTTTCTTTTTTACGGGCATCCACTCTGGCCACCGGTGAGTTGAGAACCTTGTCTGCCTTGAGGGGCGTGGTGGTAGATGGAGTGGGCGTATGCGGCTGGGTTGTATGTGGTGTATGCGAACCTGTGCTGCTGGTGTGTGTAGAGTGGGGCGTATGATAGCCAGCATTACTTGAACTGCCGCCACCTCCTCCTGCTGCCACACCGCTGTTGGAAATATCCATCATTGAGGATGAGCTGGCACCATCATATGAAGGTGTAGGCGTATGCATGCCTATGGGTGTAGCTATAGAATTTGGTGTATTCGGGTTGGTGGCGCTCATATGTGAACCATTTGAGTTGGTATTGAGATCAAAGGCTGACATTGAATTTTCCTTTTTGCCTAGAGATGACAAAGAAGCCAAAGAAGTAGTAGAGACTGAGGCCGGGCCTGTAACTAGACTGCCAGGTGTAGGCGGTGCATATGAAGGTGTCAAAGGCTGATAGAGGAGAGGATCAGTTGCTGTATAGCCTGCAGTAACGGAACCACTTAGAGATGGAGGCACCAAAGAATAAGCCGCCCTATGATGAGGATGAAAAGCATTTGCTGGCACTGGTGGCGGTGGTGCTCCCAATGGCGTAAATCCTGCGGAAGGAGGTGTTATGCTAGTCTGTAAGCTAGTCAGCTGTGTAAGGGGAGAACCCACGCTGACCATACCGGGTGAGCTTACCGATATGCTGGCCGGTGACATGGCCACTGTTTGCAAAGAATTCAATGTGGGATTCAGAGCTCCTACGGGCGTGGTGGAAGAGGCTATAGCAGCTGTTGGCATGGGTGTGCCATCGGCCATTAATTGGTCGAAGCCTTGGAATTGACTCGAAAAGGAGGGCAGTTTTGAAAATGGCTCGAAGCCACTCTTTGGTTGATTGAGCCCTGAACTGGAGTTGCTATTTGTATCTTTAGACTCCATTTCCCAGGGTCGTGTATAATTGTTGTTGCTGGAACCGTTAGTCTGAGAACTTACAGAGTCGTTCGTATTGCTATTACTGTTGGCTGCATTGGCATTGGCATTGTTGTTGTTGTTGCTACTGCTAGTATTGTTATTGCTTGTATTACTGACTGCATGGTTAACATTATTAGTAGTTTGCTCAGGGGCAGAACCATTTGTGGAAGTCGCCACATTATTATTGGCTGCTGAGTTCGTAAGACTACTGGTACTAGTGGGTGTAGATGACTGTATAGGTTGTTGTTGTTGTTGTTGATTGTTAGGAGGTGGTTGTCTGGCATAATAATCCCAATGTTGCTGCTGTTGTTGTTGATGTTGTTGATATAATGGCTGCTGTGCGTGTTGCTGACTATAAGCAGCGTGGTGTTGTTGATACTGTTGCTGTTGCTGATGATGATGATGGTGCGGATGATGTCCGGTGGCTGTTGTCTGATAAGTGTGCGTATAATGATGACTAAGACTGCTCAAATGTTGCAAGTGGGTATTGGGCAAATTGCTGGATGTTATAGCAGAATGTGATTGCTGTTGTTGCAACTGTTGTTGCTGTTGCTGCTGCTGTTGTTGATGATGCTGTTGTAAAAGAGAATTTGCAGACGTTTCTTGTGTACCGCCGCTATTTTGTGCCACTATTGAAGACGCCATTTAAATTTATCCTGTTGCATGGCCGTTGCTGTTGTAATCTCCGCTGGCCGTGTAAGCGTGATAATTACATATACTTTCCGTTTGGTAGCTATTAGTAGTAGTTATTGTTGTTGTATTACTTATTGTTTGTTTATTGTTTATTAGAGGGAAATTCGTTTTTGTGTGTATCCTTCGTTTTGTTATTTTTTTCCGAAATTTATATTGAAAAAATTGTTTTTGCTTAATATTTTGATTTTTGTTCTCGTTTTGTTGTTATTGTTGTTGTTGTTGTTGTTGTTGTTGTAATTTTTAATGAAATTTGTACCTTAAATTTTGTGCTTTAGTTTTTCTTTTGTTGTTTTGTTGTAATATTGGATAAAATTGTTTTTTTGTTTTGTTTTTGTTCTTAAATATTTGTACACTTGTTGTCTAACACTTTTGAGGTAGTTTTTCAAAATAAAAATTTTTTAGAAAACAAAAAAAAATGTTTTAAAAATTACACTGATTTCGGTTATACGGTCATAAAATCTTGGATTGAAATTCTTATTTCTATTTGTATTTGTTTTTATTTATTTATTTTTTCTTTTATTTTTACTTTTAATACCGTGGGTATTTTAAGCGTTTCTTCTGTTTTTTTTTTGTTCGATTTTTGTTCGATAAGATTTTTAGTATGAAAACACTACAACACTACTTGAATACTTGTTGTTGGAGTTCATTCATTAAATTCTATTAGTAGATATATTTGTATACGTTTTGTTGTTGTTGTTGTTGTTGTACGTATTTCGTTAAATATGTTTTTATAAAATTTTTAAGAGACAAAAAATTTGTATTGATTTTATTAATTATCGGCATAAATTTGTAGATATTTTTCTCTTATTTTAATTTGTAATTATTTTTTAAATTAATTTGTTTAATTTATTTTGTTTGTTATTTGGTTACAGAGATATAATAATACATACATATGTATTTGTTAATGAAAAATTTGTAATTGAGTGCAGACTATGTATTTATTTTTTATTATTATTTTGTATTTGTATTTTGTTTTTTTAAGACTAACAATTTAAATTTTGAATAAAAAATGTTGCTTTTTTGTACTTTAACTGTTTTTGAAATGTGTTTTGTTTTTGTTTTAAGTTGAATATTTTTTAATTGGTTTTTGGTTTTGCAAAAAACTTTGTATTTGTATTTTGTTTTTTAATTTTAATTTGTAATTGTTTTAAATTTAAAATTTGTATATTTTTTGGTTGAACATTACTTTTGATTTTTATTTCTCAATGTTAGTTTTTTTTGTGTTTGGAAAATTTGTTGAATATTAATTATTTATATCAGACTTTTAAAAGAATTTTAAAAATTTTTATAATATTATTATAATATTTATTTTATTTGTTGTTTTATTTATATTTATTTTTATTTTTTATACTATTGCGTTGCTAATAAACTTTGTTAAAATTTTATTTTGTACTTTTGTTTAGTAATTATTTTGTTTTTTTTTTTATTTAAGTTTAAAAAAATATATATTTTTTTGGTTGGTTTTTATTTAAATAAATATATTTAATACTTTCAAAAAAAACATTATTATTTGTTTAACTATTTTTTGTAATATATTTTAATTGGTATGTAAATTTGTAATATTTTTTGTTTGATTTGTGGCGTTATTCCTTTTTTGTTTTTTCTTTGTTGAATTTGAATTTATTTATAATTTATAATTATTGCTTATTTTTCTCCTTCTCTTTTTTACAGAATTTTATTTAAAAAATTATTATTATTTACTATTCGTCTTCCTTGGTTTTGTTTGTTTTGCTTATATTTTAAAATATTATTTGTATTTTAATATTTTAGTTTAGCACTTAATTATATAATGTTGTCTTATTTTAGCATAATTTATATTTTTTTTATTATTTTACTTTTTTTGTATAGACTTTGCTTAAAAGGGAGTTTTTTTAACTTTTGCAATTAATTTTTTAATTTGAAAGTGTTTTATTACTGTTTCCATTGCCAATTTTTTTATTGTTTCTCCTTTGGGCTTTAATATCTGCAATATAAAAAAGGACTGTAGTTAATATTTTTTTAATGAAAGATATACAATTATTTTTAGTTACATGGGTATAAAGGTATTAAATAAAAATTTAAATGAATAAAAAAAAACCATAAACACAATTGTTTTTTTTTATACTAGAGGATTTGGGTTCACCACATATGTATGTACATAAATACTTATATTTTTGGGATCTAAACCCAATATTGATCACATGCCTTTATTTCTGTCAATTCCAAACTGTATGAATGACTAGAGTAACCTATTCTGCGATGCTGTGAGCCTTTTTGTTCTATACACTACTGGACAAAATAAAGTGCAATATACTATTTTATATATCATCAAGTAAGACAAAGTCGAGTTCAATATTAGTGGTAAAAAATTAACTGAATTTATTAATTAAGTTAACAATCAATATAAAAAACATAAAAACTTATATATTTAAATTAAAATTTTTCATCAAGACAACATAAATTAAAATGCTTCGTGCCTACGGTGGGACAAAATAAAGTGCAAATGCAAAATATTGAATGATGGCCGTAGAAATATGAAGGAAAATTATAATAATCATAGCTTAGTAGCTGCCATTTTATTAACTATGCCCTCACAAAGCCTTTTATGTACACCTGAAATCAAGTATTTCCCAATTTTTATAAGTATCTCTCTTAAATTGTTTAATGTTAATCAGATATACCATTAGAATTTTGCCATCTAGCGTGGTCCACAGGTCTTCAACTGAGTTCACATCGGTATTTATACTTCAAATCATTTGACGAAAACACTCGATTCAAATATGATTCTGCACAGTTACTCACAATTGGCAAAGGCCAAAGGCTTTCTATATTTGTGTCTCGCAGTAATGGTTTTTCCTTTGTCTAAAAAATTTTTTGACTGCTCTGGCTAAGCCATTTCCTTGTAGTTAGTTATGAAACACTTAGATTTAATTCTTCTTTAATATCTCTAAAAGAATAAAATAGATTTTTTTGCTAAGATTACCATACGATCATCTTTACACTTTACTGTCTTGAGTTCTCTCGCAGACATTTTGTAAACTACATTTGATTTTCAAATCCTGAAGAGTTCAAAGGTTGTTCATACAACCGATATTTATTTATTTATTTATTAGCAATTGTAACACGGCACAAGAAGATTTACATCTTATAAGTGAGAATGCAATGTAGGATCTAATCATAACATGGAATACAAAAGGTAAAAGAGCATGTATATATGGACAAAAAATAAAGAACGGCATTTAGAAAACTAAAAATAATAATAATGACAAAATTGATATTAAATATAAAATAGAAAAAGATATGTATGCCAACAAAAAGACGAAAAATAGAAAAAAAAAGAAATTTACTTGAAGAAAAAGAACAGAAAACGATAAATACAATAATGATTCAAACTAAATTTTAAGATTATGAAAAAAACGCTAATGCATTACCTATAATCTGAATATTATTAGGTAAACTATTCCAGAGATGTACTCGTATAGTATAAATAAAAAATTGAAGTTGTGACAAAAGAGTTTTATATCTAAGCTGTTGTACCGAGCAAGTTGTAGTCTACTATATAGATATGTAGGCTGTCCAGAGGTAATAATTTTATGTAAAAACGTAAGACACCTAACTTTTAAGAGGTTTTCAACCGCAACATTAAGTATCCGATAGGAATATAGTGAAATATGCCACATCAAGCCTCCGTTTATCTTCAGCGCCACAGTTCGCATAAATTTCGCACCCATATAAAAGATTTGGTATCAAATATGCTTTGGCTAGCAATATACGAATGGAAGAGGGCATAGAATCAATAACAATCCATAAGTTTCGAAGCTTACTGTATATCCTGCCAACAACGACATATAATCCGACCACGTTAAGCGAGTATTAAAAACAATACCAAGGTTCGATGCTGATTCTACAAAATCAATCTTATTTCCTTTAATATTCACGTCGGGAACTACAAGTACTCTCCTATTCTTGGTAAGCAACAGGCACTTAGATTTCGAAGGATTAATGCAAAGTCCATTGGCCGTAGCCCACCTATTAAGCCTGTATAAATCATCATTAATGGAGTCTACGCAATAATTTATATTGTCAATTTTAGAGGACCTAAATAGAACACCTCTATTTACCCCAAGCGGGTTCGAGATATTACCATTAAAATGAACTTGTTGAGCTCTATCCACAAGATATGAGTGTGCAAGTTTACATGCCGAGTCTAAAAAAGAAAAATAGTTTCCGAAGTTTGTTAATCAAGATGTTGTGATCAATAGTACTAAAAGCTTTACTGTGATCCAAAAGAACCAAAAAAGCCACAGAATTGTCATCCAAGTTCGATCTGAGATCCTCAGTTACATTTACAAGCGGTGTAGTACAGCTTCTACCTTTTAAATATTCTGACTGCCATTCAGACAGAAAATTCTTACTTGCCAGGTAATCATTAGTTTGTTTCGCCATAAGATTCTCTATGTATAGATTCAATCTCAAAAGATATTCTCCGTGTTAAGATTCATCAATGTGTAATCAATGTTACGAAAATCACCGAATGATATACGTATGCTGTAGATATGTCGACAACTTTTATGTCATAAATAATAAATCGTGATTGGAAAAACATGGAGCTGAAAGTTGATCGTAAAGCAAGACTTTGGACCTATGATTAACAAACACGAGATCAATCAAGTTACTGGATGTGGAGCTAAAGTGAGTAGGTGTAGATACATTAACAGGATGAAGATGGAGAGAGAGCATTGCAGCAATTAATGGATTTTCAGCAAGAAGTTTATTATTAAAATCGCTCATGATAACAATATCATCATATTAAAAAAAAACCTTCCTCCAGTATAGAAATCAGCGGATGTACATCAATATTGCAGTTAGATCTATACACGCAACCCAATAAGAACTTCCTCCTATCAATGGCATTTATATCGAGAAATAAATATTCCAACTCAAGGCCAAAATCGGTCAAAAGCCTTATCCTACAGTTAATGTCATCTCGAACATATATAACCACTCCATTAACGAGAAGAAATCTATCTGACCGGAAAAGCTTGAAGCCAAGTACGTTAAAAATTGAACATCACACGGGAACCACAAATAATGTCATTCCCAGCCGAAATAAATAAATACCTAAATTCATCTAAGTGTGTGAAGTTAGCTCTCAAAGTTATATTCAAATTTTTCTGTTAACGCGGCTGCTCTGTAAATTAACATTGCACTGTTAAGTTAACAGAGTTAAATTTTTTGAAAGAATACAATATTTTCAAGGAAAAATTTGTAAATTTATTGTTCAAAGTAAGAAATTTATATGTAAATTTTTTAAAATTATTCAAAATTAAATAGTTTCAGATACATTTCAGAAACAGCAGAATTGTACATTTAAAAAATACGCACTCGAGTATTTTTTAAATTTCGAATAAGTGTCCTAGGAGTGCGAGGGTGGGGCAATGGCGACTATTAGGATTTATTAATATGGAATCAAGGATTCCTGTCCACTTTACCGCATGTGCATAATAGATAGATTACGGATATATCTGATTACAGAACGCATTTTTCATTGTCCGAGTTCAATCTCAAATTAAAGCCATAATTCAATAACTTAATTTCCGTAAAATTTTAATTTGTTCAGCTATTTTTTTATTAAATAAATGATAATTTAGCTTCATTGAAAGAAATTTGGAAAATGTAGATGATGGCTTAAGATTGAGCTTGAACTCAGGACGTAAAATGGGTTATAACTATAAAAAATCCATCGGTATGAAGCAAATTGCCGAACTTTAGTACTAAAGAAAAAGCCACTAAATAAAAGTACTGTACTGCGAACACAACTAAAAGCTAAAACGTTTTACCATATGCGCTATGATAACATGTGTAATTGCAGTGCTTTTTATGCATTTGGTCAAAAGCTAAAACAGTCGCATTTACCAGCCAACATATCCACTGTAACAAAAATGTTACAATAGCCCGCCTATGTAATTAAATTGAGCCGCAGCCTTCAATAGAGGATATACAAAAAAATAAAAAATAATTAAAATTGTAAAATTAATCTCTGGGGGTTGAATTAATGATATGAACATTTTTTATATTGCACATTGAAATTTAAAACGTCATGGGTTCAAATCTTGAACAGACTAAAATTATTTAGTAAATAAAAAGTAATCAAGTAGATATTATTTTTGAGATAACGTCAATTTCAGTACTATGTATCTAAAAATCGGTGATGGTTATGGATATGCGGTAATGTGGACAGGAATTCGCACCACTAGGACACTTTTTTCAAATTTAAAAAATACCCGAGTGCGTATCTTTTTATATGTACAATTTTGCTGTTTTACGCCTCCATCTGAAACTATTTATTATTTAGAAGGGCCTTTGAGTAACCCGTACTAAGATCGCTTAGCAAATGTTTACTTCACGAGGTAGTGATTATTCATAATCTCTATAGCCTTGAAGGGTTCCAAACAAACTGCTATTGGGAGATAGTTTTCAGAGTTGCAAGTCTCACCCTGTTTAGGGATTGGCAATACTTTAGCAACTTTCCAGAATAAGAAAATACAGGCGCGATGTGACGCGCTCAAAAGGTTAGCTAATGGAAAAGTAAGTGGCGAGGAGCTCTACTTAAGGACCAGTGCTGGTATGTTATCCGGCTGAGAAGACTTGTTAACCTTTTCAAAAGCGGGCTCTTGACTCTTCAACCAGCAGAACTGGAATTGATCTAGTGTTATTCCTCGATCTTTTAACAAATTACCAAACGAAAACTAAGGACTAAACTTTAAGAAAACTAAAAACTTTAGCATGAAAACGCTGACCGTTGAGAGCTTTTTCACGCCTAAGTACTGCTGCACGCGTTGACCTTGACTGTTTGTGTGACGAATTAATATGGTCGCATCTATTGTTGCGCCAATTCCTAAATACTTTCTCTCTAGATCTGACTGTTAGTAAGAATTTCTGATCGTACCAAGATTTATTTTTTGGTTAAGTCGAAATCGGTTTAGATGGAGTAAACATATCCATTCCCAGCTTTATTATTTTCACGACTATCTCTGCCATAGCATCGACATTTGGGTTGAGGAAATAAATTTTTTAGTTGAATTACCCAAAGAAATCGTTAAGCTTAGTACAACATTCATTCTTTGTAGACAAAAACAGGGCATCTCGTAGCTGTAGGTGAGACGTCAAGATATCGAAGTCAGAACCTCTATTACTGCGTTTAAACTTCTGTACAAAAACCCGCAGCGAAAAGGATGTGCCCCGATTCTGAACTTAAACCAAAGACAGCTTAATTGTGCATCATACGTACCAAGAGGTTGCTGGCATTGTTACACAACTTCATCGCGATATGAACATACTATGGATCAGCGTTTGCAGAAACCTGGGTTTCAAATAAGGCAAAAATATTCAGCCTATGGTGACAAATGTGCTGACAAACAGAAAAAAAATCGCACTCAATCAACGCACGTTGCAGAAATCTATACGAAAGCGACCTGTCAACACCATATTTTCATTGTGACTAACACTGTGACTTTTTATCAATAGATTTCATTATAATTTTTGCAATTTTATTGTGGGATTTTATTTCATATCAAATGCTATAGCTTTTAAAGGTTAATGATAAGATAAGAATTTTAACTAAACAACTCAACAAAGGTCTCGTACTTTGTATGTTTAATAGGATTAAATGCGTTTGAACATACATACATGTATGTTATAGGCATTTAAATATATACATATTAATGAAATATAACAATACATTTCATTATTAAATATCGACAAATAAATTGAAAATAAATTTTATTTCAGAAACGATAAAAACAATATACCATGTATTAGTATCTAAAAACGAAAGGTAGAAACAGTTTCCCAATAAACTCATTACACCACACCAATTATGGGAAATTTGCCAAAAAGATTTATCGTGAAATTTTTAGAAAAAATAAGTATTTTTAGACAAAACTTTAACAACTTAACTGTTCTGATAATGCAAAGCAAAATAAAGGGTCCGCCATCTAACGTTTTTTTTTCAACTAGTGCTTATTTCGTGAATGGTAACACTTAGCTCAAGTCTGATTTGACAGATAATTAGTTTTATTCTTCTGCTGAACGAATATGGTTGTGTATACGCTTGAACAACGCTGGGAATTTGGGAATGCGGTCGACTTACAGAAGATGCCGATTTTGTCAAAAAAAAAAAAATCATCTTTTCAGGTGAAGCTCATTTTGATCTTGTAAACAAGCAAAACCCGTACGCATATATTGAAAAGCCGATACACCCAAGACGAGTCACTGTTTGGTGCGGATTTTGGTCCAGAGGCATAATTGGGCCATTTTTCTTCGAAAATGAGTAAGGAGTGGCCGTTACAGTCAATGGCGATCGTTATCGGGCCATGTTGAACGAATTTCCGTTCACCAAAATTGAAGAGGAGGATAGATATTAGCAACATTTGGTTTCAACAGGACGGTGCTACGTACCACACAGCCGAAGCTACACTCGATGTTTTGCGCCCTGTTTTTGAAGATCGCATTGTCAGCCGCAGAGCTGATGTCGTTTGGCCACCTCGGAGCTGCGATTTGACACCGTTGGACTATTATTTGTGGGGTGCCGTCAAAGATACGTGTTACGCCAACAAACCAGAAACAATTGACGCTTTAAAGGACAATATTCGTGAAGCCATTGGTGAAATACAGCTGCACACAATCGATAATGTGCTTAAAAATTGGACCAATCGTGTAGGCTACTGCATGGCCAGCCGAGGCAGCCATTTGAATGAAATTATTTCCATTATTAACCGGAAGGATTGTACTTTCAAATAAAAAAAGAAATTTGAGAAAATATTCAGTAGTTTTTTTTATAGCATTTTCAAAAAAAAATTTATTTGGCGGACCCTTTATAAACTCTTAAGACTGTAATGCATGGCGTCGGTAATACTGCTCTTTAGGGTTAACTTTCCTACTATGGTGTTGGACCGAACTCGTTTGTTACCTCAGCCCGAAGGAAATAAGCCACTTCGATGCAAAGAGTAAGTCAAAATCTTATCGGCTCTATGTCCAGAAGATGCCTGGCAGTTTTAAACAACTACGGAGCCTTGACGAAATATTAACTACTCTAGAACAACATAAGAACTAAAATTAGTGCAAATCTATTATTTTATTATACTTTTTTAAAAATATTTTAAAAATAACATGAAGTGTCCTAATTTTTTCACAGTGTAAGTTTGTATTTTCAGTGTAATTTAATAAAAATGTGAAAATAGCAACCATAATTCATAAAAAAAACGCAATGAAATTTGTTTATCTAATATGTTATCAAAAATAAGAGTGTACAGTTCTCTATTAATAATTTTCTCATTTTATATCGCTTCTTTTTGAATGTCAATGTACCACATTTCGTGTTGCTGCTTGTAGCATGTTCACACGATAACATTGTTACGTTTTAACCATTTTAAAACGTTTGAATTCTTTTTAATTGCGTCAAAATAAAATAAATACCATGTTGTAGTTGTTTTACAGTTTTTTCCTCACTTCTTTATACAAACAGTAATTAACTTATCTTACACTTAATTTATCTTATCTAGTTAATTTATCTTACACTTAATATTCACTTATAGAACACTTTCATTAACGCCTAAACACGACTTGACTTTATAACTGCAAAACGATAAATATATCGACATAGGTAAAGCAGCCTCCTTATATATGTACCTAATTTCCTACAGTATGGAAAGTTCCGGAAATATCTCAAACGCTCTCAAATCCTCTAATTTATGTCCGCCAATTTTAAACATAAAAGATTGTGTTACCCAAAGGTGGTCGAACTAGGAAAGCCATCAAATATACAAGTCGGTACGGCATTAACAGTGTAACACATTAATAACCTTGACATAAACCAATAGACAAAAATGCCACTATACAGTCCTAAAGGTACTGATGTAGTGTATTTTATTTTTAGGCACTTTTGTGGTCGTAACAATATGAACTATTTGGTTTGCTCTCTGAATCATGATAGTGAACCATACTGTTTGTTTACAACAGTCAATATGTCTGGCTAAAGTCAACTTTCATCCCTCTTTTCATATGCTTTATTGACTATGAAAGGGCGTTTGGCACAATATATCACAATAACCTTATAAATATATTACTGTCGTTGGATATTGATACGGAGGAAAATAAAAGTAAAAAAGATGAATTATATGTATGATAGTGAGCAGAAAAAACATTCACAATAACACCACACTAATGGTTAGGATATAGTGATGAAATGTGAGATCTTTCAAAAGGATGCGAATAGCGGCTGCAAGATCAACATTTTTAAAATTCAAAAAGGTTTTTACCTGCTGAACTTTCAACATAGACTGTAGATAGCCATCGGAAAAAAGTTGTTTTGTTTATAAAATCTGATTTCATCAAATAGTTTACTGGCAGGAAATTAACGCTGCCGTTCATTAATAGATGAGGTCCAAGCAACAATATCCCGAATGAAAATTGTATGAATTAGAGCGAAAGTATTTAAGCAACAAAGTTGCAGTCATCGATGAAATCTCCGCCTATTTTGTTTAGTGCACAAAAGTTCGTTTGCGGCAGCTACTGTGGAATAAGTCTCCTGTTGGTTGCAAACAAAGTACTGTCAAGTGCAGTGTTTGAAATATTGATGCACAAGCTCGCCAACGTAATACAACCCTATAAGTGTGACTTTAGGCCGACAAGTCCTAAAAAAAACCTCACGAAAAGCAGATCTCTACATACAGCCTTTTCATCGGTTATAAGGCTGCATTTAGCACTCCGATAAAAGGCAAGCTGTTTAAAACCTTTGTGGAATGACACTGAATTACGCGAAATCCAAAGTGAAACAGGAAGAGATTTCTCCGACCCATTCACTACGACTAGAGGTCTGATAACACAATTAATACCAAACACAATTAATACCAAAGGACATATCCTTCTCGCTTATGCGACATTGATATTGTTGTAAGGACAGAACAAGATGTAATACATAGGTTGAAAAGGCCCGGGCCTAACACATAGGTGGCGCCAGCTGTATTGCATTCACCTCTTTTTCAGTTAGCGCTAGCCTTCCAAAAATAGCTGTTAAAATTTCACGATATTCTTTTAATTAGTTTGTGAGTTATTGTGCTAAGAGTATCGCTACTTATGTTATTTTCAGAACAATGGATCAAAACTATTTTCGTGTTTTAATTCTACCATGCTTCTTGATGGAAAAAAATACCCTTCAAGTGAAGCAATGCCTTGAAAAGTGTTATGGAGACTTCTCTCCATCAGAGACAATAATAAAACGTTGGTTTGCTGACTTCAAACGTGGTCGTAGAGACTCCGATGATGCAGAACGCAGTGGACGTCCGAATGAAGCAATAACACCAGAAAACATAAAAAAGTCCACTAAATCGTTTTGAATGATCGAAAAGTGAAGTTGCGTGAGTAAGTTGACATCGTAAATATATCAAAGGAACCTGTTGGCTTTATGTTACATGAGCATTTGACTACGAGAAAGCTTTTTTCAAAGTAGGTGCAGCGTTTGCTCACTGTTGACCAAAGACAAGTCAATCAAAACAATAGAAAAACTACATGAATTGAACTTCGAACCGCTTTCACATCCACCGTATTCGTCAGATTTGGCTCCCAGCGACTACTGGCTGTTCGCAGACTTTAAAAAAAAGTGCTCGCCTATGTTTTGAGGCAATCGATAAATCGTTCTACAAAGGTATTAGCGCGGCGTTGGAATGATTGCTTGCTCTTGATGGATATTACGTTATGAATAAAGCTAATTTTAAACAAACAAAAAAAGTATTTCTTTTGTTAAGCCCGGGACTTTTCAGCCCATGTTAACTGGTGCTTTTTCAAGAATCGAGAATTTATATACCTCGGATTCGCCGTAAACCAGAGTAATGATATCAGCTCTGATCTTATCATACTTGTGCTCTTTTTATAGCGCGCAGGCGTGGGTGCTTACAAAAGCGGATGGAGCAATACTGGGTGTATTTAATAGAAAGATCCACCGAAAAACTAATGGTCCAAATTTTGTGATCGGAGAATATAGACGTCGAACGAACCGCCATCTGTATGAGCTGTAACCCTACATTAATGTATTCAAGCGCATCAGAATACAGCGATTGCGATGTCTGGAACATGTCGGTCGATTGGAGACGAACGCTTCAGCCTGAAAAGCGTTGGATGACAATTACGACCTTAGGCGCAAACACGGATGATCTATATTCCTGTGGAATAACTAAGTGGAAGAAGAAGCAAGAATCCTTGGTGTAACAAACTGGAGACGGCACACACAAGATAGAGGTGCTTGAAGATCATTTGTTATGCAGGACCAATAACAGGTTGTAAGGCCGGAATAAGTAAGTAATGGTGAGAATAGACATTAGCTAAGCTTGCTCAGAAAATATCAGCTCAAAACGATCAAGGTATTAAGATTAATTGACAACTTAATTTCCAAACGTTACAAATTATAAAACTAAATCACCGAATTAAAAATTTTTTTTTCCATTGTATCTTGTATTGAATACACTTTTTGTTTACTTGCTTGTGAGGATACAGTGTATCAATGTGTCAATGTATTTTTGTGCTTTAAACGTCAAAAAAGGGATACTAAGAATCAAAGCAGTATTAATAAGTTGATTTTCACATAAAAAATGTGATGAATAGAACAATAAAAAGTACTTTTTATTTAAATCACTATTACCACTAATATTTTATTTAACCAAAAATGTTCGTGAAATGTACCAAAATCAACTGTATCGCTAACCTTTGTTACATAGGCTTTCAATTTAAAAATCATACAGTTTTTATTGATATTGCTTTTATAATTCCTGGAAATTGTTTTTGTTTTATTTTTCTTAAAAAACTTAAGAAATTGTAATAAATTAACAATTCTAAAAAATCTTGTACAAAAAAAAATGCATACGCTTTGTTTAAATTATTTCAAACGGCAACCACAATTACAACAAGAAATATGCGTGTGAGACACAAAAATATTTCAGTGGCTTGTTAGTCGTCAACGAAGAGGGGGTATAGCGCATGTTTTTGTGTTTCTTCTTTTAATTTTATAGAGATTTTGAAGAGAGCTAAGATTTTGCTTACTGCATCAAGAATATACTTTTGCTTACTTAAACTACTGCCAAAAACTCAACAAAAAGTCTGTCAAGGACTTAATCAACTTTTTGGTGGCTGTAATAATGTACTTTTTGAATAGTTACGTTAGTGGGAACATGAAAATTGCTATCTGAGAGTTGCATTGAATGGATAATTAGCATTATTCGTATCTGGATAAATTTATTTTTTATTAAAAATATAAACATTTTAATATTTTGTGTAAAAATTTAAGTATTATCAGAAAAATAACACAGTTTAAATAAAAATTAAAAAAATCTGCGTACACCCGATACTCATGTTTAATCGTTGCTGTTTCAGTGACGAATAAAAGCAAAATCATCCATTGCACAATGTGTTTCTTTTGTTATTGTTTTGTATATAACACACACCGGCGTAAATAGGTAAAGTACGATTAGGTTCGCTCAAAACGTAAGCAAATGAAACTGAACGAAACTCGACAAAAAGTTTGTTAAGTACATTATAGTTACATGTTTACATTTGATTGTGTGTATTCGCACAGTCGTTTAAGCTAGCCTACGCTTATTATAGTTGAGCCTTTAATGATAAGCTACATAAATTAATGCATGTTTATACTTTGTATAAAATAATGTATAAATACCTATTTTTTACAGCAGTTTAACTTCAGTGTATTTATCATTTTAAGTGGTTCGCTCTTTGTGCGCATCTCTGATTTAAAAACCTATGAATGTATGTACACATGAATTTCGTTTATATAAATTTGCTGCAGAAATAAAAAAAAAACTTCCAACAACAAGCACAAAATTCGAATCCAATAAAACGATTAAAATGTAATAAATACTTTCGGTCTAATTCATAACAAATCCTCAATTTAGGTTTTAAGTATACATTAGTTATCAAACGCTTTTTGTCTTATATACCCAAAGTAGAAATTCTTATTCATAAACGTTTAATAAGAGCAAATTAACTATCAAACGTTTTTATTGTTCTATTGGCAACACGATGATTTCTTACTTGTCACTTTGTGGTTAGTGATGCATACAGTAGACAACCGATTGCTTAATAAGTTTTTCAAAATTCACAAAAGTAGTAAAATGATTTTAAAATTGTTAATAAAATCAATAAGTATAAAATAATATTACTCATTATTAAAAAATAAAAAATAAATAAATAAAACAAATAGAAAAATATCAAAACAAAATTGCTTTAAAGCACTATTTTTTACTGAATGTAGGTAGTAATCAAGCACCCGTATTTTTTCCTTTGTTTGTGCATCGCTAACATGTTTTTTTATTTATCAACTAGATGTTTGTTAAATTTATAATATAATTGTGTAAAAATGCAAAAGGATAGTTAAAGAAAACTTTTCAGAAAACATTATCAAGGGCTTTGAGTCACAAATCATTTATAAAAAAAATTACTTTAAGTATTGAAATGTTCATTGAATTTATTTTACAAATAATCTGAACGTTTTGGAAGCTATGTTTGGTTAAAATTTAAATATTACTATATATGTATGTGTTAACAAAATAAATATTAAAATACTTCCACTAAATATAAATACATATCTATGTAAATATATTAAAGGATTCAATTCTATTTCTAAAATACCATCCGCAAAAGTAAAAATATTTCAATGAAAATTTCTTTTTGTTTCTTAATCAAAATTATTTTCAATTTAATAAATAGTTTTATTTTTCAATGCATTTTCGATGAAAGAATGGATATGTATGTATGTAAATTTGCAACACAATTCACAAGAGGAAACACTAATTGCACGTGTAGTTTAATGCATTTAAGAGATCGTAATAAATTGGATGGATGGTTGGTTGTATGCCTGGATGGACGAGAGCAAAAAATGATTAAAAAATAGTTTCGTACCAGTAGACATTTGCTTGTAATAACATTTTTTGAAAAAAAAAGTAAAATGTTTACGTACAGTATACATTTACATACATATTCTACGATACATACTTACATACGTACAAATATGTATACTATTATAACTATTTTTTATTTGTTTTCGTTTAATTTTTTTTTATTTTTTCCGCCTGGTTTTGTTTTCTCCTTTTTGTTTTTTCCCTTTTTTCCATATCTTTCCCCTACAAAATGCATATACTTGTTGTTGTTGACCTAATTTCGATACAATGAAAAAGAAAAATAATAACAAATAAGAAAAGCAAAATTAAAAAACGTACCCCCATCACATTCATGATTCAATCATGAACAAATACAAGTACCAACCAACCAACCAACCAACATTGTAGATTATTTAGAGTTCGTATGGAATACAAGGGGTAGAGAGAGAAAGAGCAGTTTTTACGGAGTCGTCAACTTAATCGATCTAAGCCTTAGTTTAGTGCTTTTAGTAAATTACAGAATAAAAAAAGAAACTCAAGCCAGTTCTTAACATTTTGTTTCTGTCTAGGAGTGTCATCAAAGAATTGTAGCTATTTGTGTGCAATTCAATCTTTAAATTGATTTTCTTCATAAAAAACACCGGTCTGATTTTAAGTCGTAGATAATTCGTAGTCAAAACAATGGCTTCTCAAACCATACGTACGAGTGTATTAACATATTGTTATGTTTTTACCTTTTGTAGTTAAAATAAAATAAATTATGTGTTTGGTTTTAATTCAAAATCCTTTATTCAACACAGTTATGTGCACCACTGCTTACAATCCTTTTACAGGCAATAACAATTTTTATTCTTAATTACTCTGTCTGTTTACAACTTTGTAAACAACGACAATTACTCGACAGATCTTTCTTCCTAAAGATTTTCTAACCCGATCGTAGGTATGACTTAGGTTCGATCACAAAGTTTTCAATCAGAGGTTATCCACACTTAACCCTTTTTACTGAGTTAGCTCCAAATAAACTGGTTTTTACTTCACTACTTGCTTCACGAGTTTACTCCTTATAAGCTCTCTTCACGCCAATAGCACATTCGTTCAGTTAACTTTACTTAAACTGCTTGCTGTTCGCATCGATTTTATATATATGGCTGAGTAAACAACACATCGAAAGCTCTCGAACCCCTCGATATTTCAGGTAGATTTCGTTTCTTTCTTTTAATTTATTTGTAGTTCTTTTGTAGCCATGTATATGTAAACATCTACCTCTTTCAGCTCTTAGTATCGATGTGTTGTTGATGTTTATTTATTGTTGCTTGTTTATTGTCTGTCCCATGTTTTCTTTGCTGCTTAATTATTGTTGTTTTTGCCGTGTTATTTTTATTTACTTTATCTCTGCTAATGGTTGTTGTTGTAGATTTGGTTATTTGTAAACAGCACGTATAGTTGTTCCTACAGCATTTGTTTATTTTAGCGATGTAATAAACGCTGTGGTGCCCAACCTTATTTTCGCAACAATATGAAATATACAATAACTATAAATGAATGCCAAATCGATTAACTTCATAAAACAAAAATTAAAAGATAGTTTAAAAACTTATATTAAACTGGAGTAACTCTTCCCGTGTTGCTGGGAGTCTTTTTGTTTTACCCGCTTATCTAAAACCAAAAATGTTTTCAAAGTAGAAAAAACATAAAATCTTATTTTCATTTCAATATTCCATCAACAAATTCTTAACATGTGTTTTTTTTTTTTGGTCGCATCTCGTTATTGTACCTTTTAAGGACTTCGAGACGTCTTTACTTTTAAAAGACAATACAACGCCAACAACAAAAGAAGAGCTTTGCCTGATTACTTTGCTGTTAAATAAATGTTTATAAAAATAAGAAATTATTGGAATTTGGGTCTTTAATGAAAAAAGTTTAGGTTTTTTATGAATGTTATCGTATGTACAGATAATATTTAGCAATAAAAAAATTGGACAGGCGTGCAACTAGTGACTCTATGTTTAAAGGAAAACATTCCGGGAATACGAATCTCCAAAAATTGGAGTATACCTATTGAAAAAAAAAGTCTGAAGAATCGACTTAGTAAGCCATAAATGAAATTTATGCTTGAATTCATTGTTATAGAAATATTTGTATTTAGATTTATACGTATTTTCAGGGTCAATAAAACCAGCTGTTTGAGACTCATGTTCATTAAACAATAGTATGTTTAGTCCAATACCCGAGCATGTCTCAATTCTTGAACGTTCCCATTAATTTAGGTAGGTAGGTAAGTAGGTAGGAGGAGTGCAATTACAGTGCTAAGTTTTTCGCTTATAAATGCGTAAAGGTAATTAAAAAATCGTAACCCGGAATTGTGAAAATGCTTGTCAAATTTCCAAATATGGTTTTTATTTCACGAGACATGTACCTACCAACTATCTCTGCGGCATTGTGCAAACTTCATCTTTTTTAGCTGTTTTCGCGTTTTATTAGCTGATATGAGTGCGTTTTAAAACTTAACAACACTGATGTTTTATATGCGGTAAGTTATCATCATACATCACCAAAAACCATGTTACTGTTACTTTTGGTAATTTTTTTCACGGTTCCCTTCGTTATCTCGTCAAGAATTGAATTCATTTACTCAATGGTAGTGGTATTGCTATTTATTCAAACTTGTTTTGGGTTATTTCTTAACATTTTTATCTGATTTTATTTTCTGTAATTTTCGTACTTTTACCCCTTTTCCCTATACACCAACTTATTTTTATTCCATTTTATTGTTGTATTAATGCAACAACCATGTGCAAAAATGTTTGCACACAATTTATTAATTTATTTTTATGCAGCATTTTTTTTAATTTTTCTTTTTTTAATATTTATACAGATTTTTTATTTTTGTTGTACCCTTGAGCACAAGTGGAAATTTGCAGCTCTCATTTCCATAGATCCCTATGTACTATATTTGTATATGTGCATACAGGTATGTGTGTGTATGTATCTACTTTCATGCATATTTATTTCAAGATATTTTGGCATTTTATTATTCACCGAATTAAGTATGTAGCTCTTCTGAATATATTTGGTGGATAATAAAGTAAAAACAGTTGTTGACAAACTAATAGCACTACGATAAGGTAACTTTACTGTAATGCATAGTTGTGTGTGTTTTTGCTTTTTTTACAATTTTCATTAGTATTATTGACATTTTCCGATGATAAATAAAATGGTCATGGTGTGTACCCAATACTTGTTTATTTAATTCTTACCTTTTGAAGACCATAACTTTTTTCTCCTTTACGATTTATTAGCCTTTCAAAATACACATTTTAGTGGATGATGACTGATAATAACAAACAAAAAATTTTGCTTTAAGAAGAGTACATGCTTGTGATTTCAGCCGAAACTCAGTCATTTTACACATTTTCCCCCGATTGTGCAACCAAATTTGAGAAAAAAGCAACCTATCGCACCTTCGTTGTTTCTCAGTTTTATTTGCATACTTTAGAGAAATAAATTAAATAAATTTGCAGCGTTAAATGTGCAATAAAAAATTTTAATTAAGATATAAAAAGTATGCCAAACTCATATGATCTAATTTGTCCAACTCTCCCGGGCGCAATTTTGAAAGAAAGCAAAACCTGTACTATTTTCGTTAGTTAGGTCTATCCATAGTCCAAATTTCGAAATCGTTTCACTAGTTTCTAGTATCGACAAGGAAATTTTTAATATAGATGCATATTAGACTGGGGAACTTTAAATTATTATTTTTAGTAAAAAAAAGTATTCTGTGAAAATTTAAAATCGATATCTCAATTTTAACACTTGCCGCATTAAATTTGAACATTGCACCTGTAGGCTCGTACAGTCCACAGCTGTTTTTATTGTCATACAAAAAAAAAGAGTTACCATACTTTTAGATATTTTTGTGTTAAACAAATCCAGCAGATGATAATAAGATTTGTGATTTGAAGTTAGGTTCACCAGATTACTTTGATTTTGCTTGATATGCAAGATTTTTTACAACTTGTCACGAATCAAGAACTAATACCATAAAGTGTTTTAAGTGTATTTGGTTCCTTGCTTAGTTTATCTATAGAATTTATTATTAAATTTTAATAAAAGATAGATAATAGAAAAGGTCTGTTTACAAATTTGACCAAAAATTAAACAACTTTTTCACATATTGAAACAAGCTTTATTAAGCCCAATATGTTCCGCTTTTATCGATAACTTTGCGTCATATTTGGAGTTAATAAATTTTGCCATCGATACAAGACTTCTGAGCTAAAAACTGATCCAAATGCGTTTTGAGGGTTCTGCGGAATTTAAATTTACATCATTAAGAAAATTCTGCAGAGATCGAAACAAATGAAAATCTAAATGTGCAAGTTTGATGCTATTTATGTTATTTATATTGATGGAACACAATACATTTTGTTTTGATAGATTCTGGTTGTTTGAATGGAATTATTTGTTTGAATTGAATCACTTAGTTAATTGCTGCCAGAATCGACTTCATCGTTAGACCAGGTTGTGGAAGCTAATAATGAGCCATTTCCTTCCAATCGCACCATACACAGCTTTATCTTTCTTAGTTTCAATCCAGGCTTTGCCATCGTCTACGTCGCTTCGTCCATCATCTTTTACTCACATTATTACCGTACGTGATCCACTTTTCATAGCTCGTAATCATTCGCACCCATCAAATAAGCTATAGTGTCGCCTGGTGCAATTAATATTAGTACAAATATTACAGTTTAGTTATCTACAATAATTTGTAACCGAAGTTTTTCGCACACCAAATATTTTTGACTCAAGATTTCAAGATTTAAGATATTTAAAACTCACACGTGTTTTACAAATTTTCGGTTTTTCTGCACATGGGCGTATATGTATTGTTATGAAAATAAGATTGAGAACCTCTGCGTTTATTACTTCGCTAAAATAAATAAACAAAAGCTGCAGCAACAACAAAAACTAACAGCAAAGAAAACAAGTAACAGACAATAAACAAGCAACAACCAATACTAAGAGCTGAAAGAGGTAGATGGCTACATACACATGGCTACAAAAGAACTAAAAAGAAATTAAAAGAAAGAAATGGAATCTACCTGAAATATCGAGAGGTTCGAGAGCTTCCGATGTATTGTTTACTCAGTCATATAAAAAGCGCTTCGATGCGAACAAAAATCAGTTTAAGTAAAGTAAACTCAGCGAGTACAGTTTGTGTGAAGAAAGTTTATAAGGAGTGAACTCGTGAAGTGAATCGTGAAGTAAAAACCAGTTTAGTTGGAGCTAACTCAGTAAAGAGGGTTAAGTGTGGACAACCTCTGGTTGAAAAGGTTGTGATCGAACCTAAGTTATAACTACGATCGGGTTGGAAGATCTTTAAGTAGAAAGATCTGTCGAGTAATTGTTGTTGTTTACAATCTTGTAAACAGACGGAATAATTAAGAATAGAAAATTGTTATTGCCTGTAAAAGGTTACAACAGTGGTGGACAAAACTGTGTTGAATAAATGATTTTTAATTAAAACCAAACACAAAATTTATTTTATTTTAACTACAATCTACGAACTCATAAAATACACGTTTTTAAAAAGGTAAAAATGTCACAGTATTTGTAAATTGGTAACAGTCAGAGTGTCTAAATTTGGTCCAAATAAATTCGGAATCAACACAAATTATGAGTGAAAAAATGGCATGACACCTTCGATATAGTAAAAAAATTTTTTTTTGTATACATGTTGTTACATTGTAACCTTTTTAAAACGCTTGAGTTCTTCTAAATTTCAAAATAAATACACCGAAATATTTAGTTTTAGGGAGTCTTTATTTTCAAAATCAAATAGTAAACTTATTTAACTTATTCGGCTTTACTCTAAATTAGTCAGCACTTTTACTAACGACTTTATTCTTATACGGTTAAATTACGAATGATTGACTCAGGCATGTGCCATTCATTTAGAAAGCTCTAGTAAATTCTACAACCTGCTATAACATCCGACTGCTGTTAATGAAATTTTCTTATAGTAACTTTTTACTCATCATTGTAATTGTAATATCAAAATGTGCTATCAATGCTGGTCAAACGAATATAACCATGTCGTATATTTTTAACAGGGGGATCTGATTAATAACACTGGTCTACAGCAAAAAAAATAAATAAAAATTAACTTGGAAACGACTTGACCGATTTTAATGTCATTACTTTTAATGTAATTAATGGAATCAACTGAAAAAACTTTGTTTTATTCTCAACAGTTTCGGAATTATTCGTAACTTAAAAAAAAAAAAAAAATTCGCGTTAAATTAGAGCAATTTTTTTTTTTTTCAAAAAGTCGTAAAAATTGTTTCAGAATGAAAAGTTTACATGTTAAGCACTTAAGTTAAAGCTTAAAATGTTGAGAATGAAGCTATAAATCATTAAAATCGGTTGGCTAGTGCTGATTTTATTCGAAATTAAATGCAGATACCTCGTCGCATTCACTCCAACCAATGGTATCACTTACACAGAGGTGAGTCTCTAGCTTTTATGTAACAAATATGAACACATTTTTTTTTGGTGAATCCTTTTCGTAATAATATCTTGAGAACAAACAGTAAAGATAGGTTGAGCCAGAAAAGAAAATTATGGTCCCAAAATTAAAGCCTAGCTTCCGCCGAGAGACATCAAAATTTACATTATAATTGTTGGTTTTTTTTAAGCCCATACTTTATTTTGGCAACTTTCATAAAATTTTGTATAGATTTTGAATTTATTATACGCCTATCAAGTTTATTCTCATCCGACCCACCGTATTGTGTATCTCGAAAACCGTTGTAGTGGAATCTTCTGAATTTGGTCTAATTTTGTACCACTTACGTTATTTCGGTTACAGAATGGAATCAAAGGCAATTTGAAAGCGGAATTTTATTATTTTTATTTCGGTCACATGGGAATGTGACATTTGCTAAATCCCAAAAAAAGTAATGTAAACGCTCAAGATTTTGAGGAAGATCGCAAATCTAATCGACGAGATTTCGTTTCAGTGTAAATAACTTGATTTTCAATACAGATCACCAATGAAAAAATGGGTAGAACTAGATAACGTGGCATTTCTTCTTAAATAGTAAATATTGGGTTTTGTATATTTCGAGAACTTTAATAATGAAATCTCGTAAATTAAGTCCAAATAACTTTATAATGATTAATGGAAGTGGTTTTTTCTACACTTAGTAAATATTAATTTTTGATTATCACGAAAATGGCAATAGCAGAAGACTCTAAATTTGACTTAAATCACTTCATGTCCAATAGAAATCATCAGAGAAAACATGAGCTAAAATAGTATTAGAATAAGAAATAATTATTAAGATAAAATCAAATATTAATAATAAATAGATAAATGTGTTATACATATCTGTGTTCATATGGAAGAAAAGCTTAAGTCGGAAAAAGAAGTTTTGAGATATTCCCAATTTTGTGTAATTTTTATCTTAATTCTTTTTTACAACAAAACTGTGACTTATTTTTTTAGTTTTGAAAAAATGTTGGTAAGCAGAGAACATCAACACCTTTCATAACTTAAGCGATTTTTTATACAGAGGTTTGCGTTTTACTGAGATTTAAGTATACTTAATCTCTTTTATTGCAATAATATCTACAGCTGAATATACATATTGTGAATAGGAATATTGTGAATAGGAATTTGGTTAACGTTAAGGTGAATACTACTCAGGATCACCAGAAGGTTAGGGTATACCTTTAGCAGAATGGTGTCAATTTTTACACGTATACTCCTAAGAAGCTTAAACCGTAATCGGTCGTGACGAAGGCCTTTCGGCCTCTTTTGAGGTAGAGGATTTGGATCAATATTTTAAAGGATTGGAAATAGATTTAGATGTTTTGAAGACCGTTAAGCTACGAGGGTATCAATGGCATGTCCTCGTGTCGAATAAATCTGATGTAAGCAGTCTCTACTAGATTAGGTACATATTACACTGCAGGGTAAGGATTCGAAGGTATAGACAGAGTGGCCTCACTCAGTGTCGCAATTGCCAGATGCTTGGTATTATTTCGACAAATTGCCGTATGCAATTTAGGTGTCTGAAATGCGGTCAGTCGCATGAGCCGGGGAGTGTGGAGTCCCGCAGAAGGACGGCAATAATATGGAGATCATTAGTACGGAACCTGTTACGGGGCAAATAGTGAGGACCATAGGTCTACCGGTGAGATGTGCGAATTTTAGAGAAGAGGGCCATGTTGCCAAATTGAGGAAAGGAGAAATAATAAGGATCAGGTGAGAGTACTGAGGTCAAGAGTTGCTGTTGGTTCTAGTGCCGTGGATGGTATAAAATTCTCCCAGTTAGTTGGTACAGGTAATTTGGATAAGGATAGTCGTACTGGAATTGGATCTGATAAGGGTATCGGCAATAGTGGTGTGAAAATGTTTAAAGTCGTGGATAGAGATTGTCAGAGGCTGTTGGGAAAGGGTTGGTCAGTTTGCTTCGCACTATAGCCGAATCTCCGGTGACAGCCAGAAGAGCAAGGCGTTGTTTCAATTGCTATTTAGTATTCGTTTGGATGGATAGGGATTTAAAGTGCGTCTTTGTTAATATAAATTCCCTGGTAGGTAGGTATAGGAGGCACTTCTTAAATGAGTTTATTGCGCGACATGGGCCTGATGTTGTGTTAGTGGTTGAACATAAGTAGAATTCTAGGCACAGGATTGGAATAAAGGGATTTCGAATATATAGACAGGATAGGATTAATAGTATGGGTGGTACGGCTATATGATCAGGGAGCGATTTAGGTGCGAGAGATTATATGTCGACATTGGTAATATAGAGAGCACTTTTGTTAGGGTGAATAGGATAGATGGTGGTCATTTGATATTGTGGACCCTCTATTTGAGGTCATCGATGCCCATGGGTGATTATGACTTGGACCGGATTTAAGGCGATATTAAGGCGATTATAGCAGGCGACCTGAATGTGAAACACTCGCATTGGGGTGGCTTGGTTGAGGCAGGTCCCTCTAGGGTAACCGCGATTGCTGGGACCCATATTATTATTTTTATTTGCACGATTAGTCTTGGCCTCGTTGGCGAAAGCGCGTCGGGAGATGGTTTCATGACTCATGATTATGAGTCTGATCACAGGTCAGGATAGATCGGATTGAGAGGATGGAAAGGATCCTTTCGGATCCTTCAGGAGGAACAGGTTCAATGCGAGATTGATACTGGTTAGGAGGTTGTAACTTACCCCTGGACTGGAATTCGTCGGTAAGGGAGATAGATAGTGCGATTGATGATATGACCCGGGCATACAGGAGGGCTAAGGAGGAGAGTATGAACCAACATACTCCGTCACGTTGCCACATGCTCGATTGCCTATTCATATATTGCGAGGAGGACGATACTGAGAATATTACATAGGACAATGGAAATGGATAGAACACGCTTAGGGCAGTTGTCAGGTACGTGAATAGAATTATTCAGGGGGCAATAGCAAAGGAGGAGTTACAATGGAGCGACTTGAGAGGATTAGGTTTAATAGTGGCATGTATAGGCATATTAGCCGATACATTGGTTTGACCGGGCGGAAGAAGATCAGTGAACTTAGTGACGCCGAGGGTAGGAGAATTCTGGCAGATCAGGAGAAGGCTGATGTGATGGCGGATTACTTCTCTAATGCGCTGGGAGCTGAACGTATTGGTGATAGATTATTTGAAGAAAGGGTAGCTGACACAGTGGCCATGTTGAAAAACTACGAACCTCTTATGGATTTTGGACCCCAGGTTTGTGCGAACGGTTCGAATGCGGTGTCGGTGTGCACCTTGATTGGTCCGGCAAAGTAGGGGCGACGTTAAGAAATTTGAATAATAAGAAGAGCTCTGGAGATGATGGGATTCCGAATTTTGTACTTAGGAGGACTGATGAGGGGGCCTGGGGATTTATTGCGGCATTATTTAATCAGTTTGAACATTAGTTATTTCCCTGCAGTATGGAAGTACTCGAGGGTAGTGCCGGTGGCCAAGCCTGGCAGGGACTCAATGGATAAAGGGGAATATAGGTCTATATCCTTATTGTCGAACTTAGGAAAGCTTTTCGAGAGGATGATATGTTGGCGAATTAAGGAACATGAATACAGTCGGATATTGAGGGATTTCCAAGTCTGCTTCAAAGAGGGATTGTCATTGAATCATGCGCTTCATGTGTTTTTGGATAGGATTAATAGAGGTTTGAATAGAAGGAGAGTGACCATAGCGGCTAGCACGGACTTCGAGAGGGCAGGATGTGATTGTATACAAAATGCTTGTAGGGCAACGATTTGATAGGATGATTATGAGAATTATATCTAGATTCCTTAGGAATAGGACATTTTCGGTCGAGGTTAGACGGCATAGATCCCAACCGTGCTAGATTACAGCAGGGGTACGTCAGGGCTCGATTCTGGTTCCAGTCCTGTACAATCTGAGGAGTTCAGTAGTATAGTTTCTAATGATGGTTGCCTGATACCTATTTGCCTGTTGAATTTGAGTGTCGAGAATATGGTTTAAGATGGGGGTGGACATGTGATAATTTACCATCGGAGATATAGGACTTCTAATTTTGTGAATACTGTGTATAGCATAGCTCAATGAGTGATAGGATATATTAATTAATTAATTAATATGGATTTGTTTAGAGGATCTTCTAATATTTTATTGTGTTATTTAGTTTTAAGTATTAGTTCTAAGTGTTGTGTCGTAGTTTTAAAATAGTTTAAGTATTATAATAACCCCGTTATTTTTACTTCCTTTTTTGCGGGAAAATAGAGAAAATAAGTGGTACAGGTGTCATTTGTAATATTAATGCCAATACGTATGTCCTGGTTACGAGTCATTTTTGTAATTAGTTTTTAGCGTTACATATTCTAGATCGATACTAAGTATATTAGAAATAAGTATTAGATTAAGTGAACTAAAATTTTGTAATTAATTAATAAGAGGAATTAAAAAGCATTATGTCAATAATGTCAAAATAAAGTCGAGTTTAGGCGTAAATAAGTGTTATATAAACGAATATTGAGATAAATAAGTTGGAGACTGTAAAGTTATAATTGTATACTGTAAAAAGTGAGAAAATAAAAACTGTAAAACAACACCAGTTGTGTTCATTTTATTTTGACGCAATTAAAAAGAACTTAAACGTTCTAAAAATGGTTAAAACGTAACAATATTTTATTGAAACTTAAAAAATATAATAGAGTAAAATTATTAAGTTTAACCCTTTCGGTACTTCGTTTTGTTTTTTACTTTAGAAATATATCTTTTCAGTGTTTAGCTGTCTAAACCTACTTAATGAATAATCAAAAGTACTTTTTTTAAATTTTATTTTCAAAAGTGATTTTTGGGCATTATATCATATAGCAAAATATGAATTTTATTCAGCTTAAACTTGGTTCGAGATACAGCTTATTGCTCTTAGTACCGGCAGTGGTTGCCTTATAAATTACTTACATAAATTTATTAAACAAAGTAAATTAAGTAAAAAAATATATAAAAGTATAAAGTAATATTTCTTTGAATATTACGAAACCCTTGGGACACGATCTCTTTGTGAGTCCTCATAACATACTGGCCTCACCAATCGAAAACATTTTTCTATTCATTTTTTCAGAAACCCACTACAAAAAATACAAAAATACAAAAAAGTAGCATCAATAAGTTTTCTGTCTAATAATGGAGTTAAAAATGGTTGTCAATTTAAGTTATATTACAACTATATAACTACTTATAATGATTGAAAAATGGGAATATATAGGTTGGACAATTTAAAAGTAAATTTAAAAATACAATAAACCAAAAACGCCAATTTATTTATTTATTTTTTTATTTAATTTTTTTGTAAAGTACAATTGTTCCGGTTAGAAATGAAATATTATTTTATTCATATGGCTGCCGCGGCTGCGATGTCAAATCGCAGCTTGTTGGCGGCCAACTGACATTATAACTTCGGCTAATTAAACGGCCATCAAACGTTCGACGCATCGTTCACATCAATACCATGAACAGCGGGCACGAAAAACAAAAAATCGATTATCATGGTGCGATAGGTGTCTCCTTTGACCATAACGGTTGAACCGACCTCATTTTAAAAGAAATATGGGCCAATTATGCCTCCACTGCACAAGCCGTATCAAACAGTCACCCGTAATGGGTGCATTGGCTTCTGTAAGACCACGTTTGTGTTTTCTGAGCCAAAAGTACGGCAATTTTGCTTATTAACGTACCCACCAAGATGAAAATGAGCTTCATCCGAAAATATACATATTTTTATTATATATATTTATTTGTATATTACGTTAAGGAGATATTGACTAAGAATATTATATTATAACTTTTTATATCATTAAGATATGTAGGGTTAACAAACACTCCGGGTATTAGCTAGTACTTAATAAAATTTGAATACAAACAGTTCATAAAGGAGATTTAATTAAGAAAACAAAAAATGAAAATAATTTAAAACCATAATGGAAAGTTTTTGAATTCGGTTATAGAATTTAGATTTAATGCAGTGTTCTTTCATTGCATTGCAGCAACGTAAGTGCAAATAAAGGAAAAAATTCTTCATTTCTTTTCAAATCACATGCATCCATAAATTGTATATGTATTTACTTACATATAGTGCATACGTATTTACAAAAACATTATTACTGTAAATATTATACGTTTTTCCATTATTAATTGAGCAGCTGTAATTGCATATCTCTTTTTTGCTTATCGCGAGAGAGAGAGAGAGAGAGAGAGAGACAGCATGTGTATTCAGACGTAGGGTGAGTGGGTAAGTGTGTTTTTCTACATTTATGGATTAGCAAACAAATGGTTGATTTCGTTCTGTCAGTCAGTCAACTATTCCAATTCTACAGATAGATTTTTGCCGTTTCGTTTTTAAAGTTTAATTTAACTTTTTGCCTTTGTTGCTGAAAATTAAGCATGAAAAACAATATTTTTGTTTTCACCATTTACTAGCAAGCAATTCGTAATGATTTTGTCAGTCTATGTTATACTATCATGCTTTTTTTCACTTGTAACCTATCAAATCAGAGCATTACATTTAAATTTCCAGTTCTTGACTTTTTTTATTTTAAAATAAATGAAAAAAAAGACCATAAACTTTTATACACTGCTTTGCTTTACTCTATGCTGCTTCATACATTAATTTCAAGTCCAATTACTTCCGTAAGCCCTATAAGCAGAGAGCAATGAAGAAAATGTGAAAAAGACTTGAAATTTTGTTTTTACGTTTTTGTTTATAATGTAGCGGCAATGACTTCTTGAAACCGTACAAGGATATGAACACCTGTGCCATTTTGTATTTCTGTTTATTCGAGATGTGTTGCCATTTTTCTTTTCTTTCTTGCTTTTAATTCCTGTACTTGCACATGTTTCGCTTATTTATGTCGTCGACATTGTCTCTGGCAATTTTAGCGTATTAAAAAAAAAAAATAAATAAATAAATAAATAAAATAATTCTTCATATAGGACCCCTTTTTAAACAAATTTAATGCTATCAAGTAGTACACATGCTTTTATACAGATATTACAGGACAAAAGGAAATCGTTTGTCCCGTGTTTTGAAACATAACTTTCAGTTGGTTAAACTTTTAAAGATTTACGAACATTTTAAGTGGTTGTATAGAGTTGCACATATGAACTTTATCTGGTGATGCTTTGAAAAAATATTTTTATATTTAAAGATCTTGTTGAAATTAACGAATGAATGTTTAAAAAAAATTCAATTTTTAAGAGTGACTCTAAACACTAAAGACTAGGTAAGTCAAATATCTAAAAATGTTGAAAACAAAATGGCTACAAATTAAATAAGTATGTAAATATTTGTATCGATGAAGAAAGTTAACTACGACTAAAGAATCCAAAAAAAAACTTTCTAGAAATATTTCGTTTCTAAAAGTGAAACTCGATATTTTCTTAAAAATTATTTGAGAATTAAAATTGTTGAAATTGTTGTGTGTTGAAAATGATTTCTGACTGTCAAAATGTTTTAACGTAATAATTATCATTTTAATGTTTGTTTGTAATACCATATAGTGAAGAACTACAACTATATACCCTTACTTTATCATAATAATTTCGTCCAAAGCGACCAGATAAATTTAAAAAGTAGAGTAGTTGCCGTGCTAAAATGTGATCAGAATTTTCTTTTTTTTTTGCAAAGAAATAGTTCAAAATTAAGCGGAAATAATTACAAAAAATTGTCAACCCAATATAGACATGTTTTAGTTAAAATTTAATTAGTTTTGAAGGCAATCCGAAAGAAACTAGAATTAGAATTTCTGTGGTCTCGTTAATTTTTTTTCCATCGAAATTGTTCAGCCCTTAATTCAAGCTGTGGTGTTTAAGTGAGCCAGAGACTGGATACTTTCATAGCATACTTTCATAATCACACGGTCTTAGTGAGACTGTTGTCTTGCAATTATGTGAGCCACTTCGACATTTTTATTTGCAAGCCTGAACCTAATGTACATACATCCTCCACCAAAATGATACAATGGCGTGCATAACCATCCGATGTAATAGAAGGCGCATGCCAAAGAATTTTTCGGCGTATAAGCATTTCAAAAGAGGTGACATCAGTTACTCCATGTAGGACTCATATTGTCGTATTCAGTTGACATGACAAGCAGGTTCAATTTAAGAAAGCGCGCTTTTCGAGCACTCTCTATAAAATTGAAAAATGTAATAGCTGGAAACGCTGTTCTTATTGTGCTTTCAATAACAATGTAGTTGCACAAGTATTTTATCTGTTCCTTTGCTTCACTTTGTTCCGTGATTGCTTTAAAATCTATCACGAACAACACAAATAGTAATAAACTTTTAAAATTAGTTGCATTTTACCTTATATTTTGAATAAAAACCGATTTACACCATATACTGGGATAGATCAATCTTAGTTCATAATCCACCAGAGACCACCATCCCTAATAGGCCGGGTATGATAATCATAGACAAGGAAGAACAAACAGCCAAGATAATCTCGCAGTGCTATACGACAACAATATACAAAATAAAATAACTACAAAAAAAGCAAAATACTATCAACTCTCGGAGTACCTCAAAAACACACAAAATCTCAAGAAGATAGACATAATTCCAATAATAATCAGTTCCTTGGGAACGATTCCAATAGAAACAACAGAGTCAATGGAGAGATTAAACCCGGCGAAAAAACTCACAGAGATGCAAAAATCAGTGCTAATTAGGGCGGCAACAATCATGAGGGAGGCAATTGGAGAAAAGATATAAAACCTGGATTATATCCCAACAGAGCGCCTTTGGTCATAGACCTGGTGCGTAAATTCCAGCACCTGTTGTGAATGCAAAATTCAAATAATAATAATAATAATAATTCGCTTTAGCCGAAAATGTTTAACACACACACAGTTTATTTTATAAAACCAAAAAGCGGTTTTATACTTGAATTAACACACATAAGCATGAAATTATGGTTGTCCAGGAACTGAAAACTATCGTCATATGAAATCCAAAATAACCTGAGTTGTGGCTTTTTGGATTTTATATAACGATGTGTATGTATATAAAAATAAGTTGTCTTATGCACGTCATTTTATAACTTGAGAGCCACTGAGTCGATTTACCAGCCAATACATGTGTTTTTATTGATGGTTTTGGTTCAACCTGGCGGTGCTACGGCCATATACAATTTTTATTTATATCCCTATATCTTAAAAACGGTAATAGTAAGAGTTTCTAAATTTGGCTCAAATAACTTCGTGTATACTACAAATCATCAGTCAAAAAGTCGGCGGAATTGAATAAGTGGAAGTGGCATCTCCCATATGATGTAAATACTGAGTTTTGTATATCTTTGGAACGGTAATAATGGAAGGTTACCAATTTAATCTAAATAACTTCGTAGACAATCATCATCATCAGTCGAAATATGGGCGAAATTGAATAAGTGGGTGTGACGCTTCCCACACAAAATAAATATTGATTTTTGTGTATGTAGAGAACGATTAGAATGCAGTATTGCCTCCAACAGAAAAAATTACACACAAAAATCTGTTTTTAAGAATTTTATACAAATATGAACATATAGTGACTCCAATGTATAATCGGACAAGAGTTTTTGTCATAAAAAAGTCCTCTTTACATTATAATATAATAAATACTTAAATTTTTCGGGGTGTTAATTATACATAATATGTATAACAAGTCCAGCATTTTATTCGATAACATCTGTAATTTTTATCAGAAATACAAAAATAACACATTTGTTATCTCAACGCATAATCGATTAAAGCAAAGTATGAATACTTAAACTGCAATAATTGAGTAATTGTTAATAGTTTACATAACTTTCGTAATACAGAACAGTCAGCGGCTCTTCTTGCGGCTCTATGGAGTTCTGAACTTTTGATAATATCGCCTTAAGCTGAACTAGTGTGTTAAACTTTTTCTGATAAACTCTTCTAGCCGATTCCTAATAAAGGTGTTCAATTAAATTAAGTTCTGGGCTCTAAGCAGGAGTTTTTGTAAGCTTGGGTCAAGTACGGATCAACCAAACCTTTGCATTACCCGACGTTTGCTTAGGATCATTGTCTTGATAGAATGAGAAATTGCTTGCAATACCCTCTTTCTCTGCACTTTGCTTCAAATTTTCTGTTCGAATATTAAGATAAACAAATTTGTTCACTTTACCATCAAAAAAATGTGAATTGTCGTTACCAGCATTTATGATACAGTCCCAAATCATCCTTCATGCTTAACAGTAGTTTCCGTATTTTTATGATTTATTTCGGTTTGTTTGCAAATCAGGAAATTTCGCATATCAAATTTCATATGACAAAAAAAAAACTAATATATAGCGATTAACATGTTGACGGCTATTTAAAAATGAAAACAAACTAAAATCAATATGAAAATTACAACAAGTAAAATTACACACAAATTATACATGAAGCTAATTACACACAGGCTACAAACACAATGGAAAATTTCAAACAATATGTGTATTTACACATACGGTGGCAACACTGTTAGAATGGCAGTTTCTGAACTTGGTATATAACAGGGCACACTAAAGAAGGTACTTGCGAGTCTACATATGTATATTTTTTGCTCATACATGTTTTAAGTTTGCAGCTGTCAAAGTTTACATTTTTACATCCGCCATTTTTTTAATACAAATCTGGATTGCCAGATTTAAAATTACAAAAATCGGAATTAGTTCATTTATAAAACAATGATACGTATCTAATTAAAAACTATATTATATATGTAACGACAAGCAAAACTTATGCTATTTAGAACAGTTTAAACAAATTTTTTTAAATAATAATTGCAATTGTTGCAAAAGATACCGTTATTGTTGTAGTGATTTTACTAGAAAAAAATTATAAACAATATACGTGCATATCTACTTGTATAAACACGTTAAATAAATTTCTAGCTTTTTTATTCTTTGTGTATAAATTTTCGTCTATTTTTATTTTCTTTAATTCTAAAACATTTAATCTAAAACATAAATCAGTTAAAACGTCTGAATGTGTTATAAAAATTGCTTATAGTATTTTCTCAAAATTCTTAAATGCACTTCTACTTCAAAACTTTTAAAAGTTTTGTAAATTCCAGTTTTTTCGAACAGATTCGGTAAAATTTCTGATAAATACTGCCGCTGTGGTATGGTAGGTGATCTACCAACCGGAGTCCAGACCATCTCAAAAAAGAAAAAGTTCTTTCAACAGCAATATACTATACTCGTATATATAAATAATAATTTCCCTTATATTGCCAAGATATTTTTAATTAAAAATACTGATGTGAATATTCTTATTGATGAGTATATACATATATATGCTAAACATACATTTCATTATATAATTATTATATATAATGAAATGTATAAATGAAATATTAAAACTTAATTTGAATGTACTCTGCTTTTGGAATTTATTAACCTTCACTTTAAAACACTCTTCGGTATTCTTATAGGATCTTTCCTAATGATATTTTATATCCATGTAAAACTCAGTATTACCTTTATTTGGTACATCGATTCAAAAATTTTTAGATGAAATCTATACTTACCGATAAAACAAAACGTCTGGCAAAACTATACATTATCAGCTGTCATTGACATATTAGAACTGGTTGAAAAACAATAAACAAAAACAAATTGACTGTTGTTCTTGTTATTGTTTAAATTGTTGTAGATCTGCATGTATGTACCTTATTTATTGTGCCATGGTATATAATTTTAATGCATTCCTTTAAATTTTTCTTATGAGGAATACATTCGATAGGTATACAACAGAAAGGCTACCACAAAAAGTATGTACACATGCAATTTAATTCTTAAGGTCAATTAAACAAATTAACAATCACCTAAAAGACTTACACAAACTTCAGCTGATTAAAATATCATAATTCTATGATAACTAGGGATGCAAACGATGCATCGATGTGTAACATAAACATCGGTTGATGGCAATATATGTACACAATTTTCGATATATGTACACATTGCACTATACATATACGAGGGCGGATTAATATTGAAGCTACCTAAGTAGGAAAAAAACATTTTTTTTTCAAAAACCATTCATTTCTCAACTTAGTCTCCTTTTAGCTCAATACACTTAGTAAGACGATTTTCCAACCTTTTTATACCATCTGAATAATACGATTTTGGGAACTCCTCAAAATACGCATTAGCTTCGGTAATCACTTCTTCGTTTGAGATGAATCTTTTTCCTGCGAGCTATTTTTTCAAGTTTGGAAACAGGAAAAAGTCACTAGGGGCTAAATCTGGACTATAAGGTGGATGATCAACCAATTCGAAGTGGATTTCTCGTAGTTTTAGCATCGTATCTAATGCTGTGTGAACCGGTGCGTTGTCTTAAAGAAAGAGCACTTTTTTCCTGTTTAAATGTGGTCGTTTTTCCTTGATTTCATCAACCAATTGTGATTGTGGTTCCCTTTTCAAGATAATCGATGAGCAATATTTCGTGTGGATCCCATAATACAGTGGTCATAACCTTTCCAGCCGATTTCGCTCTCTTCGCCTTCTTTTGGACTTCCTGTTGATGGTATTGTTGCAGTGCTTGTTCGGCCCTGTTTAAATTCAGCAATACAATATTTTATCATATAATCTGACGGAGCAGATTCGCCGTAATGTTTATCAAGCTTTACTTTTGTCTCTGTTGCCTTTCGTTTTGCCTTTCAAATAATAGTGTTTAATCACTACCTTTTTTCCATTTTCCAAGAAACACAAAAGTTGCTTACTTCAAACGACTGCAACAAATAAACTAATCGATGAATTGGGCTAAAATTTTAACAGCTGATGTTTGACAGATCGTAATTTCTAGGAAAGAAAAAGTTTTTGTGTTTATGCTGCCATCTAGCGCTAGGTAGCTTCAATGTCGTCATATGAATTTAAAAAAATCTCTGGGTTACACTAAAAATATGTTATAGGAGAAGAAAAAAACTTTTTTAATAAGAAATGCTTTTACATAAAAAATCAATCCACATTTTTGTCATAAAGTTGTAGTTTTTGAATTTTGGAACATGTATTTTGATACTGTGTACCGTAATCAATCGTTTAAATTGCAGCATATATTTGCCGTTGCACTAAAGTATTGCCTCTAGGTTTTTAGATGTGTTAGAATTCATCGAAAACACTTCGATGTATCGACCTTATTACACTATACGACAAGCAAAAATACCTTGATATTCAATATATTTTTTTAATGCGCTATGGTCGCCTAACAGCACATATCACATTTTAGAAAACAAAATCTAAAAAAAAAACATCCATAGAATCTCAAATACTGATGATTTTTGACGTTGGGCGACCATAGCGCATCAAAAAAATAGAATCTAAAATACTGATGATTTTTGAAGTTGGGCGACTATAGCGCATAAAAAAATATATAGTGGTTATCCAAGGTTAGACAATTTTTTTACAATTTGTTGCATAGTGTCACCGATGTTGCATCCATAACGATAACGGTTAATAAAAAAATTTATTTTTCTTTGAATTTACAATCAAATATATTTTTTTAATTTGTTCGTCCAACGATCAGAATTCTGCAGGAGCGATCTAGAGGAAAATACTTCGTTAAGTCTTCGGTTCTCTTCAAGTAGGAGATGAGTGCATTATACGTTGGGACAGCGAGCTATATGAGCTATACAGGGATGTGGATAAAGTGAAGTGCATTAAAATAAAGACTCTGGCAAGGCAAACTTTTATCCGGTATCATGAAGTGAAAGGCGGGGAAGGGGACGTTGCAGGGGCGAAGTGTTGCAGAACTTGACGGCCATGGGAATCTCAAGCTGGTGCCAGCTAGCGAAGGACTAATCGAGCTGGCGTGCTTTTATGGACTCTGCCCAAACCGACAACCGATTGTAGTATAACATAAGTAAATAAGCAGGAAAGTAAGTAAATGGAATAAAATCGTGTAAAAACAGCAACAATTTGCTTTTTCTAGACCGTGTAAAAGCGCGAAAGATAACTCAGCCAGGCAGAAACAAATGTTTTGTATTCCTTTTTAAAATAACTTCAGTTTTCATATAAAATTTGCTAAAATTTTTAATAATTTATGAATTTTCAATTCGCTTTAGCTCAATGAGAAAAATTTTCCAAATTATTTCGATAAACTTTCGTTATAAAATTCAAGCCAATCAATGAAAAAATCAATTTTGTATCGTTAGAAAATTTAGAGAAAAGCTCAATTTTAAATAAGAATTCCAATACATCGAATGAGAGGCTAAACTTATGTAAAAAAATTAAATTGAATTTTTCATTAATCCTTTCACATTTCTTTTCCTAATTTATTGCTCTACTTATTTATTCATCTTCATCTTCGTCTTCATTTCTAATAGGGCAAATATTTATTTTTCTCTAATTTAAGAAAGGGAAAGAGGAAGAAAGAGAGAGTAGGTTTAGAAGACCAAAATTAGTTGTGCCATTACTCAATTCGGAGCATACAAAACAAAATATTTACGAAAAATTAACAAAACAAAAGAAAGGAATAGAAGAAGAGAGAAAAGAAATAAATTCATTCATAAAATTTATTTTGAGTTGTCTGTCTACAAGCAAAGCAAAGTAAAGCCAGCCGGTAATTTACAGAGTTTGAGTGTTTGAGTGAGTGTGCGTAGTAGTGGGGAGATGTTTGTGTTGTTACAATAAATACAATATATGTTACAAGGTGAAGGTAAAATGTGAATAATAAACAAGAACAACAATAACAAAACAGGTATGGGCTTTTTAAAATTTGTTGATATTGTTATTGTTTTTAAGACTAAAATTATTGTTTTGTGTATGTGTATATGTGTGTGTGTGTGCGTGTGTGTGTGTGTGTGTGTGTGTTAGCTACTGACAAAAACACGAATAAGAAAGAAGGCAAGAAAAAGAGAATAAGAAAGAAGGCAAGAAAAAAGAGAATAAATAGGTATGTGTTATAGCCGATAACAGTGTTTACGTTGGCAGCCAATTTTTAAGTGGTAGTTTTTATTCTAAAAACGGAAATAGCATATGTTATTATGTTTTTTATTTTTTATTTTATATATTAATTATCAAAACTGTTTTTTTGCTGGCAAATAAAAAGCTTTAATTAAGAATATCTAACAGAGATAAAACATAAAAAGAAAAAGGAAAGATTTTAATGAAAACTATTCAACTAAAGGACTAGCCATAATATGCTTACGCTAGCTTAAGCAAATCAAACGTGTATAACTGTAATTTACATAACAAACTTTAACTGAAGTTTTGTTAAGCTTCTTTTATTTAAGTAAACATAACACACGTACAGGAAGGAACCTACTGGATATGTCACGCAGCAATATTATTAGCAATATAGAACGCTGCAGTAGTTCGGAAGTATACTTGATAGTCTTTCAGAGAAAATTCAATAGACAGCATTAACCTGTTCGTTCGACCCATCAGTCATATTCGATAGAATACCTTGGTGTCCTATATTTAATATTTTTCTCACAGTTTGAATAGGTCCCAAACCCTAGCATGTCCATAGCTTTACAATTTTGATGTTAGGTCAAGAACGAAGTACTATATGTGCTCTATTTCAATTCTGGTTCAAATAACTGAATAGCCGTTTTGGAGCCTTATAAGTAAAATATTATATACAGAATATTGTTTAAGACTTTGTTGAACATAAAATTTTTAAATTTATAAATTGTGCAGAATTAATAAGTGTTTTTTTAAGCATATCAAAATTTTGAGAACGGCCTTAAGTATTTATTTTAAAGTTAAAAAATATGTGACTATTATGTATTTTTGTATACAACTTTATTAATGCTATTGCCTGTTATATGCACTAAACAATGCGAAACTTGCGTTAAAAATAACTTTGGTACTATGTAAGGATGAGCTTTACTTCAGATACTTTTTTAATAAAAAAAATAAAATATATCTATGGCAACACTATTAATATATTAATTTCTTCCTGAAATGCCTATTTATGACATATAATATCATATATACCAGAGTGCATATTGTTTACCAGAGAGGAAAATAAAGCCTTTAAACGTAATGAACACTCTTTAAAAATGAAACGTGACTGAATAAAAAAGGTCGATTTCCTGTTAAAAAAAAAAAAAAAAAAAAAAAAATAGTAATAATAAAAATGAATTGAAAATATTTGGTTTAAATATTGTTTGTAATAAGACCCAATTAAACAGGAATTTAAATTCTTTATAAAACAGCAGCGTACATACATATAAACACTGTGGTGCAAAAGTGAGCCAATGTATGTAAGTAAAATTTTTGTTAATGTTCTCCTATTTTTCTGCTTGTTTTTTTTAAAAAAAAGAAGACTTTTTGAATTGTTTGATTTAATATTTTGTGTTCTCTTAAAAAAAAAACTAATAATCATCACTTTATTCGGTACCGATCTAATTAACTCAGTTGCATTGGCCGACAAATTGGCCAAAAAATACAAAATTATCGCTGCTTTAGTAGAAATACTTTTGTATTTAACATTATTAGTTTGGAAAACTTAAGCTTTTCATGGATTTGTTGTTTATATACAACATAACTATTTGAGAGCACGTTTCTCATATCTACCGACAATCTCTTTTTTATCGAAGTAATTTATAATAAAATGTTATGAAGAATTAATGCCTAAATTTTTATAAAAACTTAAGATAAGTGCATGACAATTTTTTTTAGTTACAATAGTTTATAAACAAGTGAAATATAACAAAAAAAATATATATGAACATTTTAATCGGGCTATATTATGGGACTACAATTTATCTGTGATACATATATACATGGCGCATAAACGGGGTATTTTCTTCAATATTTTTTATTAAATTTTTCTTTACTTTCGCGTTTTTTTCCAGCCCTTTACTTACTTTTTTGTACCTTTATTTATGAAACGATAAAAGTGTTTAACATCAAGAGGAATGCAAGAAATTCTTAAGTTTGATTGGGATGACTTTGTTACTGAGCCAGAATCTGAAATGTTATTGATAAAAACTCTAAGTGCATATCTCTGGCAATATTTTTGAACAGGGTTGAGCTGCTTGATGAATCAGAAAATCAGGGCTTAAAAATAAAGATGGAAAAAACTATGAAATAATTCTATGGAAGTTGATATGGAAGTATAAACCCCTAGAAATACTTCAGAATAAATAAAATATTATTAAAAAATATATAAATCTATTGTTTTATTCTAATAAACAAAATTGGCTTTTTATTTCTAAAAGCTACGCTTCGAGTTTAAATTAACGTTTCTTTGTTTTTATCTTATTATTTATTTGTGGATATTTTAGCTCTATAGCCTTTACTGTCAGATATCTTAATAAATCGCTAAATAACCGAACCAAACGAAAGGGTTGAAGTGAAATGTATCTGATATTTATTCTCACTTAGCCACTGAACGAAATACGAAGTTTTATTGCTTTCATTGCTCGCTGAATATGTTCCACCGATCTCAACGTTCGTAATATCATTTATGCACTTCAGATGTAATGATTTTGATATGAAAAAGGAAAACTTCCCAGGTTAGGCAAAAATGTTTGGAGATGATGAATTGAAGGCATTACTCTATAAAGATTATTTTCAAAATCAAAAAGCTATTAAAGCTGAAAAAAAATTGCATTCTTTTGGCACGAAATCCATATGTTACTGGAAGGATGGGGAAGGTCATAGCATACTCACAACAAAAAGCTTAAGTTAAGGTAATAAACGTTAAGAGAAATCATTATATTTATTTTTTGCTTCGAGAAAAAAGTAACCAAAATTTAAAAAAAGTACACATATACACATCAAAGAAAAAAATAACCAATTTGGATTAAAAATAACCAAAACGGTAACGCTGACGATAATAAAAGTCGTACGACATGACAAGTTTTCGTGTCGAAGTGAGCGGATAGTATCGTGTAAACTCCATATGTAATGAGAGCGTACGACATTGAGAGAAAATACGATTCAAAATTTGGCTGTCGTATGGCTGTCCTTGATTTTGAAATTTTTTAAGACCATTAGAATCAGGGGTGCATTTTTATGTAAATAAATAAAATACTGTTGATACCTTTTAAAACAGCTGCTTTTATATTACTTTTTTTTAGTTTAATAAGTTTGGTTAAATAATAAGTCTAGCTTCCATAAGTTTTTTTTCATATTGTGCGACTTGACACAGGAGCTATAAGTTTATTTTTAACGTTTTCTGATGACTTTATTCAAACTGACAGTTGTTCCACGCTTTCTTCCCATAGTCTCTGCAGTTTTCATTCACTGGATCTCATTCATTACTTTGGTTTTGGAGCACTTTATGGTCTAAACATTTTCGCTATATATAAGGAATACTCTTCCATCAAAAACCTTCAATACGAAAAATTTTATGATAAAAGATACTGTTCCTATTATTGGTTCCAACACTGTATATTTATTATTATTCTTTCCATTTCACTTAAATTCTAATATTGTTGCCACACGTAGCACTTAAAATAATCCGACAGTATCGATAGCTTTTTTTCAAACTTACGAAACTATCGAATGGACCGACTATCGATAGTTTTGCAGCTCTACTGAAGAAAGTTTGTTTCTTTTTGTTGTAATTATGGTTGCCGTTTGGAATAATGAAAACAAAGAGTATGATATTTTTTTTTTATACAAGATTTTTTAGCATTGTTAATTTATTACAATTTCTCAAGTTTTTTATAGAAAATGGAATAAAAACAATTTTCCAAGAATCATAAAAGCAATATCAATAAATACTGTATGACATTTATATTGAAAGACTTGAGCGATACAGTTGATTTTGGTAAATTTCAGGAAATTTGTTTGGTAGGACTTTTTTTTCGTTTAGCAATCCTGGTCCATGGCTGTAATATTCACGAACAGAATAAATAAACAGCCGAAAAACTTCGTAGTCTGTACAATATGAACGAGCATCGCTGATTTAAACAGATTGGTATATTCTGAATAAGAGAACCGAATAAATTATTGAATCAAAAAATTCAAAGTCTTCTTTTTGTAAAACAAGCAGAAAAATAAAAGAACATTTACAAAAAACGTGAACGTTGGCCCACTTTTTCACCACAGTGTATATTATAAGAGCACGTCGCAACTACGAATATTTTTTTATTTAAAACTAAAAGAATGGTTAAGAAGGACCATGACAAAAATAATGGTGGCAGTAATATTGTAATCCTATGTGTGTTATTTAAAAAAGTATACAAACATACATACATACTACATACACACATTTGAACGAACATACATTTTTATTAATTTTCTTTTTTTCAAACAGGAAAGTATATGTACATGTAAAACAGGGTTGAAATCAATTGGCAAATTATGGAGACAACAATACTCCAAATGCATTTACTGCAACAGTGTATTTCTCAGTTATGGCATATATATACAAACTGAATACATGATAGATGAAACTTCAGCAATATGACCACCATCTCTCATCTAAAATTTTCATTTTGAGAATTTTTTTATAACTTTTTGAAGAAAAAAAATTGCTCTAATCTTGCGCAAAAAATTTTTTTTCGCAGCTATGTCTTGAATAACTCCGAAAAAAAAAATGATTTTCAGGTGATTTATATGATTTTTCCTAAACGTTTGGTTGTACTTGGATCAAAATCGGGCAAGTCGTTTTCAAGTTATGATGAAATATAGTGACATAACTGCCATGCGAAAAATTTGCCACGCCCATAAAAACAAATTTGAGCCTGATGGAAAAATTGAAAACAAATTTTAATTTAGCGCATCATATAGTTTTAAATATTTAAAGGCGTGTTTTGCTGTAGACTAGTGTTATTTTACTAGAATGGCTGTTCTATTCAGGTAGTGTTTCGGCCATTTTATAGTCACAACAATCAAACTAACGAAAGGGCTACTCGCAGTGCAGTTAGTAAATTTAAGTGCGCTTAATTAATTCATCCAAATATAATTTTCAGCGATGAGTCTTATTTCTGGATAAATTGTTACGCCAACAAGCAAAATTGCCGATTATATGGCAACATCAATTCACTATAATGGCATGGATTTTTGGCTGTCGGCGTTATCGGTGCTTATGTATTTGAGAATAACTTGGCTAGTCCACGGATTTTTATTCAAAACAAACTTAGAAAAAGTTTTCAAAAATACATGCATACATACATACATATTGCTATATTTTTACCCTTTAAAATGTTTTAGTTCTTTTAAATTGCTTATAAAATAAAATACAGCAAATTTGTTATTTTGTCCAACTTATTTAATTTTCAGTTAATGCACATACATATTTACTCAACACTTAATACACAAACAAATAACTTTCTTATGTTCCACACGAGTGTGTTTTTTGACTGGCGAGTGCCACGGCTTATATAATTAATTAACATGAGATTCGAATGTTGTAGTACATTCTAAAACCTACTGTTCAGTTGCGGTTAATTCCCATACTTGATTTCAAGATTTAGTACATGTTTGACTCATAGTTGTATTGATAGCACGATTCAAATATCTACAACCGTTGCATATTTAACAGGGTGGTCTGATTGATAAATTATCCATTACAACTTGTTTGTAGTTTTGTAGTTTTACTGTTTGTTAATAAAACTGGATTAAAAACAAAGATATTTCCAACACAACCTTAAAAAAATTATCGTATAGGAAGTTCGTTCATAAAATCAGGTTACTTTCGAAATTTCTCTGATTATCTACAAACGAACTACATTTTTCCTTTTGTTTGGTACACCTATCGTAAATATTATTTTAAATCTTTATCATAGAATTCTTTAATTGTTATCGTCCTTTAAATTGAGAATATAGTTGGCTAAAAAATGAATTTGCATCAAGATTTGTTTAAAAAATTTAATAAATTGTTCTATTGCACTCAAAATATTAACAATGTTACTTCGAAACAAAAATTTTTAAAATTGGTTAAAACTTATAGCAAGAAGGCGCTGAAAAAAATCATTCCGAATTCAATTAAGAGCAAAGATTTCTTAATGTACCGTCACGAAAATGGATCATCATAATAAGAAACAAATTAAAAAAATGATTGGCATAAGCGATTGATGAATAACTGGCTATTTTTCGAATGAAATTACAAGACCTCTTATTCCTATTCTTATTAAATTATTTTAAGATTATTTTCGTCTTCAGGTTAAAAATTTAGCATATTTTGATAATTTTTTTTAGATTTAAAGGCTATTGCAATAAAAAAGTTTTACGCATCTAATACTCAAAATCAAATCTACTTTGTAAATAAATTTTATCGAAATCTAGTGGAATTATTGATGAAACTCTGAAACTCTTACAAATTGTACGAAGAACTGCAGTGCAGTACAAGAAGAAAAAAAGGAAAAGAAATTAAATTACGGGAAGTCTCTATCCGAATACTGTGCCACACATTTTGAATATTTTCCCATAACCGGTTTTTATTACTGCAAGGAAACTTGGAAACTTGTCTGTTTGAATCATTCCAGAGGTTATTAATTGGTTTCAACTCGGGGAACTGACTTGGCCATTTAATAACATTTATCTTTTCTTGACGAAACCATGCACTCACCAACTTTGATAAGTATTTTGGGTCGTTATCCTGTTGAAATTTTCATATCAGAGGCCTATTTTCTTCGGCAAAGGGTAGCTAATACATTTTTGTTTACAAATTTGTCCATTGTTTGCTCTATTCGATGAATTGGACCTACTCCATACCAGGAAAAGCAACCCACATTATGACATTGCCTCCTCGATGATTGATGGTTTTTCTGTGTATCCACTATGAAATTCTTTACATTTTGGCCGACGAACATTTCTCTCTGCATCGGTCTCAAACAAATTGATTTTGGTTTCGTCGCTCTAAAGGATATCGCGTCACTTTTTTCTTCCCTCTGATCCACAGCAATCTTTGTGAGCCAAGGCAAAATTTTTACTATTCTTTAAATTATTTGTTTTACTTGATTGTTTTCTGCAATCAATCTTTCTAGCAATCACCATATAGGTATAATAATAATAATTCCCGTTTCTATTTTTCGACTCATTGAAAGCGACCTACATTTCAAAGCCGGCTCCGAACGTCAAATTCATCAAGGAGGTTTTCAATAGTAGTAATATTCATAACCAATTACTAATTAATGTTCTGAGGTTATTCCGCCGAGGATCTCCACCACAACGGCACACTTGTATGTATAATTATTTGATATTATTTTCAATATTCTAGTTTAATATCGCAGGCAATTCCGAAAAATGCAATTTTTTCTCTTTTTATTTCAGTCAAAAATGTTGTATAAACACTCCGTATTTTGAGCCAGATTTGAAATCTAGTCTGCTAGAATTCGGTGTTGTGTTGATGGGCTATATAGTAAACTGTTATAATGAAATTTTAAAAGAGGATATGTATCGCTCATTTACTTCTGTAATGTCATAAATTAAAAATCATGACTTTTTAGTTAAGTATTCAACAACATACGGAATGCCGTGATCCACATTGTGTACATAATTCTTTGTTTCATACACAAATTAAGGGCACAGGAACGAAGTGTAAATTAATATATCAGTGCTAAATAATGGCAAATTGAAACTTCAAAACAGACCTCATGAAATATTTTGTTTGTTAAGTTATGACACTATACGTATAGAGTCACAGAGTCTAGCATTGGAATTAGGGGATTTTTACGGGTTTTTCTTTCGTGGAAATTTCTTTATGCATGACTATCCTTTTGGAAAAACTTAAGTTCTTTTTTATAATTGATCATTTAATAAGTAAATATTATAAACATACGTATGTATGTATGTATGTATAATGGCCTTAACATCGATTTTGAAATAAATTTGATAAACAAAGTTTTTATTGTTTTAAAGTTCTGTTTTACATGTTAGTAATAAATGTAATGCAGGATGTAAATGTTCGCATACACACTCAGAGGTATTTTCATTGTTCATGTTCATGTTCATGTTTATTTTTATTTTTAATGTACAAGTAATACTTTGGAATTGAGCTGCAACATACAATGCAGATGTACATACAACATACATACATACGTAATGCAGAGAGAGCCACTCAAGCGTGTATTAACCCCACCTATCCTCTTACCATAATTCTGTGGAAAACGTTAACAACAAAGCAAAAAAAACGATGAAACGCATCAACTATGTGCAAATTTAATGCAAAATAAGGAATAATATGTAACAACAAAATTCTACTGCGAATGTTGGTTATTTTAAACCTAATACTATGACAACAACGACAACTACTAGCACTGGTACTACTACTTAAACAATTTTTTTTACTACTTTCATATTCATATGAAATTCATTTTTTTTTTTTACTCCTTTTTTCTCCTATTGATGTCGTTCGTGTTGCTATTTTAGCCACTGCAGCTGTTTTGTTACGCTGCTTTTGCTCGTTTTGCTACTGCACATGCACATGCATTTTCGTTTTTTTCTTTTTTTTTTTGTCTCACTAAGGCAGTAGAAATATTTTAAACTTCACCAGTATGTGAGTGGTGCATCGTGTCAGTGTGATACGAAAGTACTGTCATAAGGATTCATTGTACGAATCTTTTTAATTTTTTTTTTTTTTTCATTTTCTCTCTTTCCTAAAACACATATGTGTTCAACAGCTATAACAGCATAATAGACCTTGCAACCATTTTATCCCTTCTATTTCAATGCACTTTCATACAAAATAAAATTAAATTCAAACTGCATTGCATATTTGTAGGTCTGAGTTTTATAAGAATCCTTTACATGGAAGCGTATATGTACATATGTGCAAGGGAGAGTGAACGTGCGTATGTATAAATTGGATAAAAAGAAAATTAATGTGGAGAAGCGTTGTGCAAGCATTGCACTTGAAAGCAAACAGAAAACAAGGGCTTAAATATTGTTGTTGTTGTAAATATGGTGTTAAAACATGCATAAGTAAAGGATATTCAGCACATCACCTCCTACAATTCGCTATACATACTCGCATTAATAAAACATTTAAAATTTAAATCCAACAAAAGCATTCGTTTCATTAATGACCGTTTGTTTAATGGGGCATTTGGAAGAGATTTTACTGTAGATTATGTAAAGGGGGAGGCCAAATAATTGGCTTCAATGGAGCAAAATGAGTTGAAAACGTATATGCACTTCTATTGAAGGTATATTATTGCATATGTTGCACTGTGTCTGGCTTCTGGTGTCTGTTGGAAATAAACCCTTATGGTGAAGGCATTAAACAATTAAAAATTCTTTAGTAGAATTTTTAGGAATATGTATAAGGGAAGCATCTCTTAAAGAAAATGACGCTAAAGGAAACTGTTATTTTTTTATATTTTCTTTATTCAAATAGATATGTATGCATGTACATACATGTACATATTTTAGATACTTTTGTCATCATACTGCTAATTTGTTTACTGCAGGTATTCACAGTGATTTCATACCAGCAGAGTAGGAAGAATCCTCGATTTGAATTCGTTCGTAAAGTACGATTCTTCTTGAGAGTCAAATTTTAAGAGAATTTAAAATACGACTCGTGATATGAATCAAAAACGAAAGATTTAAAATAAAGAATAAAGATTTAAAATAAAAAATAAAGAAATAAAGAGTCGAGTCGATCAAAGAATAGTTTGAACGAAAAATATGATTCGTGCTCACGAATTAAAAAATAAAACTAACGGGCACGAGACATAAAACGAGCGAACTGAAGAAAATTCTACTAATGAGCCGAGTTTTTACGTACCATGCTTCATACCACCTTTGGTCTTTATATTGCAATGTTTACTTATTTATTCTTTGTTTCAAATCTTACAAAGGTTTTCAATTGGATTTAGAACCGATGACTGATTTGGTCAGTCTAGGAGAGTTATACCATTTTCCTGGAACCAATTTTTGACACAACTATATGTATGTTTTGAGTCGTTATCCTGCTGGTAAACTCAAGCGGTGTTTTCTCTAGTTTATAACAACATTGTGTTGTCAAATATGTTTTTGCACTCAAACCATGTCATAGTACCGGTAATATGTTGAATAAGATCAACACCATACCAAAAGAAACATTCCAACACCATAACTTTGCTATCACCATGCCTTGTGGTCTTTTTTGTGAAACGGATTTAAAAGTCCTTACCCATGAGTCGACGTACATCACGTCTGTTATCACTTCCAAGCAAATTTATTTTTTTTGTATCTCCACAAGATACTCTGCCACCTCTTCACACCTAATGATTGGCATCAACGCAAATGATTTTTGCGAAGGACAGACAATCTGGTCTTAAGATTTTCGTTCCGAAGCAGGTAAACTATTCTGGCCATTTCGCCTGGTAAATTAGTGCACTGTATTCTTTGGTTCGAGCTGATAATACATTGTCTATACTGGCAAAAAAATTTTCTAAAGGATATATTTTGGCGAGAGTGACATGACAATGTGATTATTTGCCGTCAGTTATGTTTTTCTTGTCCTTCTTCGAGTTTCCTTATCTTTTTCTGCTTGGAAAAAAAAACAGTGACCTATACAATGATTTAGATATCAACATAGTTGGCGAATGTATAATACCAGTCTTCTATCTTCTGGAGGACAATGCTGCTTTCGACCCATCTGTCAAAACAATTTCATTTAGTTTAGCTTTAGAATAATTTTTATGTAAATACCTACTATGGCAAATAAATTAAAAAACCTTCTCTTAAAATTATAAAATATCTCAATATATAAAATGTACTCTTTACTGATCAAGGTTAAATTGCGCTTTTAATATAAAATTAAGAAACAAATTAAAATTAAGACGATTTTCGTAACAATTTCTTTTTAAAACGGTGTCTCCAAATTGTCGAAGTTGCCATACCAAATGAAATAAACGAAAGTAGGAAGTGGAGAAGAAGGAGAAGTAAGTACATACATATGTATGTATGTTTGTATTATTTTGACCATACGTGTTTATACATACATACGTAAATGTAAAAAAGAATATTTCAAAGCTTTTAATCAACTTTTATCAAATTCTAATTTGAAATATTATATGTATGTGTTATACCTACTGGCAGGTAGGTGGTTACTGCAAATTACAGTTATTAAATTTAGTAATTATTTTTTCATAATAAATAATAGGTATTAATTTTTGTATTAAGTTTTGAAAAATATTTTATTCAAATAATTAATTCAAAAAGTTTAAGCTTCATTAGAAAAAATAAAAAATAAACTACTTTCATGATAGGTACGTACATATGTATGTACTTTTAAAGCCTATAATACAAATCTTTCCCGCCATTTAACTTTTTAGTCCGGCCACACAATTCAATTAATCAACTGTATTTGAATCTATTTTTATAAAATTTCGTTTTCTTATACATGTGCACGTTCGCTTATACTTATGTATCTATCTATGTATATATTTATAAGTATGTATTTTACAAAATAACTGCTAAAGCGTGTGCGATAATGCGCATGGACTCTTGTTCAATTACAAAAAAAAAAAAAAAATACGTACCTATCTTCTCATTGGAATCATGTGCTTAAGTGACGTAGATAGACGATTACATACATTTGAGTATTGCACTGCATGTTCATCATAAATTCATTGGGGGTATAAAGAATTAAAAATAGCCAACAACAACAACAACAACAACAACTAAAGACTTACTATTTTCTTTGCTCTTCTTATATTCTTCCTTTTCCTCCTCTTTCTCTTGCATACACTTCTTGTTTCTTAAAATACACACTTTAATCTCTTTGTATTTTTTTTTTTAATAACAGCACTTCGTGCATGTGTTTCAAAACTCAAAACAACATGTGTGAAAAGCTTACAAGGCATACACACTCACATGAATTTAGTATATTTTAATATATAGAAAAGTTTAAAAAGAAATCAACCAAAATCGAATAAATATGTATGTGTAGAAAATAAAAGAAAACACTGTGCATGTACATAGACAGTTATACGAATACATACATACATGCATTCACGCATACATAAATGTATAAAAAAACACACATGCACATATGTATGCATGTTAGTACGAATACAATGTAAGTAATTTGCTGTGCATTTATTACATATGTACATACATACGAATGTACATACGAGCACTGTAGTCTATTGAATAATGTTGTCAAGTGTAAAACTTGAAAAATAGGAGGGGAAGAAGGAAAGAATGAACAAAAAATAAAAGACAAATAAAGAGCGCCATGGCTTCTTAGGAAAAAAAAACTACAGTAATAGTGAAATGAAAAAAAAAAAAAAATTATGAAAATAAAAGTGTAAAATGGCAGGCCTAACTGTTTACACACACACACACACACATGCAGTGGTGGACATTGGTTTAGCACATTACCTATGTGTACTTTATGTAAACAAAATGATTTTTACATGTTTATTATTTAAATCATTTCTATGTCCTAATGTATCACTCGTGGTCCAAGGAATACATGGCATTAGTTTACTTTAGTTCGTTCATTTTGTGTCAAAATTGAGCAAAACCCAAGTAAACTTGGCATAAATTTAAGAAAAATATTTTTCTTTCAGCAAAAAAAAAATACTGACTTATTTTATTCAAAGCTAAGTATTTGGTAGCATAACCCTTTTACTTAATAAGATGTTCACATCTCATTGCCATACTGTCTATTAGTCCCACGCAACGTTCCTTTGGTAATGCTCATTATTTCATTCAGATTTTGGGTTTGAAAACAATATTGTGTTGCTCTACATTATTCCATGGGTAGATCTGATGGTTAAGCTGGCTGCTCTAAGCAACACTTCAATGTACGTGAAATGTATTTTGGATAATTACTTTTATATTCTTTGCAAATGGAAGTCATTCTATTCAAAAGTATTTCCTTCTAAGCCTACTGATCCATTTGCGTACCTATCTTGATTAAAGCTGTGCCCAATCAAAAAAAAAAAAAAAAAAAATCGGGACTTCAAGTTATATTTTGATACGTATGCCTTATATTGTACAATGCATACAAGCAATTTTTTTTTAATTGTTTCTTCTAATTGTTCGCGAGGCGATGTCAATACCAAATTTTGTTGAAAATTTCTTTTGAATTTGAGTTAAAATTTAAAGCAGCCTGCAACTGAGGATTTATAAATAATGGAGGCCTATCGCATTGTGTAATCTTATGTCCCACTGGATTGAATATGAACTAATACGTTGTTCACCGTCTTTTTGTAGCAGTTTCATAGGGAAGCAATACCACAAACGCTGAATTATCTTGAGCTAATTTGACGAATAAGTTCACGATATGCCTTTGAGCACCATTTACCTTGACTCATTTCTATTTATTGTTTTACTATTTATGTTAGAACTTTTCAAATTAAACATTCACAAAATTAACCAATTAAAACCGCGAAAGAAAATAAAAAGAACTTACGGTACATACTGAGCACACCATAGACAACACATGTGGGTAAATACTTTACTCAATTTTGATACATAGAAAAATATACGCTTTTCAATGCAGCATACATGAAATATGCTAACCCAACGTCCACCACTGTATATGTACATATATGGAGAGTTATTTTTATTTATTTTTGCTTTTTGTTAATTATGAAATTGTCAAACCACCACTTTTTGCAGTGGAGACGACCTTTTGAGCTACTGATCAGTATTATTTGCCTTTTTCTCTTTATATGGTACATTATCTTTAAGCCAACGATAGACAGGCAAACTTCTTTGACCAACAGTGTGATTGTGTGCGTTAAAAGATGAAAAATTGTCATACACAACGTCTGTGGTGCCAACTTAGCTTTTTCCGGGCTAGATTTAGCACATTTTTAAGTAACTCGAACACGATAAAGTTTTTTAGCCCTAAGCTAAAAATACACGCAAATTCAACACTTTCTGTTATTATTTTATTTGGCCCTTTTTGCCCGTTTACACTTTTCGTTGGGTATGGTTATATTCTTTGTTTTTCTGGCAATATTATCATATCTGACTTTTGCATGTGTGCTAGAAGTAAATGATGTGGTAAAGCCATGCAAAGATAGGTCTAAAGCTATATGAATTTACGATAATGACCTTGGTAGACATTCAGAAACGAAAAAGCGTAAAAAGCTTCATGTATATGAATACATGCAACAGCCTAATTCATATTTATCAAATATAGTCTCAAACGAAACAATTGTTGACGTTCGAGTTGTACATGAAAATTCATTCTAACGAAATATTACCCTGATCAAATCGTTCCGATTTGAGTGTTTTTTTGTTGTTGATATTCGTGCTAAATTTTAGCTACGTAGCCAAGAGTATATCTACCTCTATCTACCTCTATGTTTAGAAACGGCTGCTGAAACGCGTTCGAATAATGATGGCATTGTGCGACGCACAGTGTCTGAAAATTTGATTTCACTGGCCAAAAGTCCATATTCTATTTGTCACCGATTAAAAAAATTTTAACGCCATTTGACAGCTAACACATCCAAATGAAGGTAGTCAAAATATTAGGTCAAACTATTGCTAACTATGAGAGTGGTAAGCCAGTAGCTGTTTTTTTTTTTTTTTTTTTAATTAAAAAAAAAATTTTTTTTGTTTTTTTTTTTGTTTTTTAAAGAAAAAGAAATGGTTACAACTCGCAAGCTTTCATTCCCTATATTTTTGTAAAATTTAAAAGGGAACAAGAAAAGTAAAGCACCAGGGATAGGTGAAAGTGTCCCATTTGACCCTATATATACTTTTGCTACCGTATTTTGCCGTCTGTATAATAACACTTTTTTCATTTTGATTTGTGCTTTGGGTATTTCATAGTTAAGAGCAAATAGTGATTATTTTTTCTACTGCCAGTAATGATATTTGCTATATGTACAGTGGACGAAATTTATTTGGTCGCATGTTAAAAATTTGTAAAAAACTAACTGTTTTTTAATTTCTCTTTAAATTTTGTTTTTGTAACAATTTGTTATTTAATTATAAAACCATTGAATATGTTTAATAATAAAAACTTGACTTGTTCAGAGGATTATGTTATTTTCTGGTGCGAAATTTATTTAGCCGCAGTTATGTTTAATGAGTCATAATGGTAAATTCTATTAAAAAACTTTTAACCGTTCGATATTATTTATTAAGTTCACATTATTTTCAATAATTAAAAAATAGGTTTTTAATTTATTTTTTTAATTTAATTTTTTAATTTATGTTAGAATTGTACGCAAAAAAGCACTAACTGAAGTGGAAAATGGCCAAATAGATGTTCGGAAGAAAAATTGCTTTTCAAATAGTTTGAAGTGTTGGATGGCGTTTTAATTGAATACGTGATAAGTAAAAATTAATTTAAAATTATATAGTATTTTAACAAGATAACACCAGTATTCATGTATCAAGTAAGTCGAAGGATTTCTTTTCATCACGTTCTATATCACTGATGGAATGGCCAGCAAGAAGTTCGGAATTAAACACTATTAGAAACGTTTGGAGCATCAGTGCAAGAATTGTGTATGCAAATGGAAAGCAGTGTTCAACTATTCAAGAGTTAAAAACATAAATTTTGAAAGCCTGACTGGATTTGGGCATAATTATGCTCCGGAAACTAATAAACACACTTCCTGCTTAGATTTTTCAAATTATTAATAAAAAAAGGCACCACAGACAATTGAACATATAAACTTTTTAGGGCTTTTTTGTTTAAATTATTTTTTTTCATATGTTACTATTATGCGCACCTAAAAATTTATTTTTTTCTGGTAATTTGTTATAATCTTTTTAGACAAAGTTGAAAAATGAATTTTATTTTTAGTTTTCCAATAAAAAAAAAGAATAAAAAAAACTTTTACAAATATTTTATTATTTTATTAATTCAGCTAAATTCTAAAAATATCATATGCGGCCAAATAAATTTCGCTCACTGTAACAGGAAAGGCTCATAAGGAAATGACATTTGGATACAAGCTTAATAGCTGTCGCAAAAAACATTATTTATTTACAAAAATATGAAGAGCCTACGTTATTAGAGTTGACCAAAGAATATAGACTTTGAAGCAACGGCCTATACACGGGAGTTATATACCATTTTGGGTCGGTTATAGATCTTGTAAATATTAAGGAGATCAGATGGAGTGAAATATTTTTTGCACTGTCTTAATGCTTGAATGCTTCTTTCGACACATGAAATATGTGAACGTTCCAACGAACGCCACGGTGAATTCTCATGACCAGACAACAAGAGCATCTGATTTTGCAATATCTACATGGGTAAGGACACAGATGACAACACACCACCACGTCTGAGTATTAAAAAACAACATTGCGTCCTGCTTGCATTAAAATTGAGACTGTTCGCACAACCACACTCGAAGATTTTTGAGAGCGTGTCGGTCATATTTTTCCTTTTCGCCCCAAGAAAGAGTAGATAGGATTGGAAATAAGAAAAAGTTTTTCTGGTCTTCTCTTTGTCTTACCTAAATACATGAAAGATCCACATTTTCATAAAGATCATCGTCTGGTACATTTTGGTCAGGTTCAATATTAAACAATCGATTGCACGATTTCATTGCAACCTCTTTTGTTTTGGTTATCGCTACTGAGGATCCTTGCAGAATTTAGGTTGATATTAAAAACTTTAACTAAAATATCTAAGAAACCAGTAACGGCTGCTCAAAAAGCAAGTAAAATTGTGTTCGAAAAGTGTGTAATGGAAATAAAGAGAAGTGATATTTATACATGTTTCATTTTTTAATACAATTTTTCAGATAATATAGGCCTAAAATTAAATAATCATAACCATTTACTATTTTACACCCCAAATTTTCATTATTCGATCAAATAATGACCAAAGAATTCTTCGATTAATCGAACAACGATATGATATGAAAGCTCATTCAATTATGTGGTTTCCGAGATAATGGCAATTTCTAAAAAAATATCCATTCAAAAAATGACTTTTCGTTCCCGGTCCACAATGGGTCAATGTATCCAAACTTTTCAAACAATAAATGAAAGATTTTCGCTAGAACTTTTACTACATACTCATATTGTCACGTTTACAGATCAAAATTTTAGGATATATTCCTGTAAAAAGTTGGAACTAAGAGGTCTTATCTCGAGAACCAAGCTTTGCTGCTCCTAAACTCTTATATAGCTGATCTTAGAATAACTTGTTTATTTAAGTAGTGTTAAGGCGACTACGGCTGGTTGTCACGCAGGGATTTATATTTAAACCAAATCAAAGGTTTAACTTTGGCCTTGATTTCCTTAATAAGCACTCAATTAAAATTAATGAAAGTAAAAACAAGTAAAGTTTCACTTGTTATCTGTCCACTAAAAAAAGAATTACTAAAATATCTTCATCGGTTCAAAAGTTAAAGAATTTTGGGCAATGAAAAACGATTTTCAGCCACTGTGCGACGGTGCGTTATCATGGTACAAAATCCACAAGTTTTCTGCCCACAATTCTGGTCTCTTTCGGCGAAATGATTCGCGCAAACGTCTCATAATGCCCAAGTAATACTCTTTGTTTACTGTCTGGCCTTCTGGCAAAAATTCATGATGCACTACACCATTGTAATCCATGAAAACTGTGAGCATTGTATTCTTTTGTAACTAAAAATGGTCTCGACTCATTTGGTGAACGCCATTTACTTGCCTGATGTCTGGATTGCGTGTCGTACTTATAAACCCGTCTCCAGTAATGATCATTTTGATGAATGTGGGATCAGATTCAGCCTCGCAAATCATGTCTTTTGCGACCTCAACACGGTCAAAATTGTAAAAAATCGCCACACATAGATATGGACGTACTCTTGGCTATGTAGCTTTTGCAAATGTTAAGCTATGACGCTAATATTTAGCGTGAATATCAACAACAGATATACCAACTTAACAAAAAAAAAAAAAAAAAAAAAATAGAATTGGAACGGCGGACAGCCACACTTTTTGATCAAGGTAGTATACAAAAAGTCACAATACCAACAAGATCACATACCTTACATAATGATATAAGCAATGAAAAAGAGAATGATCAAAAAGTGCAAATTTTATTTAGCAATGACCAATTTTAAAAGACTGTAAATGCTATTTTACAGGCTAAATTTGTCCTTTAATTAAATTGAATGTAAAGTGATCTCATACTCAATAATTTTTTTTATAATTTTCATTTTTAATTGTCCTTTTTTTAATTTAACGCTTTTTCAATGTCTTCACACGTATAGTATCTTAAGAGTTGGCAACACTGAACAACGTATGCATGTGACCATTTTTTTACTTGTTACGCATACATAAAAAATATTGGTTAAACATGTTTGTCCGTTTTTTAGAGGTCTTAAACGGAACATCATCTTTGGCAGTGCTCGGCTTTTGACGAATTAAAACTGTCAGTGCTTGGTCGGGATAGCTTCTACGACAAGCACAGCCTTGCTTAGAGTAATTTGGATAAAATCCAAGCATTTATGAGGACTTTAGTACGAATGATTGGATACATGGTAACACAATGAGACCGGCTTACGGACCAAAGTCAGTCCTGCCATCGGGCCTAACCTAACCGTATTTATTATCCCTTGAGTTCTTTAAATGAAATTTTTATCAATTTTTACAAACTTTATTTTATATAAACTAACAATCGGTATATTTATTTCGTGATTCCGAATCTGACAATACTTATGTCATTCTATTCTGTCACAAAATTCAGTATATTATCTCCACTGAACGAAATGAATCGATTTACGCTTGAGCAACATTGGGATTTATTGGAAATTTATTTCCAAACAACTGCCTTTGTTTGTCGGATATTGCAAAAAAAATTTAAAAAAAAGATCAAAAAAATTGCAAAAATAATCTTTTCGGATGAAGCCAATTTCATCCTGGTGGGTACGTTAATAAGCAAAATTGCCGTATTTGGGGCTAAGAAAACCCAAACGTCGTCTTACAGAAGCCAATGAACCCATTACGAGTGACTGTTTGGTACGGCTTGTGGATTGGCACATATTTCTTTAAAAATTAGGACGATGCAACCATTACGGTCAATTTAGACATCTATCGCACCCTGACAACCGATTTTTTGTCCCCGCTCTTCATGGTATTGATGTGAACGATGTTTGATTCAAACAGGATGGTGCGACTTGCCACACATCTCATGCCACAATCGATTTATTGTGTCAAACGTTTGACGGTGATGTCAGTTAATCGCCAAGAAGCTTCAATTTGACACCGTTGTACTGTAGGGCGCCGTTAACGGCAAGTGTTATGCCGACAAACCAGAGACAATTAATTGACCATTTTAAGGCCAAGACTCGTGATGCCATTCCCGAGATACGACCAATGCACTCGAAAAAATTCTCGAAAACTGGACTGATCGAATGGGGTACTCTAAGGCCAGACCCAGCAGCCATATATGAAATAATATTTCATTTCTAAGCGGAACAGTTGCACTTCACAACATAAATTTGGCAAAATTTCGAATCGTTTTTGTTTTATTGCATTTTTAAAGTTAAACTTTTAAATGGCCCACCCTATATTTTGTACATATGTCTTGTAAATCAATTTTTATTATTATTTTATTATTATTTTTTTTTAGACTGCCTTTAATGCGTTGGTTTTGTTGTAATTTTTACTTTAAATAGCCTGGGTAAGCCTTAAACATTCGTTAGTCATCGTTATTTTTTTTTTTAATATTTCTGTAGCCATAGCTTTAGTAATTTTAAAATCATCATTCGTAATGTCGTTTTTGTCTTCGCATTCACTCTTATTATCCATAAAATGCTGAACTTGAACTTCTTTAAAAAAAATTTTTTCCACGACTTTTTCTTCTATTAGTTTTATTACTGTATTTTGTGTAGACATCAATTTAGACAGACAGACAGACAGACAGACAGACACACACACACGCACAAAAAAACAAATTTTTTCATTGCTACGGAAGCTACAAAAAACTTATTTCGCCTTAAAAGAATGTGCGGCGGCTTATCTTAAGACTTTTTTCCCGTTTTATTTTGAAGTTTAAATGGTTGGGTGGGTTATGGGGGGAGGGAAATATAATGATGTACATATGTATTTGTTTTGTTGTGTATTTTTTACATATTTATTTCATTTTTGTTTTGCGTCTTGTTGTGACCATGTGTGTGTTTTGCGTCTGTGACGTCGTATTTCTTTTTCTTCTCCTTTTTTTTGTACATGAGACAGACTGCTCATTGGTGGCACTGTGCATAACTTACGGTATAATGCGTTGTTCTACAAGTTGTGTTTTATTATTATTTTTTTTTTATTTTTTGCCTCCAAATTTTTCATTTTAAACAAGAAATGAACAGTTTTTTTTAATTTGATTTTGCTGTATTTTATGCGTAGCACAATGGGATCGATCGTATCATAATTGTTTCCTTATAAAACCGCTGATACATTGGCAAGCATTTGTTTGCAAACATCGTGTATGTATACGTGAAAAGTAAAAAAAACAGCCACACGCATAAGTTGTGTGTAAGTTGTTCATGCATGTTATTGGCTATTTTTATTTTTCACGCAAACATACACGAGGTTTGCAAACAAATGTTTGCCAATGTATCAGCGCCTTAAAGGGTGATTTTTAAATCGATTGAATTTTTAAAATTAAAAAAACAGAAAAGTTGCGAAAAAGTGAATGAAATATTTATTTGGAACGATTAATGACTGTTTGTTCCAAGAGCTTCCAAGAATTCCCATAAAAGCAGTCTAGTGGGGTAAAATCGCATGATCTTGGCGATCAATGGACTGCTTCAAAACGTGAAATCGATTGCTCAAACTTGCCTCTCAATAGGTTTATAGTATCGGATGCCGTGTGGCATGTGGCACCGTTTTGTTAAAATCTCATGTCAACCAACTTCAATTCTCCCATTTGTTGCAAAAACAAATCAAATTGTAGAAGTACTAGCCAATGATGCCTCCGTCCCACAAACCGCACCAAACAGTGCATCTTTTAGGCTGCATTGTCAGCCCCAGAACTGCCTCTGACTGATCTTCACACTTAATTCGGCAATTCTGTTTGTGGACGAACCCATTGAGCTGAAAATGAGCTTCGTTGCTGAAGATAAATTTTTTTATAGAAATTTTTTACACAGCACGAGTTTTTTAAGCGTTGTTTGTTTGTTAGTCTATTAATAATTTAATGGCAAACTTTACTGAGCATTTCTAGCATTGCCAAATCTACCAAATCTTTTTTTGTATACTAAAAATATTTACACTGAAATTTAATTTGAATTAATTCATTATCTTCGGGAACTTTTTTTTTTTTTGGTTAAAATTACTTAATTTTACGTTACATTTCTCAGTGCAGCAAAAGAAAACACATCTCTGGTCAAGCAATTCTCTAATGAATAATCTATATTTAAAATGTTCGTCCAATTATCATTATTGCTAGTAATTATGATTGTGTGCCTCGGTAATATGGTAGGTAAGACGCCCGCCTACCAACCAAGAGGTCCTCTGTCCAATCCCAGGACAGAGCATCTGAATGTAAATTTTTAACAACCGCATCATAATTCAATGAGTTTAAAAATAGAATCAGGGGCAGAGCATTGATTAAGAGAATACTTGGAATATGTGTATGTAGAATTTCCAATTATCAAACTGTCTAAACGTCCACAAAAATGTAACACTAGAAACTAGGAAATCTCAGAACGGTTCTATGCAAAAAATAACTCTGAAGAAAGAGTTGGTGTGGCAGCTCCCATAACAAATAATATTTGTTAATGTTCATCTCAATAAATATATCAGCGAGAGAATTTAGATGTCATCTTAGCATTTGCCTTATAAAGACAATCGATGGAAGAATGGCAATTTATCTCTCATTTATAATATACAATACATATATGTATATAGATTCCCCGGCAACGCCTGATGGTTAAATATAGTTAATAACAATTTGTGAAGTAAATTACGATTTGTGTTCTTTTTTCAATATTTAAATCTTTCACTTTTTGAAAAAGAATGCAGTAACGCAACATAAAAGCTCTATGGTAGCTTAGAGCATAAATTAGCAAGGCATTTATGGCGGATAAATAAATAAATGGTTATATTTTAAGGATGAAGTTTTAAGGGTGTGAAGTTAGCTTCGTAAGATTAATTCTTTTTTAAGCATTTTTGTAATTTTAACAGTCGCTGTTATTTAACATGAAAAAGTGTGAAGTTAGCTTCGTAAGTTATATTCTTTTTTCAATGACAGTAGAAATAAAAGAATTTAACATTGCAAAAAAGAATTTAACTCTACGAAGCTACATTTTTTAAGATCTTAAAAAGTGATGTGAATGAAGAAATTCGAAAATATTTACTAAAGAAAATGTAAAACATTTATTGTTATCGTACAAATTGTAATTTTGTAAAAGCATACGATAATATAAAATAAATTTGAAAAATCAGGTAAAAGATAAAATTCTGGGGGAATCGGACGTATTGAGGTGGAAAGGTATTCTATCGAGGAACTCACGAGTTTTTACCCCATGACCTAAAAGACCTTGTGGACTTGTAAAAGACAAATCGGACAAGCCAGTCAAAACGCGTTGAAATACAAATTTTTCAAATTTAAATTTCTCCAGTTCCAAAATTATTTCAGGAATACCACTAGCACAGTTTCATTAGGGACCCCTTGGGCCACTCTCCCAATATAGTGTGATATTCCGGCCATCTCTAGTTTTCCCACAATAACCACTCATCCTCTCCAGTCAAGACGCGTTAAAATAAAAATTTTTCAAATTTAAATTCCTCCAGTTCCAAAATTATTTCAGGAATACCACTAGCACAGTAGTGCTAGTGTAGCCCTTGGGCTACTCTCTCCATATAGTGATGTATTCCGGCCATCTCTGAGTTTCCCATGGAATGGAGATAACCAATGAACCACAGAGAAGAATAATTTAATTTATAGTTACTCTTAAAGTGTTAACAGTGCTCTGTTAACGTAAAAAATGGCTGAGCCAATAAACCTGGTTTGCGTCTTTGCTAGTGAAGTTTAAATTTATCTTCACACACATGTTATGTCAATATACTTCATCAAAACTTGAAAACGACTTAACCGATTTCAATGCAAGTACCAGCAAATGTTTAAGAACAAAATTTTCTATAAATCACATGAATAACATTTTTTTTTTTTTTTTAACAGTTTCGGTGTTATTCATAACTTAGTTGGAAAAAAAAAATTTCGCGCAAAATTAGAGCAATTGGTTTTCAAAAAGTCATAAAATTTTTTCAGATTTAAAATTTTACATGTTAAGCATTTAAATTAAGGCTTAAAAAGGTTAAGAATAAAATAAGCTATAAATCATGCAAATCGGTTGGCTATTGCTGATTATATTCAAAATTAAATACAGGTACCTAACTTTGACCAAAATTAGCGAGCATATTTTTTGGTTTCAAAATTAGTGGAATTTTTCTTTTAGTCAAAAAAGAAGGCAATGCTTACGGTTTTCATGGATTACAACGGTGTAGTGCACCATGAATTTTTGCCAGAAGGCCAGACAGAGTATTATTTGGGTGTTATAAGACGTTTGCGTGAAGCAACTCGCCGAAAGAAACCAGAATTGTGGGTGGATTTTGCACCATGATAACGCACCGACGCACAGTGCCATCATTATTCGAAATTTTTTGACGAAAAATGCAACAGCCACCGAATTCACCTGATTTGGCTCCCTGTGACTTCTTTCTGTTCAATTGAGTTAAAAAACCATTACGGGGAACGCATTTCAGCAGCCGTTTCTAAACTTTCACAAAATCGCCAACACAAATAGAGATAGATGTACTCTTGGCTACTTAGCTATTGCAAATATCAAGCTATGACGCTAAGGTTTAGCGGAAATATCCCAACTTAACAAAAAAAATACTCATATCGGAACAATGGGTCCGCCACGCGGGGATTATTCCGGAAACTTTGTGATAAAGGTAGTATATTGCATAACTACCATATTTTGAGTGAAAAATTTGCCACGCCCAAAAAAAAAAATAAAAATTTAGCCCGAGTGAAAAAAATTGAAAACGGATCTTAATTCCGCGCATCAAAATCATTACATTCCATATAGTTTTATTTAAAGGCGAAAAAAGTTTTGTTTTTTGTAGACCAGTGTTATTAGTGTTAACTAGAATCTATATTTTTCTTTTTTAGAAACTATCTGCAAGTGAGTGGCAATTATTGTAAGGCGAGGAGTCAATATGGCTTATCTGCTATCGTGCAGGTTTTAGTAAAAATGCATCCATATTTTGAACTTATAGTCTTATTAACGATTGCAAAGTGGTCGGAATTGCATTGAATCAATGGCCAAAAATCAAATCAGCAAGAATCTTCGAACAAATTTTTTTCTTTTTTAATTTCTGTTGTTTTTGTTTGAAGCTTCATCGTAGAGTAATCTAATTCAATCCTTATTAAAGACAAAGGTTAAAAACTAGTAGCGTGCAAACTTTTCAAACTATGCAGATGTTGGATTCATGATGTTCTTTTTCATCTTCTTTTTGTAGAAAAGTATAATTATTGACACCTCTTGTGAAAGACAACCAGTTTTATTTTACTATGAAGTCAATATCTTGACATTTGAATTTGTAAAAATAGTGCAATTCTAGTATATACACCCTTATTCCAGTTGTCGCGTCGATGTCGCCGTCATTTTTGAGACAATATCACTTTGTTTCAACGCCGATAGCAATTTATCATTGTATAAGAAAATGACGGCGACCTTGACTATTTATCGATTATGTCAACAAATCAAATACACTTCTCTAAATATTTTAATATTTTAATATTTAATATTTTAATATTAAATATTTTAATATTAATATAATTAATATAATTATAATTTAATATTATATTGTTATTAAAAAAAAAAATTAAAACTTGAAAAAAAGGTGGAACTGTTCCTGGCATTGTGATGGAAGTTAAATTTGCATTAACTTTCATAGAGCGCACAATTTCAAGGTTTTCTATTTGCGTAGAAGGCACATTTGGAGGTATTTCCACTTCTGCCTCCATTTATTTATTAGAAACATTTTTTATCCGCCCTCCCGGAACATCTCCCTCAGGGTATATATACTGCAGCGGATTTGCAACAGCTTTTTCTAACGGGCTAAAAGTAAACTGCCTAAATATCTCTTCGCCCGTTGCATAATACTCAGTTCTTTAAAATTACTGGGAACAGTGCCTCTGCGCATCCCTCCCACTGCAAGAGAAGGATTCTTCTGCAATTCCTCTACTAATTTTTTAAGCTGAGTTGTATTGTTATTTTTAATTATTCGGTTTTTTCCATTTTTTGCTTTAAATCAACGAAGTCGTAAAATGGTGACAACAAAATCAAAGTCGTTTAAACACAATAACGTCGTCACATTTTCTTGTAAAATGCAAAATGTACTTTAACAGTCATCGATAATCTTCGATAACAACAACAAGAATTACAATTTGAAGTAAACAACTCAAAATCTTGTCGTTTTGTTTCGACGCCGACAATTGGAATAAAGTTGATCGAACATTGGATGGTCAGGTTTAGAAGTTTGTTTTTTTTCTAGTTTGGTTACTTTTTCTTGAAATTTGGTTAGAAAATATTAAAAGCTGTGGCAACACTGTTAATGGTTCATATGTATATGTGTATGTATGTATATGTGCATGTAGGTATGCTTAAGTGCATGTGTAAACGAAAACAGAGCTACACAAAGTACTGTTATTTACTCTCAAACTACTAAAAACAATTTGCGCATTTCTATCATTATTATACGCACGCACATAAATTTGTATATTCGCATGTTCATATATAAGTGTGTTTTGGTCCTGTAGTTGCATTTGCCGTTTTTATGTCAAGCACGTTTTTGTTTTTAATCTGTCTTTACTTGTTTTAACAGCAAGAAAAGAAAATAAAATATGGATAGAAAAAGAAAATATCATAACTGCTTAATATACAGTGAGTGTCATAAAGATTAGATTTTTTACTTTTTTGATATTAAAGCGATACCGCTAAAAAGCATTAAGGTAGTAGCAGGCCAAACATAAGAAGTACTTTCTTAAGTCTACATATGAATTGTTTGTTTACGGTTTTTCGTTGTCAAAATTTGTTAACTTTTTCTTTTGTTTACATTTTACAGATTTAAAATTAAAGAAATCAGTACATTTAGAAAATAATAGTACGTATCTAATTAAAAACTAAATTAAAATATGTAACGACAAACAAAACTTATTCTATTTAGAACTGTTTAAGTCAAATATTTGTAATAATTGTAACTGTTGGTACCGTTATATTCGTAGCGATTTTACTATGCACATATGTACTCTTATAAACAAGTTAAATATTTTTCTAGCTTTTTTGTCCTTTGTATCTCAATTTGGGTTTTTTTAAATTAAAAACATTATTCTAAAATATAAATCAATGAAATCATCTGAACTTAATATAAAAAAAATTGCATGTTTTTTCTAAATTCTAAATACACTTCTACTTCACAAAGTTTACAATTTTTTAACTTCCAGTTTTTTCGAAACGATTCGGTAAAATTTCTGAGACATACTCATCAGTATGAATACTCATATCGATACTATTAACTGAAAACATGTTGGATTAATAAGAGAAATCATTAAATGAAACATCTAAACCTAAATTGAATACACTCTGCTTTTGGAATTTATTAACTTTTATCCGAAAGCACTTTTCGGTATAAGCTCCTAATGGAGTCAAAAAGGTATCAGCTCTTTTCCTAAATAAAGCAATAATAAAATACATAAAAGTTTGTATTTCTTTACAAAGTTAAATTCATAAAAATTGCAATTCGAATGTTTTCAGAATCATATTTTAATAGCCTTATATATACATTGTAAAAAACACGACACACAAGACAAACAACCAAGACCTATTAACACCTATTAGTTATCTTTTTTCAACAAACACACTTCTTATGTTATATACATAACTTTAAATAACCAGCTCCTTCCTTAGTTTTTAAAGAATTATTAATGTTAGATGACAGTTCATTTTCATTTCATTTTATTAAATCAATATTCTCATTTTACAGTGTTTCTTAAACTATGATCCACATTCTAAAGTTTCTTAACGTACTAGGTGCTTATCTAAGATTAAGTCTATCCTTATCTAATTACAGTCTTACTACTGAAGTTCTTACATATAGGATTTACCAATATACTCAACATCATTAATTTCCATAAAAGCATTTAAAAAAGGAATGCATTCATATTTTGTAACTAAATAGCTAACAATTCTAAATTTAATTCGAAAAATATAATAAATATTGTTTTTTACCAGTTTGCTTTGAAAACTATTTTATATCTGTGGAAAACGCTGTATTGCCTTTATTTGATACGTCGATTCAAAAAATTTCAAATAAAATCTATACAAAAGAAATACAAAAATTAAGAAAAAATCAGCGCATTAACTGACAAAACAAAACGTCTGTCAACTCTATGTTTTATCAGCTGTCGTTGACATATTCGAACTTGTTGAAAAAAAATGAAAAACTAACTGATTCTTATTCTTGTTATTGTTTAAAGTGTTGTAGATCGGCGTGTATCTTATTTATTATGCTAGTCATGCTCGTTGCTAGTCATATAACTCTGATTTATTGATATATGCAAGTTAACCATATATTTAAGTTGTCGTTTATATTCGACATATATTTCCCCTTATTTCTTAAAGCAATTGCAAAAAAACAGGTTATCCAACATATTTTTCTATGATATAAGAATACGTCTTAATAGAAGCGCATTATATTTTGTTTGTTACTTAACGAAAATTCTATTTGATTACAAAATATTCAAATGGGAGGCAAAGGAAAAAAACTCCTTTGGAACAGTAAAAATGTGTGGTTTTTCATCACAAAAAATTGCCAAAATTTTAAATGTGAAAACAGATACAGTTGGAGACATAGTCGAAGGAGACAAAAATGAAGGAAGAATACATATATACATACATTTCATAAAACTGACAGTAAGATTATAAAAAATTTACTGATAGAGAAGAAAGTTCAATTTTCCGAAAAATAAAGGCCCATCCGTGCATCAGTGCGCCCAAATTAAGCACTGAGAATTCTAATGAGTGTCAGAAAACGTGCCTGCTACCACTGTTCAAAGAACCATATGAAAAAAAGGATTCCATGGCTGAGAAGCACGTAGTAAGCCATTGGTTAATTTACGCAACTAAAGAGCTCATTTGAGCTTTGCCAGGGAGTACCACCATAAACCTGGAGCTTGGTAGGATGATGTTATTTTTGCAAACGAGAGCAAATATAACGCATTTGGTTCAGTTAACCGCAAAATTCAAAATCTACTATAAAACGTGGAAATGGACATGATATGTTGTGGGGTTGTATGGGAGCTAAATGAGTTTGAAAATTTTAATTTATCGACGGAATTATAAACAAGGAGTCGTACTTGAGTATTCTACAACAAAATTAAAAAAAGGCTGCTAGTTACTCGTAGCCGGGCGTTTTAGAGACGTTCAAATTCTACCAAAATAATGATCTCAAAAGTTAAGTTTAATTCAAGAATGACAACTCTATAATTGTCCTAAGGTTCTCCAACTACCTGCTCAGTTCCCAGATTGCAATCCAACTGAGATTTTGTGCGATAAGTTGAACCGTTGTGCCAGCATGCGTACAATAAGATCAGTATCTACGTTGGAAACGATACTTCAAGAAGAATAGGATCGGATTCCAGAGTAGAAAACATGCCAAAATTATCTCAATGAAGCTATTATATAAAAGGACTATCAAGCAAAGTACGAAATTTAGTACTAAAGCTGTTTCTTATATGTTATTTGTTGCTTTTTAATGAAAACCGAATATTATTGAAGCATAATATATTATGGTACATGAATTAAATAGATAATTAATTAAATAATTAATAATTAATTAAATAAAAATGTAAACAATTAATCAAATAACTAAAAACTGTTTTTTCTATGTAATTCAAATCCCGCCTTAATTTTAGGACAACCCTATATAAAAGCATAAGGAAAATGTAATTTTCTTATTTCTTAAGGACATTTACGACTTATACATGTGTATCCTCGATATGAATTTTACAAAACTTGGAGAAAACTTAAAACATTGTATGACATTGTTTCTAGTTATTATAAATTTTTTTTTATTAAATGTGCGCATAATGTTTCAATATTTAGTTAATTGTGCAGAATTTTATCACTCTACGACAACTGCTGATTATATGAACATTATACAGTATACGAAATCTTCACACGGATATATCAGATGAATGCATTACTTTGACTTAAAATTATGGTGTTAATATAAATGAAAAAATTCTTTTAAATCTCTGCAAACACTGTTTAACAGACTATGTAAAAACTGTCTTCAACGAAATAGTAAAATTATTATACATTTCAACGTACGGAGTATATGCGAATGTAATAATTTGTCTGTTTGCTCTACAGTTTTTAGATTGTACGTGGAAGTAGTGTATGTATGATTTTTCATTTGTGCTTGTTTTCCTTTTAATGTTGATTTTGCTGTTTAACATGTTGTTTACAGAAGACCATTTAATGTTTAAACAAATACTTTTTTACTACTATTCTGCTTGTCTTTTTCTTTTTTCTTTTTCTCTTTTTTCATTCTTATTATTATTGTTGTTTCGTTTTTTTATGCGTCTCTTCAATAGATACAATCTGCCTTTTTTAAATAAATATTCTCACAAATACACACTTCAATACAATTTGATACGGAGTCTTACTTCAATAATCAAATTGATTTATTTCTATTCTTTTTCCGAGAAATTTTGTGAATATTTTTGTTTTATTTGTACTTTTTTTACTTCAATTTGTAGTTCTGACATTCGACTTTGTGACAGAATTATTAAATGACAGACTAACGACTCACTATTCTGTTGTGCTACTTCATATGAATTTAATTTAATACATATTTATTTTATTTAATAAAATATTTGATAAAAAATAGAAGCCATCTGCTTTTATGTTTTTTAGATAAAAACAAAATAATCACTCGACTACATACATATGTACATACATAGATACACAAGTCATCGTATACAATCAATAAAATTTGCTTCTTGTAAATATACTCGTATGTCTAAATGAAAATACTATATTTTAAGTTTTTTAATTTTTGATAAGATTGCCCGATTATTTTGGCGAATTATGAGTTAATTTGTTGAGAGTTTATTAAAAAATCCATGACAGCATTTATTCATTGTAATATGTATATACATATGTATTATAATTCTTAAGAAAATTTATTTATTTATATATTCATTCATAAGAAAGTCTATTTAAAAATATCGAAATTTATTTTTTGTAGGAGATTTAATTAGATCTACATCTACATCTGCATACTTACTCGTATATAAAAATGGATTGTAAAAGTCGAAAGAAGTTCAACAAAGTTGGCGCTGTAGGCGGTCATTTCCTTATTTATGTTGCTATTAAAGGTATTTAAATAAGATTTGCACGTCGATTTAGCGCACATTTTCTAAGTTCTGCAGCAAAACTAAACAGGATTTGACAAATAGGCATGGTATCTCCAATACAAAATATTGATTTTTGTACGGTTAATGTAGAGGTTTCTAAATTTGCTATAAATGACTTCGTACAAATAATCAGCCACTAAGTAGGCGGAATCACATAAGTGAACATGGTGCCTCCAATGCAGACAAATATTGATTCTTTTTTTGTTCTGAGAGCGTTAAAAGCAGAACTTTCTGAATTTGGTCTAGATGGCTTATTAGTTTAAAAGTGGGCAGAATTGGCATCTCTCATACACAGTAAAAAGTCGATGCTTCTTATTGGGGCTTTAGATTAATAAATAATCAATTAGTCTGAGACAGTATAAAAACAATTGTTGTCTCTAATTAGCTCGCCAAAGCTAGTATTTTATAAAAATGAATTGCTTAAAGTTTATAAAGGGTCCGCCATCTAACGTTTTTTTTTTTCAATTAGTGCTTATTTCGTGAATGGTAACACTTAGCTCATGTCTGATTTGACGGATAATTAGTTTTATCCTTCCGCTGAACGAATATGGTTGTGTATACGCTTGAACTTCGCTTCGCTAAGTGGGCCTGCGATCGACTTACAGAAGGTGCCGATTTTGCCAAAAAAATCATCTTTTTAGATGAAGCTCATTTTGATCTTGGCTGGTATGTAAACAAGCAAAATTGTCGCATTTGGGACACAGAAAACCCGCACGCATACATTGAAAATACAATACACCCAAGACGAGTCACTGTTTGGTGCGGATTTTGGTCCAGAAGCATAATCGGCCCATTTTTCTTCGAAAAAGAGCAAGGAGTGGCCGTTACAGTCAATGGCGATCGTTATCGGGCCATGTTGAACGAATTTTTGTTCACAAAAATTGAAGAAGAGGATATTAGCAACATTTGGTTTCAACAGGACGGCGCTACGTGCCACACACCCGGATCTACACTCGATGTTTTGCGCCCTGTTTTTGAAGATCGCATTTGTGGGGTGCTGTTAAAGATAAATGTTACGCCAACAAGCCAGAGATAAAGGACATTGGTGAAATACAGCTGCACACAATCGATAATGTGCTTAAAAATTGGACCGATCGTGTAGGCTACTGCATGGCCAACCGAGGCAGCCATTTGAATGAAATTATTTTCCATTGTTAACCGGAAGAATTGTACTTTAAAATAAAAAAAGAAATTTGAGAAAGTATTCAGTAGTTTTTTTTATAGCATTTTCAAAAAAAAAAAAAAAATATTTGGCGGACCCTTTAAAAGCCTAGCTGACCCGATTACTTCATTTATTGATTTAACGTCTCAATAGCAAACAACATAATAATTAAGTAGTTTACTATTTCGTATACTAACTTTAGTAATGATAACATATGTTATGATGATTTCTTTCTCGCAATTTTTATATATTTTTTCTTCGGAAGAACATTCATTAAGAGTTAAGAATTCTTAGTGGAAGGGCCACTCTGCCTACTTTCTGGTTGATTATGTGTATCAGCAACAAAGTTATTTCGAGGAACTTTTATAGGCTTCCATTAGTACCGTTCTCAAGATATGCAAAACTCACTGTTTACTATGTATGGGAGGTGCCTACTTCCATTTATCCATTTTACCCAGTTGGAATTTTTGAATTTTCTCTCCATAAAAACCATCCTCATAACTTAATGAAAAATTAACAAAAAATTAGCCGAACCGGTTGAGCAAGGAATTTTCGATTCCTTTTGATATATAAGATTTAGATTTTATTTTGAAAATAATATCACAAAATATTGTATATATATTTGTGATCTTGATCTCACATAATAGTTTTAAATGTTAAATGTTTTAAAGCACATAAAATACTGAACCGCACTTAAGAAGCAGTGCTCTTCGATGCTTGCGCGTCCATTAGCTCACCTTTTCAGTTCATCATATCGTGCCGGTATTTTTTATCATGCTGGAAAGTTGCTAAAGTAACGTCAATCCCCAAAAAGGGCGAGGCTAGTAACCCTGAGAACTGCCGTCTAATAGCAGCTTGTTCCGCACTCTCCAGGGTAATGGAGAGTATGATTAATCACCACCTTGTGAGATATTTGGAGTCCAACGTTTTGCTAAGCGATCGTTAGTACGGTTTCTGAAAGATCTGTTCTACTGGTAACCTGTTGGCGTAAAAATTTTTTTACGATTTTAAAAATTATGTATTTTACACTTTTTTATATTAATTTAATGATCGGCTTTTTTCATCTTTGAATAGCGTTTTCTTATCTCCAAAAATATGAGATATTTTAGTAACGTCTGAATAGTGTTCTAGCAATTTTTTAGTCTTATTAGAAACATGAAAAAGATATCGCGTTTAGAAATCAATAATATGCACAAGCTTGTGACGTAAAAAAAGAGAAAACTGTTAGTAATGATTTCGCAAAAAAATAGAAAATTAGCAAAAAAAAGTTGCAAATTGAATTTGGTCGACCAACGGTAACGGTGATTACGAGTAGCTGGAGAAGGTGAGAAAATTTTATAATTTGGCTGCAGTTTGATTGTTTCTTTTAGCAAGTGTAGACATGCGTCCACGTGGTGAGTATTTTTTTAATTATTTACAAACAAATTTCACTATTAGTTAATATTTTGCAATGATTCTGCTGTTTAAAGTCAATTTTTTTCAAATTTTCGTTTCCTTTTGGTGACTCAACCTAAGGTTTAATTTTGCGCTCACGTTTGTGATACATATATCAGTTTGATTTGAACAACTATGACGACGCTGAAGTAGTTCCAGACATTTTAGATCACTCGGATGTAGTGATGAGGATGATATAATCAAACGTAAACCACTTTATATATGTAAATACAGACTCAGATAATAGTGGTAATATTATGTCTTTCTGCGTTTCCAAATGATCAGCTGAGTGCAGTGCTAAATGCTAAGGTAAAGCAACCAAACTCCATTAACCGACCAGCGACATTACAGCAATCATCTATGGACTTCAATATTTCTAATAAGGTCACTTTAAGCTGAATTTTTTTGATGGACTCCCCTAAGCAAATGCTTCCAAAAATGTTCATTTACATAAGATTCTTGGTTCCGTGTAGAAGTTTCTTAAAATTAAAAGCAGTTACGGATCAACGAAGGCTTTGTGACAACTACATGTGTTTAACTAACACTGTCCATCCAAATAAGCATTTTAGCTGCAATTCAAGTTTAGAACAAGTTTATTTCCAGCCATATATTCAAATTTCAAGCGCTGAATTATGCATGTTTTCCAATTTATATCAATAGCGTATTTTAGTAAACAAAAGGAGACTTGAATTCAAGTCGAACATTAATACAGTGTTAATACAGTGTTAATACAGTTCAAACCAAATAGAAAAACAAATTTAGTTCAAGTTTTGAAATTACGCTTTTGGTGTTCCAATAATTTAAAGAAGATTTATAATGTATTTGAAAGTGAACAGAATATCAATAAAATTTATTTTGCAAAATTCTTAATTTCTTACAACGGTAAATTTAATTATTACAAAATTTCACAATTAGCTACATATATAACTGCCTTTATTGCCTTGAGGTACTGCTTACAATATTTAAAATTCACCTGCATATACATATATGCCTTGTGTAAATGAGCTGCTATGCGCGAGTTGAGCACACAGTGCAACAATTATTTGGACATCAGATTTTTCTTTTTTCCATTATAGATACTTTTATTATTTCACATTTTTTTCATTATTAATTAAAAATACGCATTTTTTATTGTTATTGACATAAAAATTGTAACAATATTGTTAAATATTTTTACTTTAAAATATTATTGGAATGCAAGTTAATTTCAAGTCAAATTTCAAGTATTTACTTGAGTTCTTTGATTACTTATTAGATTGTTATGAAAAAGGATTTGCAAATTATATTCTGATAATTTTGTTGATTTTTAAATCAATATAAAGCACAGGTCTGAAAGGGTAAACCGAGGCACGTACTGCCCTGTTTGAAGTTTAATATCTTACATTATCGTAAACAATTTTTAAAACAAAATCATTTCCTTACACAATGTCAATATAAAATTAAAAACATCGAAAGAAAACCGCCAGTTAAATTACCGTTTGTAACTGTTGAACCAGAACTAGTACAGTAATTGTAATTCCCAATAAACTTAATCATAATTATCTTTTAATTATTGTTTAATTTCAGTACAATAAATATTTAAAAAAAGTTTAAATACCAACCGTTGTTAGAATTTAATCCAAAAATTTTGTTGTTTTGTTGTTGTCCAAAAGTAAAATCGAAGCAAGAAGTAAATCCAAAATAATCCAAATATTTGAGAATTTCTTTTTTTTAATAATTTATTTCAGAGACACTAAACCAATTTTGGTTTCAAATTTAAAAAAAAAAAAAAAAAAAATTTTGAATTTAAAAAGGAATTTTAACAAAAAATATAAATTATTTTGTTTTGCTTTTATATTTAATGCACCCTTTTATTTATTATTTCTTTTTTAGATTTATTTCGTTTTTTTAACAATTATTATTAAAACTGGCATAAAAATAAACGAAATTTAAAAAGAATTTCATTTTCCTTCGCAAATATAAAAATTAAATAATAACACATTTCATTTTCTTTTAATTTTATTTGTTTTATACATAATATTTTTAAATATTTCCTTGCAATTTATTATTATTATTTTTTGTTTTAATACAAGCAGTTTCGATCTGCTTGAAAGTTGTAAATTCACTTTTAAACACATTTGGACTCCATTTAAAATCCTTTTTTCTTTTGCTTTTGTTTATAAACAATTTTTTAATTGTCTTTTTTTATTGAACACTCACGTTTTTATTCTTCATTATCTTCAATATATTTGTTATTTTGTAATTTTTTGTTGTTCTTTTTGTTGTTATTTTTTATTTTGTAAATATTTGTAATGCAATGCGAATATAGAGAGAAAGAGATTAAGAAACGAAATAACTTGGAAACAGAAAAAACAATTATTTGTTGTTGAAAGTCGGCGGCTTTTCCTTATTTATTTTGTTGTTGTTGTTTGTTTGCAAATAACGCTTAAATACACATATCTTAAGCACAATATATGTTTGTGTATGTGTGTATTTATATACTTATTTGAAAATTAAAAGAAAATAATGAATTCAAAATACTAGAAAATGTTTTTAAAAAACGTTCGGCCGCTGGCAAATACAATTGCGGTGCAAAAGTTCCATCCAAACAAAACTTTTCACCCTTCGAAGGATACACAACAACTGTTCGCGCCGTGCCTGTGCAATTGAAAACCAACCCCCGTTTCAATGCCACTCATACCGATTAAACGTTTTGTCTTATTCGTTTATTTCCATCGTTTGTTCGTGCGTTGTATTGTTTCTTTTTTGTATGTTTGTTTCTTACTTGTTCGTTCGTTTGTTCTTGTTATTGTTGCTGCTTACATTTATTATTTCATTTTCCTCATCATTATCTCATGTGTATGGCATCATGTACAGCTGCAATGTGTGCGTGCACATATGTGTAGATGGATTTTGTATTGTTTTTATTTCGAGTGCATGCATACGTATGCAGTCGTTTCATTTGCTAACTAACCTTACACACACAAACACTCCATTTCTATTCTTGGCAGTGATGGGCAATGGAATTTTCTTTTTGGTGACAAGAACAAATATATGAAAGTACTCTTTTCACAACAAAAATAACAAATTTTATAGAACAAAAAAATGTTGCCACAAGTTGTTTTACTACAAAACAAACTCTGTCAATTTCCAAATTTTACATTCAGTTGTGTTACCATTTGTGTAGTGCTTGTCTATAAGAAAAATAGTATACGTCTAGGTATTTCGTCTTTATTCATTTTTGTGGCATTGTGAAATGAAGTTGCTATTAGTACTAAAAATAAAATAAAAAACCGGAAAATGTTACCTCAAAGAAATGAAAAAACTTTGGAATTAGCGTAATCTGTTAGGGCAATACTACAGTATTTTTTTACTATAAAAGCATCATATAAAGTACCCATCTCTGATTGAAACATACCCTGATAAAGAGAGGATGAGTTTGTGATATGGTTTTCATGTGTATGCACAGTGCTGCCAGATTTGCCGATTTATTGTCATGTTAACGAGTTTGGGGCACAAAAATAGCATATAGATGCTTTGTGCCCAATTTTCTAGAATTTTAGAGTTCTTTTATCACTTTATAAAAACTTCAAAATTAGTACATAAATAATAATATAAAGAAATGAAAAACAAGGTTATAGCACACATCTACTATGATCTTTTCTGTATTTTATGTCTTTTTAACTTACTAATGGTCAAAAAGAATCAACTGTTTAAGCATTTCAAATATTTTAGAGTACAAAATGGTTTATAACTGAGCAGAAATCGGCAAAAATTAATGAAAAAAAAACTAAAAGTGAACTGTTTTAAGTATTATAAAGTACAAGAGGGTTTAACAAGTGTAAAATAAAAGTAAGCCTTAAAAAAGAAATTTTTAAATAAGATAGTAAAATGCAGAATGCTTAGATATTTAAAGAAAAATATGATTATGAATACACTAATTAAATAAGAATTGTTTACAATAGAAAAATCCGATCAAGATGGCAAAAACTGTAGCGGTTCTTCCGCTGAAGGTATGAAATTATAGTACACGTTAGTTATTTTTATTTACACCATAATTATATAACGGAATTGGTACATTTGAAAAACACTTGGACTGTGAGCCAGGCTATATTCTTTACAAAATTATTTATATCTAATAGAAAGCAAATCTGATTGGCGAAAATATTAAGTATTTTAATTAATAAACTTCGAAGTTTCAAAAACATAACAATTATATCAGATAAATGATGTACTTAATATACCAAAACATCAAAAACTCAAAAAAGTATGAAAATACACTTCACTTCACTTCAGTTCACTTCAGTGGAGGTGAGTCACTAACAGTATATATAGGTTGGGCCACTTAAAAGTCTACATATAAAAATGCAATAAAACAAAAACGATTCGAAATTTTGCCAAAGTTTGTTGTTTTGAAGTACAATTGTTCTGGTTAGAAATGAAATATTACTTTCGAGAACGTATTCGAGTGTATGGGGTCTTATTTCGGTAATGGCTTCACGAATGTTGGTCTCCAGAAACTTAATTGTCTTTGTTTTGTCGGCATAACACCTGTCTTTAACGTCGCTACACAGAAAATAGTCCAACGGTGTCAAATCGCAGTTAATTGGCGGCCAACAGACATCACCATTTCGGCTAATTAAACGACCATTAAATGTTTGACGCAATAAATCGATTATGGCACGAGATGTGTGGAAAGTTGCACCATCCTGTTGAAACCAAACACCGTTCACATCAATACCGTGAAGAGCGGACACAAATAAATCGGTTATCATGGTGCGATTTTTAAAGAAATATGAGCCGATGATGCCTCTGCTCCACAAGCCGCATCAAACAGTCACTCGTATAAGACCACGTTTGGGTTTTCTGAAACCAAAATACGGCAATTTTGCTTATAAATGTATCCACCAATTAAAAAATGAAAATAAGCTTCATCCAAGTTCAAAACACGGTTCAAATACTGAAGCAGCTTGCAGAAAGTGAAAATATTCATGTTTTTGTTGAAATAGTATGTAATACACTGCGAGCAGTTTTTTCTAAATTAGACATGGTGAAAAATAAGTTAACAAATAGATTAAAAGTAGAAACTCATGCACCCATGTTGTCTTCATTAAATCCATTAGATAAGGAAATTGGATTCCAAGTAGTGAACTGATGGAAAAATACAGAACGCAAGCTTAAAAAAATCAATTGAAAATAAAATTAAAATAATTACAAAATTTTTGTTGCACTTAAGGGTTTTTATTAGCAATTTTTACTTCCGATATTTGACTATTACTTAATGTGAACAGAATTATTTACTTAAATTAAATAAACCTATTATATTTTTGTATTTAAAAGGTCAATAAAAGTAGTAAGTATACAATATTACACATATCTCTATATTTACATATACGCGTTATATATATATATATATTTACAACTTTACAAATAATTATTAAGAAAATTATAAAAACTTTATTTAATGTTGAATTTAATAATATTTCATTTGCATATGAATGTAAATATCTAAATATGTATTTACATAATTATAAGAAGTACAAAAAATGCGATTTTACCACTATTAATTAATTATTATTTCTTATTTATAAATATATTATAAAAAATTTAATGTTAAATTATTAAGGAATTATTTGTTATTTATTAAGCTATTGAATTACTTTTGTTTTTTTTTTTTTCTTTGTAACTTTTTATAAAAAAAAAAAAACGATAAAACAAACTGTGCGACTTTTGTTTTCTAAAATGCAACTTTTTGTGCGCTTTTTTTCAAAATCCCCTCTTTGTGCCTCTATTTGAAAAAACTCAACGGTAACGCTGTAAACAATTTCATTTTGTTATTTTTCTTTTTTATTTTTTTTATTTTTTTGGTATGATGTTGGAACACAACATTTGTTGTGTATGATAATATGTATGTTGATGATAAGCATGAGATATTGTAGCTTTACAATGTTGACAATACTTTTAATGCACTGTTTTGAAAGAAATCAAAAATGCGCTGTTTTAGCAACAATTATTTTCGTTTTTCATACATTTCTTTTGAAATTGTTTTACAAAATGTTAAAATATAACAACAAATTCTGCCATTTTGTGAGATATACATGCAAAAAGCTTATTATTGTGAGATATACATGCAAAAAGCGTTACTTATAAAATTTTTTAGTTTGTAAGAAGTTAAATACCTTACAAGTTTTTAATTCAAAGGGAAAGATTAAGAATTTTTTTTCACTATTTTTTTACCATACCCAAATGCCTCTTTTGTTTCGAGTTCCTGCTTAGAACCTTAATATTTATTGATCTTAATACTACACAGTGTTCATGGAAGAAGGTTCAACAAAAATATTTTTATATAGAAGGGTATATAAATTTGGAAAAAGTTCCTCGTCCGTTCCGAGCCATTTGACGTAAAACGCACATTAAGCTAGCAAATGTACAGAAAAAATACTTGTACAAATTTATTCTATGCCGTCAATATTCTGGCCTGATTTATCAACAATCCATTACTACTACGAAACAGTGGGATCGTTCAGAAAAAAGTAACGTACCATCTTTTGAAAAAGAATAATCCATCAAACTGCCTGGAACTTCATCCGATGAGAACATTTTTTACCCAAGTAAAATTAAGACTTTGAAAAATTTCCAATGTAGCCAAAACTGTCACATATTTGTGCCTTAAGTGCAATAAGGCAGTGGAAAAATTGATAAAGTAGGTGTCAAAAAGCATATGCCTGATTTAAAGCAGTGACGCTCATCCATATTGTTCAGTTTACGAAGTTTTTCGGCTGTTTATTTATTTTCTACGTGAATATTACAACCAGGGTTGCTAAAAGACAACAAAATCTCACCAAAAATTTTCCTGAAATGTGCCAAAATAAACTGTATCGTTAATCTTTATTACATACTCTTTCAATTTGAATAGCATACGTTATTTATTGATATTGCTTTTATAATTCCAAAAAAAAATTGTTTTTGTTTCATTTTTCTATAAAAAAAACTTAAGAAATTGTATTAAATTAACAACGCTAAAAAACTTGTATAAGAAAAATCCATACGTTTTGTTTTCATTATTTGAAACGGCAACCTTAACTACAACAGAAAATATGTGGGTGCAGAATGGATGTAGCGCATGTTTTTGTTTTTTTTTTTTTTAATTTTAAGAGATTTTGAAGAGAGCTAAAATTTTGATTTCTACACCGAGAAGTGTTAATAATAAGCCACATAAATTTATGCACGTTTAGACTTTGAATAAATACCTATTTTTTACAGCGTTTTAACTTCAGTGCATTTATCATTTTAAGTGATCCTCTCTTTTTGCGCACCCCTGACTTAAAGAGTAAAATACCTACGTATGTATGCCTTATCTGGTAGAGAAATAAACTTTTTTTGATTGTTTTAAAATCTTTGAATTTGTGGTATTAATTCGATTTTTATTATTTATATATTTTTTTTCTAAGATATTAAAATATAAAGTGCAAAAAATTTTTCGTTTACATGCTTTGCATATATATTGATGAATGTATGTATGTGGATCAATAAGGTTTTCGGTTATATACATACATCATGTACCATTACTATATAGGTACATACCTACGTTAGGAATTGCTATTGTATGTCAGATTTAAATCTTAATATTGTATGATATAATATTAGTTATAGTAACAAGCTTGAACTCTTCTATTTAAGGATATTTTTACTTGCAGTGGCAGAATGTTTTGAAAACATAAAAAACCTTAAACAACATTTTATATGCACATACAGTTGACTCATATTAAAGTGAGTGCTCATTTCTGAATAAAGAATTCAAACATATTTTTTAAATACGTTTAATTTAATGTGTAGAATTAAAATTGTTATTTTAGATACTTGTTTAGTAGACTCAAAAATAATATTGAAAAAATCAAAATATTGCCATATTATTATAAAAACAAAAATAAATTTATAAATTAATTCATTTCTAAGTTGCAAAAAGTAAGTGCTCATTTGTAATTTCTCCAAATTAATGCTTTAACTCGGTCAATTCTCATTCGATTTTAAAAAATGACGTATCATTTTATTCACAACTTAGTGTACTGCTTTAAAAAATCCAAAAAAAGTACGGTTCCTATATAAAATAGCGTTTAAAAACATCGCTACTCTTGGAGTATTTACGTACAAATTTTTCAAGCTTACTTGAGCAACGTATACACCATTTAATATTCTTTTATATTCTTTTATATTCATATTCTTTTGAAATCCTCCCAGAATAATCGGTTAATATTTAGCTTAGCTATTAACTTATAAGTGCTTGAAGGTACAAAAAATCGTTTTTTCCCGTAACTAGGAATTGTGGAGGCGTTACGATAATTTTGAAACTGAATTCTGTTCCTGGAAGATTAGAAATCATAATCAAAGTCCTTTGATCACATACCAAGTATTAATGTTGTTGTTCTAAGCAATTTTTTTTGAAGCAAATTACAAATGAGCATTTACTATTTGCTCCTTAACATTAACAATGAAGTAATTTCAATTCATGAATTCATGAGATATAAATTCTTTCTCTAATTTGCGAAATGATGGTGTGTGGTAAGCAAACATTTGAAGAAATTCGATTTTCTATTATTGACAAATTAAAAGCGAATGTTAATCGATTTGCTTTGATTTGAATAAATCAACTGAAAATTTGTAATGTTTTCTCATTGGTTTTTGAGATAACTGCACTTTTGTAAAAGAGCCAAACTGAAATATTAAGATTCCATTTGAGTTAATTTTTAAATGTATTTTTTTTTTTTTTTTTGGTTTGGTTTCTTTTAAGAAAATAATTCTAACGTAATAATAATAACATAATAATAATAATGCCCATAACGTTCCAGAGAGGATCAAGGCGACTTTCGTGGTCAATGAGCTGCACCTGTGGGTTTTTTTTTGCATTTCGTGGGTTTTCTTAGCCGTTGACTAATTTTTTCCATGTGTAATTTCGATAGCTCCAACAAAACAATGCTAAACAATGTGACGCCTTAAAACGCCTTAATTAAAACACGTCTTTCAAGTTTGCCACTTTAAACCAAATTGATTTGTTTCAAACTACTGCCGCCATTTACATATGCATATGTACATCGGGTCGTGCAATATGGGAACCTCTCTCGTACATGGATAGATAACTTTTTTTACGGCAACACCACTTTTTGTGCAACATTTTTAAAATTCACAACTGTTATCCCATTAACTAGTTGGATTGTTTGCCGTTTTATGTTATGTGAAATGCACGAAATGAAAAACAAGAAAAAATTGCATTTGTTTCAATTTCGTTCTGTTCCAAATACTTGCCCGTTATTGCAATTATTGAAACATTTAAATCAGAACTTTTTGTTTTTTTTTTGTGAACTTTTACTCGATTTTTTATACATACCTATCATACAGTACATGTATTTTTCAAACCGATTTCATTTTCCTGTTCGTTTCAATGATTCATAATGAATCATCATGACGTACCTATGTATGTAGTTGACGAATTCGAAAATTTGCAATAGAAACATCCATCCATTGCAAATTTTTTGTTTGTTTTCCTTTTGCTCATGTTTATACATTTTGGTCTTGTTGTGTGTGTTCCATCCATATACTCACTAACGGAGAATTTTACTTCGATTCACTCATTCATTAAAAAGTACGCCGGACCCAGAGTTGTACATTATTTGTTTGGTCAGTGTTTCATTGTGGCATTGTGTTTATATATAATTTTATGTGGATGTATGCGTGTGTAAGAGAGAGTATTTGTTTCCTTTTGTTCTTTAGTTCAATGGGTAACCCATTTTCGACATTGTCATTAAAAGTATGAGTACTTGCGGTAATTAAATCTTTTGTTGAAAACTTAACATCTTTATCATCTTACTTTGTTTTACTTTTCTAATTTATTGTTGTTGTAAATTGTTATGTTGTAAGCATAATGTAATGTTATAAAGTGATTTGTTTATTTTATTTAATTTATATTTTCTGAATAATTATGTGGCTGGGTGCAAAAAGGGCTAATATTTCGCTATTTTGAGTTAGCCGTTGGATTCACTTTTTGTTATTGTGGTATTCACTTTTTATTGCACGTAATCTTTCGGACTTATCAAATAAGCTATAGTGGTGTTTGATGCAATTTATATTACCGGAGTTATTATATTTTAGCGCTATTTACCGACAATTTCTAACCGTTTTTTATGCCAATATTTTTGACTTTTAAGATTCTTTTTTCAAAACCAAGATTTTTTTCTATAAATGTCAAGAATTTTGCAGTGTTGAATCTGGCAACATCAATTTCAACCCAGAACAGCTTTATGTGGGTTTTGCTAACCAATGTTACTATGAACTCATATTTAAAATATGCGGCTTGGCACTAAAATGGCGGATGTAAAAATATTTACTTTTGTGAAAAGTGGGTTTAAGGTTTATTTTATCGGTACCATAATTAATTTTCGAATTATAGTGAAATTCTGCCCGTTCTAGATTTACAGAAACATTGCGCCGGCGGAATCGACCATGTATGACCGCCGCGACCATGTATGTACGACCATGTATCATGTATGTCATGATCGGTTGGTTGCATTCTTAGCCTATTCACATCATTTACAGTCACTCTTGAACTCAATTCATATATACCAAATCGACAGTTATTATTTGTTATTAGTACCACCTGCTGGATATTAATACAGTTAACACACGTATTAGCTTCTAGCTTCTTTTCGGCATTAGCATAATTAGTGGAATAAATGATAAAGTTTTAGTCACACTAAATTTGTCTTTATAATAATAGATGACAAATATAATATATATGAAATCGAAATTCAAATGTATTCCAAAGTCGCAGACTCACCCACCACATAGTAAAATATTATATCGATCTTCGCTATACTTAGCAAGATATTACTGAATTAATTTTATCGTATGTAACATTTTAGTTTTTCTTGTGAATGAAATTATCGTATGTGCCGTACAAATATTTGGAAAATATTCCCTACACCTCGAATTTCACTTCACGTCAGTATGTTATTAAGTCATGTAGATTGCTTTCTTTCCCTAGAATGTATTTCTAGAACATTTCATCGAATAATAGTCTAGTAGTTTATATTTAGGTCTTCTCGTAATGCGTCCCTGGCATGGTGTTTTCCTTCTTTTTAATGTTGGTACAAGCTTCCTTTCCCGGTTTATCTTTTTCAAAATTGTTTAATTAGGTATGAAGTGTGTTCGGAGTAATATTTACTAAAGGATACCTTCAATTAATTATCCTAAAACACTCTTACAAAACTTTGTGTGCAAAAATATCGTACGTGCCAAAGAAACCCTTTTATATCTGAATATGTATACGAGCTTCTCCTAGAAAAATATGTTCATTTTATTTAAGTGTGTAGGTTATCGTATCACATTTAAGATTTGATATTGATGTAACCAGTCAAAGAAAAGAAGCTTAGAAACACTCTTCTGTAATTTGGTGTGAGTGGGGTTGACATGTATGTACATACTCGTACATACATTACTTAAATTATATTTCTTACAAAATTTCCGTTATTAGCTTATAGGTAGTATTTTTATGCACATATTTCTTTGAAAATTAAAAAAAAATAATAAAAATGTTTTTGAAATTTGTGTAACTGTTTGTGAGTTTTAGCGAGTCTGACACAAAGCACAACAAATTTATTTATTTTTCAATGGGGAACCTCTTAAATTGTTTTTTTTTTTGTAAAAAAAAGATTCAGAAACAGCTAGTTTATATGATTCAGAACTGTGTTTCTTATAATATTTCGTGAGAACTTCTTAGTTCTACAGCAGAAACTTAATTGTGACTACCAGTCGCTTTGGACAAATGCAAAGTGAGTGATAGGAATCCAGTTTCAGATCCAAATCCATCGCAAACATTCAGCGCTAAATATTCAAGCTGAGTTCGTACACTTAAATCCTGATTATATGAATGATATGAAGATATAAAGATTCTTCCAAACGTGACTGGAATGCGGAAATAAGATCGTTTGCCTGTTATTGTAAAAATGTTATTCTTCAGGGTTAGGCAAAGATATTTATAGTGCGGTCTTTGATACTTTGGAGAAATGGGATTCGCTGCAAAAAGTTCAAACTTTCGTGTTAATATAACATCTTCCAGCAACGGCAAATTCAAAGGAGCTTGCACACTGCAAGAGATGATCGGGACGAATAATATATGTATACTGTTCCTTGAATGTCGCCACCACGGTTTTTAATTAGTTTTACAAGCGGCTATTTCTTCCGTGAAATTATTTTTTCCAAAAATTAACTCTGACAACCACTTAAATTGTGACACAAATAGTGAACATATGTAAGAACTTATACCTGAAAGCCCCGTCAGACTAGAAAGCACTGTTAGAACTCGTAGTAATACTTCTGGTTAGAACTCTTCCGAAAGGATAAAAAATACGAAAACTTGGGGCTTATCATCAGCCCAGATGGATGACCGAAGTAAATTATATAAAACCGTGGTTTACTGCAAATAAAACAATTGAAGCTCCATGGAATGATATTTTACTTCTAAATCACCTTTGGTACTTGGCAGATGAGCCAGTCCTCTTTTCTATTTTTGATGAAAATGTACCTGTTAATTAATAGCACAGAAATTGAAGACGACTTAGCCCAAAAAATATGTTCTACCCTATGAAAAATTGAATGATTATTTGAAAAAAGATTAGCCATCTAGTTTGATAACCAAAAATTCCATGAAGTTCTTTTAAACGTTTTAATATAATCACATCATTTATTCAAACTGATATTAGTGAATGGTCTCTTAACGAGAGTTTCAACACAGAAAATGAAGTATTATCTTCTATAAATGTTGTAAGCGATTCTGCAGAAAGAGGAATAATATTGATGGAATAGTTCAACACAGTATCATGGTTGCCGTTGACAATTTCGAAAAAGTGTCATAAAAAGGATATTTAAGAAAAGAAAGGATCAAAAAAAGGTTATTTTAAAGTAAAATACGTCAAGTTTTTTGTGAACAAAAAATAGGAATTATTTCAATTAAAAAAAAAAAACGAATTTAAACAGTTAATTAAATACTTTAAACTAAAATAAAAGTAATTATACAGAATTGAATTATAAATCAATGTTAAAATTAAAAAACAATTCACAGATACATTCAAATATTAATCATATTATCAAAAATAAAGAAGATACTTTTACAAAAACTTTTGATAAAGTTTATCACTTTTTAGAAATACTTATTCTATATATATATGTAATTATTTCTTTACTTGGAGTCCATTCTTTCAGCTCCAAACGAGCAAATTGAGAGAGGAGAGCATGAATTCACAAGTTCCTATATTAAGTTTGCTTGTATATTTATTTTTAATCAGCAATAGTAAATGAATATACAGTCGCACAGCAAAGTATACTATACATACCAAGTACAAGTAACTAATTATCCAAAAAAAAAATTAAAAATTGTTTTACTGTTAATTTATATTTTATGGAGCCACATTTATTCATTAAATTTTCTTTTCACTTAAAATACTATTTTTGTGGTAGTTTCACAGGAATTATTGTGTCATCCTTTAGCATGAACAGTCTTAGAGCCTTGTCTGTTTTTAATTGAACTTTTTTTGTACTTGTTGATCGAATTTATCAAACAAATTGTCTGTGGGGCTTATGTCAGGTGACTAATAAGTAGAATGAAACCCTTTGGGAAAGTTGTATAATAACTAATTCTTTACAATGCTTGCTGTATGCTTTGGTTTATCGCCTTGTTGGAAGTACCAGCTACCAAAAATACCCATTTTTTCACAGATTGCCTTGAATCATATTCGATTAGGTTCGAATAAGTAAAACGATCCATAATTGTTTCTACAAAAACTTAAATGCCAATCCCAGCTGAACCATAGCATAACTATTTACATACATGCTCGTCGCGTTTAAATATAATATTACTACTTTCATTGCTCAAAGCAACTTTACTCCAAACTCTTTAACATAAAATTTTGATACCCGCGATAATATACTACCTTGATCAAAAAGTTTCCCGAATGAACCCCGAGTTTTCTGCCGACAATTCTGGCTTCTTTCGGCGAATTGCTTCACGCAATCGTTTCATGACGCCCAAATTATACTCTTTGTTTACTGTTTGGCCTTCTTGTAATCCATGAAACCGTGAGCATTGCCTTCTTTTTGACTGAAAACGACGTTTTTTTGGTCTCGGCTCATTTGGTGAACGCCATTCCCTTGCCTGATGTTTGGATTGCGTGTTGTACATATAAACCCACGTCTCGTCTCCAGTAACGATCCTTTTGATGAGTGTGTAATCGGATTCAGCCTCGCAAATCATGTCTTTTGCGACCTCAACACGGTCAGAATTATAAAAATCGCCAACACAAATAGACTCACACATGTACTCTTGGCTACATAGCTTTTGCAAATGTTAAGCTATGACGCTAAGACTTAGCGGGAATATCACCAACATATGTACCAACTTAACAAATAGCGTAGCTGCTAGATAATACTTTCTGTCTTCTATCCATTGGATCTAGGTATAAATGCAAAAAAAAAAAATAGTTGTCAAGCAAACAGCTGTTTACTTAATGCACTAATTGTTGTCTGTCAGAATAAAATTTTAATATGCATTAGTGACTTTTTAATACACATTAATACTACAAACACATTCAAGACTACCGACCATCGGCCACACCACTACGAAAGACGTTGGCTACAAAAGTAGCCAAGTAACCAGCAAATTAATTATTTTAACGACTACAGCTACAAAAAAAGAATGTAAACATATATACATCTGATTGTTCTTTTTCAGTGATGACACGTACAGTTTTTTTCTCACTTTTATTATTATTGTATTAACAGCCCTAAATTGCTTGTTGTCGCCAAGAAAACTAGAAATTAGCCTAAGTTGGCTTCGGGCTACAAGGATAGTAGTGTAGTCGGTATTCATTTTAGTAGTGGTCGGTAGCCTTGAATGTGTTCATATCATCAAAAACAATTTATTCTTAAAGTAAACAGTGTGACCATATTAGCTTTCTTTAAGCTAAATTTAGCTTTTTAATGATCGCTTAGCTTCGAAATATGTCATTAGCTTTTAGCTTTTTTAAAAAATTTGTTTAGCTTTTTTTAGCCTTTTCAAAAAAGGGCGATAGAAGAAACACATATGTATGTGCGTAGTATCCATATGAAATCGCCGCAAAAATAATACAAACATTGTAAAATCTGACATCGAAAAACAGTATAATTGTAACATCACAGAAACAATAGTTTCTGCACATCTTATTATTTTTCATATGAGTTTGAGGGAAAAGTTGAAAGTATTGCACTCTGTTGCCTCTTCTTTTTTTATGTTCATTAAAAAAATTAATACAAAGAAATGGCGCTGTGTTTATATCAGAAAATGTTGCCTTTAAAAAATCTTTGATATTTCTTAGTCTTACTGACGTTTAATGGCAAAGAACAGAAGAAGTGCAACATTTTTTGTTACAAAAGAAAAGAGTATAAGTATACCAAGAGAAAATTGATTAGAATATACGAGTAGGTCTGTTTCTTTGAATGTTTCAAAGAGTTAGTCATGAAATTTACTTTACTTATTTTTGTGGTTTTGTGTCTTTGCTATTGTGACATTAATTGTAATGTTATTTGTTTTTAATTATTTTTTCTAAGTCATATAAAATTGTTTCCATTAATCGGGGAAAAATAAATCGATTGTACAAACTGAGCACTTGTTTAAAAGATGACATTTCAATTTGTATTTTTGGTCAATAGTTTTTTAATCCGTCGCTCGTGTAGAAAGTTATATTGATTAGAAAATGTGTAAACTGTCTGAAGAAATATGGCATGTGATACTGTTTGATATAAAAAATTACGCGAAACTGAAAAATCATCCTGAAAAATTTTAAATTATAAAAATACAATGCTGTGAGTAAACGTCTGGCGCAGAGGTCAAAAATTGTTTCGATATCAAAGAGGCACCTCGCTACTAGGGCGATAAACATCAAGTATTATAAAATCATTTAGAAAAGACTAGCTATTCAAAGAAACCGCATTAATTGATCAAAGAACGCAATGAAACTGAACTTTTTGAAGTGTCTCATACGGGGGATAAAACAGTTAGAAGAGTGAGAATATTAAACTAAAGAAATCTGAATTAAACTTTGTCCATCACAATTCCAATGGACATCTTTGATCCGCCGAAAATTGACCATAATTGGCCTGGAGGTTTGAATTAATGTACCCTTTAGAGCAGGCTACGCTTTTTATCAGTCTCTTAGCCAATGATAATATTGATAATGATAATATTGACCAAATAATGTCAAAATTTTCTATAATATTATTGTACAACTTTATTTAAATCCTTTACTCATCCGGTGTTGTTCGAGAATCTATAAACATACATATATTATATATGAGATAAGCGTTCCCTTTGTCCAGATCCTATCAGTTTTTGTGCCACCTATTTGTCCTTATAAGTAAAATGCAAAGACGGCGTAGAAGTGGATGATGACCAGCGTTGCCAGAATGATGATTTTATCATATTTTTGATGATTTATTCATATTTTTGATGATTTTTTCATCAAAATATGATTTAATGATTATTTTCTTAAATGATGATTTTTTACTTTTAAAAATTAAGATTATTTTAAGTAGTTTGTATAAAATATATAATTTTTCTAAAAAAAAAAAACGAAATATAAAATCGCCAATTAACTTTTAAAACAAATAAGATTTGTTTCAAACAGATTGGGGTTTTTGCTTTTGTTTACTATGTATGGACCCTGCGTCTAACCTGCACAAAAATGTATCATTGTTTCAGGGCATTACAAACTAATTTAAAAAGCAATTTTAAAGATATTTAATTGAAACAAGTAAAGTCGTACTTTTATAATTTTGATACATTGAAAACAAAAATACATAAATATTTAGTACGAAAATATATTTGTTAAACGTTTGCAAACATACTATTGTAGGTTTACAATATGTAGTTATTTTTAATTATACATTTATGTGTTTACCCTTTAAAAATTATACATAAAACTATTGTTTTTGATAGGATTAATATAAAGCCCTACTTAATGGATGAGAATGATATTTCAGAATTAGATTTACAGCTAAGAGAACTTCGCCTTGTCAACTTTAGATAATCGTAGTTGTGAAGTATTCTGTTAAAAATCTCAAAAACGACTAATGCTGATGAGGGTGATTTTATTTAGTATGAAAAAAGGTTCGCGATATGTGGAAATGCTCAGAGGTGTTTGACATTTCACCATGAATTGACAAACAAACGAACAACGCTTGCAAATCCTTGAATTTTATTATCAAAATTTGTGCTGCGTGAGAAATGTATTTCGTATTGAAAACTATCTTTAGCGACTAAGCTCATTTTTGGTTCAATGGGTACGTAACAAAGAGAATTGACGAATTTGGTGTGAAGATTAGCCAGAGCCAGTTCAAGAGCTTTCAATGTACCCTGACCATACTTCATCAAAAACGATGGAAATCGCAAAGGTACAGTCAATAAAGAAAGCTACCGTGTGATGATTGCCAACATTTTTTTGCTTAAAATGGAAGAATTGGATTATTTATACATGCCACACGGATTGCGCTACCATGAACCTATTGAGAGGCACGTTAAATGAACAATTAATCTCACATTTTGAAACAGCTCATTGGCTACCAAGATCATGCGATCTGACCACACTATACAGTTTTTGAAGGTATACTACAAGTCTCTCGTGTACAGAGACAATTCTAGCCCTGGGAGATAACATTACAACTGCAATGGGTGATATACCGGATAAAAAGCTAGAAAGAGCTAGAGGGCAACATTCAAATTAAGTAACCCTTAAGTAAATAGCAGGCATTCATTTATCGCTACAAATAAATATTTTATTTACTTTTGCAAATTCTCTGTTTCTCTTTTCAAATTTCAAAATCCAAACGGTTAACAAAATGACCATTGCAATCTGACATCTGTTTTTTTTTTTACAAATGAATTATAATTACTTTTATGTTTTTATAATAAATTTTTTGCATTAAAAAATAATGATTTTCTTTCCAAAGCGTCTGGCAATGCTGATCAAAAAATTTCATTAAGAAGAAAATAAAAGTGCTATTTCAGACAAAAAATCACTAGTTTTGCAAATTTTTCCTCGAAAAAATTATTTTTTAATTTTGTATACTTTTAGGTTGGCCAATTTAATAAATTTGCAATATTAGGCGACAACTGGGGGTAGCGTGGTGTAGTGGTAGAGCGCACGCAAAACAACACAAGCAACCAAGGTTCGAGTCCCAGCAAGAGGACATGACGAAAAACTTTAGTTATTATTTCGAGTGCTTAATAAAGGGGTCCCAAACAACCTCCATCTGAAAAATAAAGAAGTCCCTCTGATCTTCCAGCTTACCTCTGGCGATGATGACAAACATCGGATGAATGACCAGGGAAAAACGCCACCTACTAAAAAAAAAAAATTATAATGCTAAAATAAAGATTACCACCAATTATCAAGGATATTCACCACTACACAATCATATGGAGGGGGCTACAGTGTATTAATCATTTACGTTGCTTAAAATACAAACAACCTGATTAATGAAACTAAACCAAAGCAATAAATGCTTTATGGAAATCCAATATACTCCCCAGAGTGTGACGGAGAAAAAACTTAGGCGACGACTAATTTGGCCTGTTTTCCGCCATATTCAACTTTGAATAACAGCATAGCCTACTTCGTTAGCCGGAAGTTCCTCTGTCTTGCAAATATCAACAAGATAGGCTCAGTTATTTTCGATTGATTGCCAAATTAACAAACAAATTTATAATGTATGTACATATTTATATAAATATGGATTTGAAAAATATATAAAACTTAAAATTATGTACATTTATGTATAACATTTCAATTCTTGTTGAATAGATTAACTTCGATACTGATCAGATTGGTTTCAAAATTATATATAAGGCTATATCAACAAATATATCTTTAAAAACTATTAAAAAAATGTAGCTTCGTCTTTAGCCGCAAACAATTTTTATTTATTTATTTATTTATTTTTTTAACGATTTAGCGATTTGGCTTCATATTATTTTAAAATCTTGTCACACTGCAAGTAAGACATAACTATACACATACGAGTACATAATATTTTACTTTTCTTTTGTAATTTATTGATAATGCCATACTTGATGCTTCAGATCATGCAAAACTACAGGCAGAAATATCCGCAGCAGACGAAAAAGGAAATAAATGCACTTTATAAATAAGTAAGCAAATATATTCTTAATGGAGACTTTTAATAATATAGCTGTAAAAAGACTTAACTCTAGGTGCAGGCATACATGCAACTTACGTACATTGCACCTATAGGTACAAAGTTCAACCTCAATGCGGTACGTGTTAAAATTAAGATATCGATTTCAAATTTTCACGGAATACCTTTTTTTTTTATAAAAAAGCATTTTAAGAGGTTCACTATTAGGATTTTTTTTTTTTTGAAAATAAGTACCAGTCTAATGTACATATATATTTTTATATATAAATAATGCTTAAGCTAGCGGCATATTTTAACTCCAAATCAAATTAAATTTACAAGTATTGTTCAAGCAATAGTTTATTCACTAAAATAAAATTTCACCATACTTGGATAATGTTTCCAGTATTGTTTTAGAAAGGCTCCCAGTAAATGCTGTTATACTATTAGTATTAAATTTCAATAGTTGCATTAGTCTAAGTTATATCCCACTGATCTTCAAAACTGCCAAATTTATAGCTATTCCCAAACCGAATAAACCAAAAGATAGTCCTAATAGTAATATCGAGTATTCAATTATTTGCGATGAACACAACTCATAAAATTAATAGAATAAAGAAAAAACTAATAGCCACTAAAAACAACAAACTGTCTACAGGACTTATTTTATTAGGTATTAAAAAAGCATTCGATACGGTTTGTTGGAAACAAAGCTAAATATCTTTGTAAGCCGTTAGCTGATTTTCTCGACAAAAGAATATTTTTGGTCTCTGTTAAAAACGCAATATAATCGCTTAAAGGAAGAACAAATGGATTATCTTAGGGCTCACTTTTGTGGCCATTGCTTAACTCAATATATATGTACGTCCGATTTTAAAGTTCCGCCTTAACTGGAAACACCATATTGTGCAGTAAACTCACGTGCGCGTTGTTGAATAAAATGGATAAAGGGCTATTAGCTTCTACAAGTGGAGAATAAAAATTAATCCTAATAAGACACAACCAATAAGTTTCCATTACAACAAATCTCCAGAAATGATCGCATGTAAAAGAAATCTGCAAAAAGCTATTAAATCATCTAAAACACATTGCCGTTGTTAAATAGGCGATCTCTATTAAACATCAAAACCAATATTAACTTACGCATGGTCTATTTGGTATATAGCAGCCAATTGTCATTTAAAGAAATTACAAATAATACAAAACCGACATTAAAAATACCCTACGAGTACTTACATATGTGTACTTCTACATGAATTTGATTATTAGAGAATATTGGACTTCATGAAAGCACTGATTGCTTACTATTTTGACAAAATTGAAATTTCTTCTTATAAATTGATAAGAAAATGTAGAGAACTAATATACAAATATTAGATTTGTTACCAAATGGAAAATACTATTGGAGGATCCACAAAGTGTCATAAAATCGTATGTCTTATAATAATAGCACAAACAAATAAGACTGTTGTCAACAAGGCTTTATAATATGTTGGTGCTATTTTGAATTTATAAGTAAAACAAGCAGTGTGCGAATACAGACTGCGGATAATACTATATCTGATAGTAAATAAAACACGTTATTTAAGTCTTAAACTATTTATAAACTATTATCAATTTTGTTTAATATTATAAGTTACAAAAGATTTAATTAATGTTGCGAGATGAATTTTCTACAGTTGTGCAACAAAGACGACCCGAGGAATTAATTTCAGTTTTCTTTCAATTTTGTATTCTAAAGCGTTGCCAGACTCACTCTGTTCACTAGTTGACAGACTTGGGGCTGCCACATCCACTCCCTCTCCAGTGACAAAGTCAGGAATGATGCACTTTCGTCAATGGTAACTCGGGAATCATTATTGATTGAAGTTTCTAGCCGTGGTGATGTAGTATGCTGCTTTGACTTAGAATCTTGAGATATTTGGTGTTGAAAATTGTTTTGTTGAACTACCTCAAAAGGTCCTGTGTAAGGCGTCTGAAGTGGTTTTCGGACTGAATCGGTGCAAAGAAATACATGAGTGCAAGCATCAATATTTTTCAAAATAAACATTTTGCGTTTGTTATAACGAGCTGTTGGTATTGGCCTTAAAAGATTAAATAAGGAAGTTATCAGGATAAGTAGTATCGTTGGTTTTTTAAAATATTCATTTGGCAAACGTAATGAGCCTCCATATAATAAATCCGAAGGAGAAGCCTGAATATCCTCTTTGCACGAGGTTCCTAAGCCAAGTAATACTGGCGGCAGTATGTCAACCCATGAAGTGTTAGGATGACACATAAGAGTCGTCTTAAATGTTCTATGCCATCGTTCCACCATATCGTTTGATTGCGGATTGATTGCAGTAGTTCGAGCGCGTTTAGATCCAATGAAATTAGTCAATGATTTGAATAGATCTGATTCAAACAGCTTACATTGATCAGTAGTTATAGTTTTTGGGCATCCGAATCTAGATATCCAATGAGTCCAGAAAGCAGTGGCAACTGTATGAGCAGACATGTTTTTCAAGAGGAATTTATCTGGCCATCTCGGAAACATGTCAATCATAGTAAGGCAGTATCTAAAACCTTGTGCTAGTAGCATTATTACAATGTCTAAGTGGACGTGGTTAAAACGGTTATCAGGTTATCGGTTATCTTGTGCAGTGTTGAACGATTATGTCTAGTTATTTTCGCTCTTTGACGCAATAAACAAGTACGACCCCAATTGATAATTTGCTTTTTCATGCCAAGCCAAACATATTTCTTTAGGATTTCTTAAAGTGTAGCTTTACCACCAGGGTGGACTATTTGAAAAAATTTAACGAACTGTTACCTTCCAGTAAGGTTTTCAATTCGTCGTCTGTTTCTTGCAATGATTGTAGTTCTTCGTATGATATTGTTAAGGCATAGAAATTGTGTTTAAACGAGAAAAAGCATCAGCAACAGTGTTTTCGGAACCAGACAATTAAACTATCTCTGTTGTAAATTGTGATATGAAATCTAAATGTTTCAATTGTGGCGGGGAAGCTTTGTCCGGCTTCTGTGAAAATGCATAAACCAGCGGTCAGTGATCGGTTTTAATGACGAAATGACGAGCTTCCAACATATGGCGAAAATGTTTAATGGAATCGTAAATTGGAAGTAACTCTCTGTCATACGTGTTATAGTTGTTTTTCGCCTTTGACAATTTTCTGGAGAAAAAACCTAACGGTCCCCATAAACCATCAATATTTTGCTCGAGAACCGCTCCGATAGCTGTATCAGAAGCGTCCGTAATAAGTGCTGGTTTGGCGTTTGGAACAGTATGCGCTAGCATAGTAGCCTCACTGGTACTTTTTTAGCAGGCTTCGAAGGGATTTTCGGCTCCTGGTGTCCAAGATATTTACCTTTTATTTTTTCTTAGAATTTGTGAGAAAATTGTTAAGCGGTGCTTGTAATTGAGCTGCATGTGGGGTGCACCGGCGATGTTAATTAATGACACCTAGAAATCTTCGTAGCTCACAAATCGTTTCGGGTTTAGTGTAATTTTCAATGGCGGTAACACGGTCTTTAGGAGGTCGAAAACCACTACTGTTGATAGTGTAACCTAAAAATTCTACCTGTCGTTACCCAAAGTGTCATTTCTTAACATAGATTGTCAAGCCATGTTGACGAAGACGATCAAAAACTAGTCGCAAGTGGCGGTTATGCTCTTCGTGACTTTATGATAATATCGTCGATGTAACAATAAACGAAGTTTAACCCTTTTAGAACTGAGTGCATAAACTTTTGAAACGTTTGCGTGGCGTTTCGCAGTCCAAATGGCATATATAAAAATTCTATTAAGCCAAACGGGGTACATAGAGGTGATTTCAAAATATCCTCTACGACCATCGAAATTTGGTCATAGGCTCTTACTAGATTTAAGGTAGTAAAAATGGTCTTACCATATAATTTTTCAGTAATGTCTTTGATGTTAGCTATTGGATAGCGATCCGGAACTGTTTGAGCGTTTAATTTCCGATAGTCGCCACATACGCACCAACCATCCGTTTTTAGCCACAATGTATATAGGACTAGCTCATTGGCTTTTAGATATACGGCATATACCTTGCTCCAACAAAAAATCTACTTCTAATCAACGTGGGCCATCTGATACAGGCTTACCAGTGGTTTCGATATGATGTGCGACATCTGAACCTCTTGTGACCTTTCGGGTAAAAGTTGTTGTTGTAATGCTGACATACTCTTGGAGTAAAGCTGCAAATGGTGTGCTTGAACAAATTGTTGAAATGCTAAAATCTTTCGTTTTACGAATTTTACCATTACTAAAAATTTTTGTTGTACTATGTACTAGTCGTTTGCTTTTGAGACCAATTAACAAATTATAATGAATTAAAAACTCAGCACCAATTATAGACGATTGAATGTCTGCAATAATGAATAGACACTTAAACTCACGAAGTTTCACTTTTACTAGCTGCCAAAAGTATAACTTTCAAGGGAAAAAGTTTTGCTTTGACTAATGATTGGGGGGTATAACTGAGACCATCGATTCTAAATCAATTAAAAAATAATATTTCGTTGAGTTATCATATATGTGTAAATGATTTTCCGAAATTATTCTATTATCGCCAATTGAGTTGATTGTGGACAGCTCAATTAGTTTTCCGAATTGTTGTTATAATGGGGGCAATTGGGTTTACAATGTTTAGCATTATTTCCAAATTTCACGTGGTATCAGCAAAGTTGTGATTCGGAAGAGTTCTGACCCGACTGTGAACGGCTCCGAGATCTTGAACGATTACGACGATTATTATTGTGATTTGATTGTATTTTCTTCTTATCAATCTTATCCGATAAAGTATTTATTGATTTAATAAGATCAGCCATTGAAGAGGTAATAGCATTTACCGAAAGTTGCGTTTCACTACTTGAGGTACTGTGTGATATAGCGCTTACCATATTATTGTTTGCCTCTTACATTTTTATCTGCTGTTTTTCTAAGTTTTCTAGATCGTGTTGCTCCTATATACTTAAAAGTGACGAATCGCCTCTGGCATCTGACCAATAAGAAGTGTACGAATTATTGTTTCGTTATATTTACCAAGCGCTAGACGTTTCATGTATGCTAGGACTTCAGATGGCTTCATTCCCACGGTTTCTCCACCTTGTAATAAACGGCGTAACTTGGATTCAGGTCACTCAGCAAATTTTGAAATTAATCTTTCTCTAAGTAAATTAAATTTGTCGTTTGCGGGCGGATTGGTAATTAAATCCTCAACAGATAATAGTATGTCGTTCTCAAGACGAACCGAAACAAAACCAAATTTGTCAGTATCTGATGTAATGCCATACAAGGCAAACAATCTTTCGACCTGGGTTATGCTTATTGAATTTTGGTATATGCACCTTTTGTTGATTTGATCTCGCTGTTTAGTTTGGATGCTCACATTGCTCCCGTAGTGAATTCACTTATCGCTAAAGTTCCTTCATTTGCGCAATAATATTATCCATTTCAGACATTTCCAAACTTAACGTCTCAAAAAATTTAATTTCGTCACTGATGGATGAGGTTTTTTCGATTGAAATAGTTTTCTTGCTTCTCAAGTTGTATTTGTTCGAATTCATAAGCAGGATTGTACTTATTCGTTAAAAAAAATTGATCGCAGCATTGAAAAAAGTTAAAATTTCAAATAAGCTGCGACTGCGCTGCTTTGGTATATGCTGCAATTTGTTCTAAATACGGTGCACGGTGGTCCCAATGACTAGTTTAGCCCGAAAAAAGTCTTTTGGTCGGATCGTACATATGTGAATTGTTTGTTTGGTTTTGTAATGACAAGTCTTCAGTCTACATAACAGTATAAATTTTTTTATTATATCAGCAATATTAATACTGCAGTACTGTTTTAAAGACAAACAATAGATTAAGTTTTTTTTTATAACAGACTAGACAATATTTTAGTTCGGTTTGGAGATCTTGTCAAATAAAACGAAAATATATTCCTTATTATTTGGGGTTTTTATTTATACAATTGGGGTATGTATTTTTATAATTCCTAATATGCCGACGATTTTGCATTTCCTTCAGAAAAAAAACTAAGATGTATTCGTTAATTGTGCAATTTTAAAATGTTGTATATTGTTATCATCTATGATATGTTGCCAGTTAAATGGTAAAAAAATTTCCTGCCGATTTCTGCCTGAAAGCTCTCATATCAAATCATATAGTTGCGATGTCTATCACCAAAAGATAATGTTTAATGTTTGGTTCTTTGAAAAGGTGCAAGAAAAATAAATATAAAAATTGGTATAAAAAATTATGAAAATGATAGCTATGCAAATAAATTAAAGCAAGCAGGTAGAAATTTCATCACTCAATTGTCGAAGAAATGATCCATGGTACATCGAACAAAGAGTGAGTTCGAGTCTTCGTTTAAAAGTTGGTTGGATGAATATTTCGTTCTTCCTAGTAAGGAAACTCGGACGAAAATACCATTGACGGATCATCAACGTCAAAATACGGACGACCTTCTAAACCGTTTTTAGAAATAGGGGAAAGATCTAAGCAATCTAAAGCAAAGCATCTTGTGAACACTTGTTCCCCTGAAGAACTAACATTTGCTGCTGCAAGTAGCCTTTATAAATCAGGCAAAAGAACTGCTTCAGACGTTATTAGAACTATAGATAAAGGAAAGAAAAGGCCATTTAAAATAAAAACGTTCTTAAGCACGCCATCTAAAGAACCAATACCTTATAGCAGTGAAGAAGCGCTGGCGAAGTATATTGACGGACATATAAATGGGGATGTGATGGAAGCAGTGGTCACTCAACAAACAAGCAGACGTTCAGTGATGATGATACACAAACAGATCATCATTTGTTTGTAATGTGTTTAGTTCCTTTGGAGTTAAAAAATGATGATTAAGTTATATGGCAAGACCCAAGGCCTTCATTTACCCGCTTTTGCAGACCAATTAAAATTACATATAAAAAAGAAACTAAATCATTGATTACACAAGAAATTGATATTATACAAACGCAAATAGATGCAATTTCTCCAACTTTAATTCAGGTTGACGAAAACGTACTACATGTAAACCATAGTTTCTTTTTAACAATGATCGATGATAAAGTTAAAAGATGTGGAATTTGTGGAGCACCACCTAGTGCAATGAATAACATAAACAAAATTAAAGAATTGAAACCGAATGAAGGCCTTTACGAGTACGGTCTATCGACTTTACACGCTTGGATAAAGATATTCGAATGTATTTTGCATTTTGCATATAAACTTGATTTAAAAAAATGGCAAGCTCAGGGTGAATCTGAAAAGGCTTTAATTGAAACAAGGAAGCAAATGATAATTGATAGGATGAAAAAAGAGACGTACTTGTTAGTCGATTTACCAAAGCCAGGCCACGGAACTACTAATGATGGAAACACTGCCAGATGGTTCTTTCAGCAACTATGTTTAGCATCACATATAACTGGTGTGAACGAAAATTTAATTGGGAGACTTGGCATTATTTTACGAACTATGGCATCCGGCTACGCAATTAATGCAGAAGCGTTTAGAGCTTATGCTTTCGAAACTGCGGAATTATACGTGGTATTGTATGCCATCAAGCACTCATAAAGTATTTATTCATGGTGCAGACATCATTCAAAATGCTGCTCTGCCTATTGGAATGTTATCCGAAGAGGCGTTTGAATCCCGCAAACAAGGATTTTAGATATGTTAGAGAACATCATGCTCGAAAAATATCACGAGAGAATAACATCGATGATTTTTTTAACAATCTTCTATTTTCATCGGATCCTTACATATCTTATCTCTCTACAAAGCTCCCGAATAGAAATCCAGAACCATTGTGTCACGAGTCAATTGCTTTACTTTTAGATACTTTTATTTTAAATGAAGAAAACCTTTCAGGAGATGATTCGGATGAAGCCGAAACCCATTCAGATGAATAAGCATTTATGTAAATTTATGTACATATATATTTAAAATACACAATTATGTTAATTATTTTTAATAAACAAAACCTTACTTATATTTAATAAAACCTTTAAAACACAATTTTCCTATCTTTTTTTCTATTTTTACAACTTTTGTTAATAATTATGCTCTCAGTGAAAATATTTAAATATACAAATTAACGCCGTCATTATGTCAACTTGTTTTGTATGAAAAGTGCCACGCCCCCTCAATCGAATCCCTCTAAGTGCTTTTAAACAAGAGTTATGACTTCTTTCGCGCTAAGTTCGTCATTGGGACCACTGTGCCGTGTCACCAATATAGCTGATATTAAATAAAACACCTTATTTAAGTCTTTAAACTATTTACAAACTATTATCAATTTTATTTAATATTATAAGTTACAAAAGATTTGATTTATGTTGCGCGATGAATTTCTTACAGTTGTGCGACAAAGACGACCCGAGGAATTAATTTCTGTTTTCTTTTACTTTAGTATTCCAAAGCGTTGCCAGATCCACTCTGTTCATTAGCTGACAGACTTGGGGCTGCCACAATACAAATAGCAATACGTTATCTTGGCATAACCTACAAATATTTTTATTCTTTAAAAAAATTTTTTATTTTATTTATTTTTAAAATACGACAAGACAAAAACATTTCATAAGAAATTGTATTATTTTTAAACACTTTTTGTTTGAACGACAAAAACAATAATTTTAAACCTTTTTAAAATTTTGGAATATTATGAGAATATAACACGATAGCACATTTTGTGAGTACTCCATATATTTATGTGCTTGTAATTATTTATTAGCTCTAATAGTTATTTTCTACCTGTTGTTACGAAAATGAACAGTGCCTAAAGAAGGGATACACTAAATTAGTACAGTAGTTGTCTTAGCTGGGGGTGGCATGGTGTAGTGGTTAGAGCGCACTCATAAAAACACAAACGACCCAGGTTCGAGCACCAGCAGGGGGCATGACGAAGAAAAATTTAATTGTGGTTTCTAATGTTTTTATTAAACATGGATTCAACTTCCCTCCAAACAACTCCACTAAAAAAAAATAAAGGAGCAGCCCCCCTGACCTTCCCGCATACCTCTGGCGATGATGGTAAACATCAGACGAATGATCAGGAAAACACGCCGCCTACTGGGAAAAAATTACAATCATCTACTTAGCTTGAAGGGTTAATTGATTAAAGAAACTGAAACAAAGCAATGGATGCTTTGTGGAAAGCCGATATATGCTCCCTAGATGAGTGCTGGAGAAAAAAAAAGTTGTCTTAGCTATGAATTTTATTATGACATTTATTGGTTTGTGTCAAGGTTGTTAATGTATCTGACGCACAACATTATCCGTGCTATTAACGGTGTTACCACTTACGTATTAAATGGTGCTACCGCACCGGTTTTGGTTGTTACATTTGATTTATCGGAAATAGAATGCTGTGGTAAATACAAGAACAATCGAAAGTAATGTGATTTTTATATAAAAGGCTGCATATTATGCATTAGCAGTTCATTTATAGTTTTTCATAAAGTAAAGTCGTGCTAAGGCGTAAATGAAAGTGTTGAGTATTTGTGTATTAAGCGAGTATTCTGTATAGTTAGAATTGTACAAGTGAAAGTTAAATAAAAAAGACCATTAAGTAAAACGCAATTTAAAACAACTCGAACGATTAAAAAGTTTAAAGGGCAACACTATATTTTGTTAGCTCCGTTTTGGTATAAGGTTTCCCGAACTTTTACCTTTAAAGTATTGTATAAATAATAACCAAAATTATAGTTAATATTTAATGGACCTACACTTTAAAGTCCATATTCCAAAAATATCTAAAAGTAGACTTGAAGTGCACGTTAGTTACCACACACTTTAAACTTAACAAAAATTTGTTAAAAAAAAACGTATGCAAAAACCCTACATTAGGTAATGATTGCTTTACTAAACTATAAGCTTTCATGCTGGCGATATCATACCACACATACGAGTAGTCGAACCAAAAGAGATTTATTTATTTATTAAATCCGTTTCAGTTTTCATTACCTGTTTGTATTTTATTTAATGCTATACATACATATTTATTGCAAAATTTTTCAAATCCTAAAAAATTAAGATAATTAATTTTATTAGTGGAATAATAAGTACTCGAATAACGAGTATTTTGTCTTTGTTTTGATTTTACATACATCACTAAAAGAAAATGTTGTTTTTATGCTTAAATGCAAAAATTTATTAGGAAAAAATTAGTTTTAGAAAAAAAGTGTTCGAAAAAAATGCCGAGGATGATAAAGTGGGAGTAATAATTTATATACATACATACATACAGTGGGGTGCGAAACCAAGTGCATGTTTTGGAATTAAACAGAAAAGTTCTTATAAAAACTTAAATACGCAATCAAATAAAACAAAACTTCACACACTGATTTATTGTTAAGTCTTTAAAGAAAAAATAAAATAAAATAAAATAAATAGATAAATAACAAAAGGTATGACATTTAAACAATGGAATGGGAGAAAGGCAATGATATAAAAGCATTTGCATGCACAACGTTTTGCACGTTCCGCTTAAATAGAGAGGAACTCTTATTTTTAATACTATTATAAGGCCACCTTTTTTGTGGCGTTTTAAAAGAATTTATGGATCGCGGGAAACCTTTGTCACCTTATGAACAAGGACAAATAGTGGCACTTCATGAGCAGCGATTGAGTATGCGTGGAATGGCGAAAAAACTGTTTGTTGTCTGCATAAACATTACGCACAATCAGTCCCCACAAATTTTCCATAGGGTTTAAGTCGAGGGAACGTGCTAGCCACTTAAGTACTTCAATATTGTGCTTCTCAAACCATTGTCTGGTCGACTTTCTGACATGAATTGCTGCGTTATTTTGCTGAAAGTTGAAAGCCAGCATTTTGGGCCAAATAAGGCAGCAAACGTTCAGACAGACTGCCCTGGTACTCTAAGCTATCCATTCGAGTGGAAGGAAAGTAGAGTTCCAGTGTACCATGTGAGCTAAAGCCAGCCCAAATCATCAAACTGCCACCTCCTTAAATCTCGCCAATAGCAATTGAAACCATCTGGTCCATCCAGGTTAAATTTTTCTCACCAAAAAAAAATTACTTACAAACTCAAAAATGTATGGAATATCTTACAACCTTTTTAAAAAAAATGATTACCTGATGCCAATTAATCTTATACTGCTTAATCAGACAGGGAATTTTTTTTTAATTTATAATAAGGTTTGGCTGGGCGTTGAAAGCTCTTAGAATTATGCTTTTTGAAGCTTGTAATATCAATTCATCTTTTATTGTTACCGCACTTTTCATGGAAAAGGTCTTTCGAGGCCTTTCGTGAAATTAGCCGAATTTCACGGGTGTCAAGACCTTTGGACGACCCATGCTTTTTAATTTTCCATAATTTTCTCTGTTTTTGAGAAAATTTTGCACAACACACAAAGATCGTACCAGTTTTTCGCCATTCTACGCATACTCAATCTCTCACCGCTCCTGAAGTGCCACAATTTGTCCTTGTTCATAGGGTGACAAAGGTTTCCCGCGACCTATACCGCGCAGATATTCTTTAAATTATAAATTATTACGACCAAAAAAAAAAACAATTGTGATACCTTCTGATTAGATTAATTGCTTATTAATCACTGACCTTTTTTTGACGCATTGAATTATGCACTTATTTACATAAATTTAAATAAACTTAATATAACGGTACATCTCTGAGAGCAGAACCGTAGAATTTTTTTAATAAGGTGACCACACATAACATTTTATAGTTTGGATGAATTTAGCAAATATTAAGGTGACCTTATCATTATTACTATACACAATATTCGTGTCCATAGCTTCAACATGTTCCAGGCGTTTTTTAATATTGTCTAAAAATTCTTCATTGAATTGGAATTAGGGCTTTACTGTGATCACTAATTTACCTAAAATTTTTGTTGCAACAGCCATTTTTGACAATTTTTTTAAACTATAAAATTAAAACTAAACTAAAACTGCTTATTGCTTATTCTTAAAAAAATAATTGTTTGTTTGCTTCTCTGAAATATATAGGGATGATTTACATAAATTAGGCCACGCATTGATTTAATTTGACCAATATACCGACAGGTGTCATCACGTTGTGTAGATAGGTACAGACTGGTACTAACAACTATTTTTAGTCTTATTTGTTTTATAACGTTATTTGACTTTGTACATTTGCCGTGGTTTTGTTGTATTTTCCTCTTTTTCTGCAACCATATGTGATTCCCTCTCAGCTTGTAACAAAAAGATGAAAGTTTACTTCGATTTGTTGTTCTTGTTTTAAGCTGTAAATAAAAAGATGAAATTTTATTAATTTTAACTCTCAATTAACAAGATATTTATTCAAAAGTTTTGAGCAAACGTGTATATTTCCGGTCTAGTTTAAGGATGATATATACCGTTTTTTATTTCTATAAAAATATTATTTTTTACAAATACTTGTTTAAAATTGATTCAGTTAATGAACAATATTCGTAAAACTTTCATTGGTTTATACATTTTTTATGTTAATTTATGAATGAGTGACTAAAATGTAAGGCTTTAGTGATTAACCTTTACCGGTACGATTTTGAGAAAATGAATAAGTACCATAATACCAAAGATGTACAAAAAACAATTTACAGTAAAAATGTAAAAAGTACTAAAACTCATATCTTTGTTTTGCAATATTCTCTTTACGCATTAAATTTTAGCGATCGAAACAGTAACCAGAGCAACATTGCATGCGTAAAGCTTAAACGGGATGATACATTTGCAAGCATTTGTTTGTTTTCATGGAGAAGTAAGTTATCCATGTATGCGATTGGCTATTTGCGATGTTTGCAAGCATATGTTTGCCAATCTATCACCCCTATAACTTGTTGCCCAAGGGAAAAGAAAAATTATAATAATAAACAATATTCATATCATTCCTCTTCTTTTTTTTTGATTTTTATGTGAAACAAACTGGTCAAAAATAAAACTGAAACATCTGCCTTTTTCCCTTTATTCTTTTTATTTCTTCTGGATTTCATGCTCATTTACAGTAAATTTTACACACTTTGAGATGTAGAGATGTGAAAATACATATATACGATTCTGTTTAAAGTACTAACAAAAAATTAATAAATAAATAAAAAATCAACTTTAATATATGTTATGACCAGTGCTGCCACCAAAAGGATGGTAGGCCAAATAAAACTTTTGTAGAATTTTGCAAAAATTTTAGAATTAAAAAAAAAAAACATTTATATTCAAATTGTTAGTTGTAAAAAAAAAAAATTAAACAGTAAGAACAAAAATGAAAAGCATAAATATAATGGTCAATATAAAGTGTATTTCCTCGTTTTCTACAATTTAATTTAATTTAATGGGTCGATTATATATGGCAATTGAACTTCAGTTGCGTCACCAGTTGCCGAAAATTGTAACTGGCAACTAAAAATCTATTTACTTCAATTGCCATATAGGCTACTACAAATTTCTAGTTGCCGTTCGGCAACGCAACTCAAGTTCAGTTGCCATTCATAATCGACCCATTAGTTTTAGTTTTTATAAATAAGATAATATTAAACATGTTATGTTTGCTTTAAACTGTACTTTACTTAATACTTTATAAAGCCGAACCTATTATGCGTAATATAAAGAAAATTTCACCGAAAAGTAATGTTGAAGTATCAGAAATATTTGCTTCATCAGATTCTAGCGTTAGAGCGAGTACCATAAGTATGCGAGATATCCCATAAAGAAGCCTCTTATTGAGTCAATAAATCAAAAGCGACGTCTTGATTATGTAAAAAATAAGAAACATAGCTGTTTATTTCTAATATATTGACCTACTTAGCGATAAAATCAAATTTGATGTGTTTGAGCAGAAAAAACTTATAAAATATGAAAAACCCAGAACGAACAAGTTTACATACAAAATTTCAACAGTTAAGCCCGGTGGAGGCTTGGGTAATAGATTTTCTAAACATATTTGAAACACAATTTGATAACCAATGTGAAATAATAGTTCCTCGTTCGCCTTTCTAAGGAACAGTAGCATCCTTCCTAATATTCAAATTTAAACTCAATCGAGCGTTTTGGGAGAATTTTTATAATTAATCCTCTAAAGCACAAGAATATGCAAAAGTCCCTTATAATAGAGGAATGACAGAAAATGCTGTTATCTAAGCAACATACAAGCAAATATGTATTGGTTTTTAAGCTTTGGTACGTTTTAATCGGTTTTGGTAGATTTTTGAAGAAATTTTGGTAGAATTGAAATATTTTTTAGTGGCAACACTGGTTATGACACAAACTGTAATTCGTATTTGAGAGAGAATTTTAAGGCCAACAACATCTTAAGGGGGTGATACATTGGAAAAAATTTGTTTGCAAACATCGCAAATAGCCAATCGCATACATGGACAACATACTCTTCCTTGAATACGATTGGTTATTTGCGATGTTTGCAAACGAATGTTTGTCAATGTATCACCACCTTTACACTTGCACGCACTCTTGTTTACGTTTGCCATGAATTTACATTTATTTACACAAATACACATATCCAATCACAAGCATTTGCTTGTAGCACTTGTCATCATCGTGCCATACACTTCGTTCTCATCAAATGTTACAGAAAAGAACCAATTTTTTAACCCAATACCTACAGGTGTTTAAATTAGTGTTACATTTGCAGGTATTTTCTTAAACGTAAACAGAGGTGATTAACTTAAAGGATGAAGCGATTATGTTTTCATCTAAATATTTTTTTAAAGTGGCTAAAGATCAATACATTGCTGAAAGTGAATTTTGAATATCGACTAAGTATTTAAAATTGAGATAAATGACAAAAGACAAGTGGTTTTAGGGCTTAAAGCTTATTAAAAAAATCCAACACAAATATTATTCGGCTTTACACTATTCACTAAGGAGATCGAACGCTTATTATTCGACAGGCTTTAACCGGTTTTTTTTAATTTTTCGAGTACGGTTTTTTTTAAATGTTCATATTTTGAATATCGATTACATCGGTAATTTTAACGCGAACAAACGGTAATTTTAATGAGAATAACCCGTTAATTTATACATGTATAATTCTTGTACGGTTTTATGTTTTTATTGGAAATATGCACATAATTTAAGTATCTTTCTAAGTTCAATATAAAACATCTTATGATAGTGTATGTATGGTATATAACATCTTGTACGACAACCTTAAACGTCTCACAAAGAACGTGAAAACCAACGATACCTTTTTTTTATTTTCTGTAAATGAATATTTATTCTTTGTGTATGAAGAATGATGATCAGGTGTGCTATTTGGCCTTGGAACTACTTAAATAAGTATTATACGTTCTTGTTAAAAAAAAAATTGTGACAATAAAAAAATTACGAATACAGTTACATATGTACATACTACCAGTTGAAAAAGTAAAAAATGGTAATTGGTGTAAAAAGATTTAATCTATTTAATAGATACATACATGTACATATAATTATTTTTCTACAGACGTTTTTTGTAGTGTGGAAACGTTTCGAACACGATATAAAGTATATCTCTAGATATATTTAGTTCCTAAAATACTAAGCTGAAAAGGTTACTTGACGCTAGGATTTATTTATCAAACGTCTTAAATATATCCATAAGATTGACGTAAGAGTTTCACCACGCCGGCGAATTACACTTACAAAATACGCTGTCAAAAAGTAATCACTAAGTAAAATATTAACACGCCGTGTTGTCAAAAACTGAATGTGGGTTAACGTCATAGAAAGCTGAATGTTATACTGGCATGCTACGACATGGGGCAAAGTTTATCAATTTTATTTCATAAAGCAATAAGAATTGAAAAGAATTTTCTTTTAATAGAAAACCCGGTTAACCGGTTAATCGGTTATGTAATTAATTTTTAACCGAAAACCGGTATTTTAAAAATTGTAATTTTCCAAATTATTCGAAAACCGGTTTTTGAAAAAACTTAAATAATCATTATCCTTACTATTCACTCAAGACTTAATACACAAATAACTTTCTTACCGATTTCTTACGTTTTACTTGACTGCTGAATTATTCAAGTCATTTAGTAAACTCTAGTAAATTCTACAACTTACTACAAAATTCAATTACTGTTAATTCAAATGTATGCTTGTAATAACTTTCAGACTCATAAATTATGTCGCACTAATAAAATGTGTTCGTACCCCTGTCCAAATGGTTACAACCGTGCTGCATACATTTAACTGTTTGCATTACATGCATTTGTAACCAGTTTTCAATGTACAAATTTTTAAGAAAAATATAAACTAATACTGATAAAAAAGCTATGTACTCGTATGTCGTCTTTGCAAATATTTTTAATTAATTTTTAAAAATTTCATTCAGTTCATAATTTTGATGCATTTCTAGCTACTTTTTCATACATTTGTAATGTCGAAGTTCTGTTAATAATATTATTGGAGGTACATTGGCAAACATTTGCTTGCAAACAATCGCATTTAAGGAAAAGTAAGTTATTCGTGATAACTTATATCGCATCAAATTCGTCTGTTGAGCCAAAAATTAGATTTGTCTCTAAAAATAATTTGTCGATAGAAAAATGAATTTTCATCCAACTTTCGCGAGGCCCATTCGTCAAACAAACGACGTTGTGGTACATCGCCTTGCTTCATTTCGTGCAGCAGCTGTATGGTGGTGAAATGGCAAACCTTACTGAGAATTTTTGGCATTGCCACATGTCACGAAACTTTTTTATACTGAAAGACCAAAAAATCACCCGTTATATAACATAAAAAATTGATATCAATAAATAATTGTTTTGAGATATATATTTAGGAAATAAATAACTGTTTGTTATCTTATATGAGAGTAGACAAATGCCGTGAGTGACTTCATATTATTCCTCTTCATTTTGAACAGAAATCGCCTATTATGTCATCCAGGACGGTGGTGAATAGCTCTGGTGATAGTGGGCATCCTTGGCTTACTACAGCATAGGCGTGAAATGATTGACTGATGTTTCCGTTATGGAGAACTAAGAGTCCTCCATCCTTGTACATTGCTCAAAATATTCGGATTATTTTTTGCGGTATATCTTTTCCTCTCAATGCTTTCCATATGGCAGTACGTTAGATGGTATCAAATGCTTTCTTGAAGTTCACGAACAGGAGGTTCGCCATTCTAGAGATTGTTCTATAATGATAGCCTGATCTATGCTGCTTCTATTTGGCCGGAAGTCCCTTTAATCGTCTAGTAATATGTTGTCTATTTTGCCTTAAAGCGTTCTCCGTATTATAACTGAGAGTATGTTGTATATGGTGTTAATCAAAATAATTCGTATTTACAGTAGTCCTCGCTTAAGTGCGCATGTTAAAATGCCAACTTTTTTACGTATTTATGCGAAATCTCGAAATGCGCAATTGATTCATTTATAAAAACCTTGGATAAATGCATAAAAGATGCATTTAAAAGGAAAAGTATATGTTTTTTTTCTGTTAAAATTAAAGTTTTCTTTTTTATTTCACAAATTTTCCATACCCTTGCTGAAATCAGATTAAGATTCAAATTATATTTTCCATAATCTGTGTACATTTTTATCTTTCTTATTTTATTGTTGCCAGATTTAGGCTTAGATACTGTCTTGCCAGATAATTTTATTTTAAAAACGATTTTTTTTCTAACGCATTTGAGCGAATGATTTTCGTATGAAGATATTTAAGGTAAATTTTGGCAAGCCAATACGAGTATATAGAAATATTTTTGTTTCCAAAAATATTTATGCATTAAAGCGGGGCGCACTTAAGCGGAAACTACTGTACTTGTTGCAGTCTTCCAAGTCAGCAATTTTAGATTACTTTACAATGATGTATCTTTAATACGTTGGAGACAACCTTTCTTTTCTGATGTGATGTGAGGTAGTAGAAGTCCAGCTGTGGTTTGGATCTCAACACAAAGAATTTCCACTGGTAATTCACCTGCACTTGTCGCTTTATTATCTTTTAATTTTCCATTCGGCTATCTATTTAGTCGTCCTCAGTAGTGTTTATGAAACGTTTTCTTCATATCTGTGTCAGAGCATCACAGTTCGTTAGTAGTATTCCATTACGATCAGAAACTGCTTAGTTCCTATTACACTTCAGGTCATCTGGTGTAGCCTTCTCATATTATTCTCGCCACCTGCTTCTTCTGCCGTTATTGCCAGTCGTTCCGGGGTCTATCTTTTGTCTCTTTTTACAGCATTTTTTACTCGTTTCATCAGTATTGCTCCCTCATAGAATTGTTGCTGTTTAGCTGAAGGTTCAGTTTCCTTCCGAGATTTCCTGCGTGGTCGCACTACACCTAATATATCTTCTACGACTTGTTTGCTCTCCGAATAATAAGAATTCTAATATAATTTTGAGCACTTTCTAAAATTTAGAGATAAAAGGCCATACTTTTGTTGCAATGAAAACAAAAATCACTTGTAAAAGAGCTTGCACAAATCCAGACTATTAGAAAGGATATAGAAAGTAATACAAAGAATACATGTGTCTTTGCATTTGCCTAAAGCAGGCACAAATTTCGTTCTAGATTGTAAATTAAATCGTATTGTTATCCATTTATCTTACATTTTTACACAATTGTAATTCTGTTGTTTCTGGATGAAATTTTCAATAATCTGAAATTTAACAAAACATATAACAGGTGTGAATGGTATCGCTACTGAACTACAAAAAGCTCTTTTACTCACGAGTGCTAAAATTGTACACCTTGTGGATTAGTTTTCTGGAAAGATTAAACTTACCCGGCGAGCTGATTTAAGGTATGGTGTTGTATATGCCAAGAAAGGAGAACCAAAATTACAATACAGTTTCGGAAACAGGTGGGTTGTTCCACGACATCGATAAGCGTATTCAAAAACACGTCATATACTCGGCCAAGACCTCTATGGAACTCAACATCACTTTCGCAGCATGCTAAACTTAACATCTTTAACACAAGTATAAAGTTCACCTTACTTTATGATTGCGAAACACGAAATGCTGCTCCTTCCCGCCGTGCAGAACTTGATAATGTTTGTAAATCAATGTCTCAGAAGAACACTTCAAATCTTTTGATTAAGATGCTTGGAAATACTTGGAAAAGACAATCTGAAGTCAAAATTTCAATAATTGGGAAATACTGGGGAGAAATGAAGACATTAGCACAAGACCATAGCATATGCTCCTTATACTCGTACTTAGCAAGGATTGTAGTATACTTATATAATTTTGTTATGTATAACCTAAGTATTTACATACTGTGAGCGGTAAATTGACGAAGTTATAGCACCTACATACCAGAGAGAAGACTGAAATCTTCCTCCCTCTTCGACCGGTCCAATTTGCATATGGCAAGGGGTTTTCGGAGGGTGCTTTATACACGCTGATCTCTAGGATCACAACAAACTTTTCTGCTAGGTAAATTGCTCAATCGAAAGAGCTATGATGAAACGGGGGATTAAACCGTGTACTATCTCCTGGCTTCGGAGCATGCTGATTAGTCGAGTGATCACCTCCAAGCTGCGTATGGAGCCGGTCTCGATAAAGGCCGACAGGTGCTGCCCTCAAGTTACCTCTTGGTGTTTATTCGTGGACCAAGAGTGAAATTGAACCTAGAGTCTATTTTACTAAAGGGAACCGTAATTGGACTGCCGAAAGAGGTTAAATACCTTGGAATTGCCTTTGATAGAAGACTGAACTGGAGCGGGCATTTAAATGTCGTTCAAGGTAAGCTACAAAGGCAATGTGGGTTTGTTGCAGTCTTATCGGCAGGACCTGAGATCTTAACCCTAGGATGATTAATTGGTTGTATACCATCATCATTAGACATTAGTTTTTTATGCATCGATTTTATGGTGGCATAGGGTTTGCATAAATGGATGCATGAAGCTCAGCCGCAGGCCGGCTTGGCCTTAACAGGTAGCCAATGGAAAGTTTTATAGGTCTAAGCCCACTGCATATATTCTTTATGAATTCTGCCCTCAGGTTGTTTGCACGTGCGGTCTTAACTCAGTCAGCCATAAGAGTCATTGGCGGGTTTCGGCCAATGTTTACGTGCCTGGGTCTGAGGCAGGCGAAGCGGCTAATGAGACCCTTCAAATATAATAGGCAAGACAACTATTTAGAGACTTATTGGCTTCCTGACAGGCCATTTATGTCTCAGATATCACCCCTTCAACCTCAATGTGGTACCTGATTCGGAAAGTGGCCTGTATAGAAGGGCACACGTAGGCCCGTTATGATACCACAATGAATCGTCATCCCCTATACCTGGAATCACCCTGAACTCATAATAAAACCGCTAAGCCTACAAATATCCGTACTTGTCAGCTCCGCAAGAAGCTCAGGTACCTCTTTCTTCTGCCATATAACGCCCCGCATGTGCACAGTCTGTGCTAATGCTGATGCACAAATCATTGGTTAGGTGACCCAGTCAAAGCCACCTGGAATGAGTGCCCATTAAAAAGGCTGAGTAATGATAACGAAAACTATGCTTAATGTGTGCTTCTTTGGAGATTAAGCAGATCTTTTGTGCACCTGAGCTCAAGCTTGGGAAGTCCGGAACTTCACTGAAAAGCCATAGTGCGGTGCTGTGTAGTCTACTTTTTCAAAAACTCCCAAACTTGCTAGGATCTTTGATTGTCTCACATTTGAATCGCTCTACAGTCCAGTCGTTCGTAGACGCTGACTTGTACTAGCCGCTAATCCTTTACAATACAGGCCCAGCGAATGTAGATGCAGGATCACCTCCATCGCTGTGGGTGTAGTACATAACGCCCCATAATAAAAATGCAAGCAGACCTTTGCACCCGACAAGCCATCCATAGGTCAAAATAGGTCTGATCATAGCTGTGTATATCCAGTGAGTCGCCCCTGGTCTAAGGCCCCATTTGATTCCCCACACTTTGTTGCAAGTGTAGAGGCTAATGAAGACCTTATTCTATCCTCTTGTGCATATTAGGCTTCCAGGACAGCTTCTTATACAATATAGGTCTCAAAAGGATGGTGTTGTTAAACCTTAATGGCCGAAAAGGCGAAGTTTGGTACCTCCGTGGGTAAAGTACTATCTTTGTTTTCTCCACTCGCTACCTTTTTTGAAGTGCAATTCATAGGCGATTCATCATCCGCATAGGCGATTGCCCCGCATTTGACTTGTTCATTATGAGATTCCGCAGAGCAGAGCACCTCTTCCTGCGGTGTACCACTTCCTATCCTTCTTGTGATGAATGAGCTTCCTAGCGTCCTGTAGATTATCCTTCTGTGAAGCCTGTTATGGCATCTCGTTCTACGTTATTGAAAACAAACTCTATATCCAAGAAGGCTGTCAGGGTGTATTCCCGTTTTTCCAGAGATTTCTTTATCGCGTGTACCAGGGTGTGAAAGGCTCTCTTCTGACCTTCACTTGTTGTACGCACGCTTAACAAGAGACTATCATTTATGCTTAAGCGTAGATTATTAATATCTCTCCATAGTTTTCAATAGAAAGAAAGTGAGACTTATTGGTCTATGGTACTTAGAAGTGGTGTGAGAGTTGCGTCCTGCCTTCGGTGAAGGCCACTCTTACCATAAACAATTCATGTGGAATATTATTTAATCGGAGACCAGCCAGGGAAATCTGCTTTAGGCGATTCAAGCGTTTCTCTCTCGGATTTGGTCCCTGATCCGTCAGTTCTTTGCAACAAATTAGGCACGAACGTAGTCGTTGCCAGAATTTTCGCAGCCTAGACGTTTCATTGATGGTTTCAATATTGTTGCAGAACCCTCTCCATGAGGATCTTCTTATAAGATCTCATGGAATTCTTATAGTCCTTCCACTGCTCCGGGTGCCAAGGTTTTCGTGCTCTATTGAAAAGCCTTCCTGATTATTTTCGTAGCCCGTCCAGTTCACGATTTCACCAGAGAAGTTTTTATCGCTTTGAACCTACTCCTTCATACGCCGCAACCACGATTATCGTAAAATCATTCAACAGTGTCTCAAGCCCTGTAACATTGGTGATCTTCCTATTTCAAAAAGTGGACGAGTCCCTGCTAGATAGACTATCAAAGATATCCAAATTTGTATCCCGAGCATGTCTAAAGATTTTTTCTGATCTCCTTATCAAGAGAGAATTCTATATACTTATGATCAGAGAGGGAATGCTCATCGGAAACTTTCCAATTGATGATGTTATTGTAAACATTTCTTAAGACAAGGGTTATATCCAACAACTATTTTCTATTGCATGTTATAAAGATATCACCTCTGTTACACACCGTAAGGTCATTTTCAAAAATGAAATTAAAAAGCGACTCACCTCGTTTATTGACGTTAGTTCTGCTCTCTTCGCGAGCCGGAGAATTAGGGCAGCCGAAGCTGCTTTAGAGTGATGGAGAGTTATTTGGATTACTCGGATCATGGCACTTTCATCCTCTTTTTCTCCACCACCATTAAGACAAGACCATGCTCTTCGTCTTCTTCTTGCAAAACCTTTTACAATAGTTCGGACTCCTTCCAAAACCTTTTGAACTCCGATGCCATTTCTGGATCGGTAACAAACCAGTTTGTAGAATGGTAGGTCGTTCTTATGATCATCAATCACGTCCATATGTTCGTCTAACGACAGTTCTCCTTGCGCTGCAGCGTCGTCTAAATTTATGGATCGTTTTTCATCTTTCTTATATAACTTTAGTGTGATGTGTCCAAGTCCAAAAGCTGCCACACCATTTGAATTGCTCATGTAAGATCATGCAAATTGATATTCAATTTGAAATTGATAAGAAGTGTAACAATTCCTAATATTCGTAGGATTTTTTTGAGATATTTTACTGTTTTTGAACCGTAAAATATAGAATATTATTGGATTTTTTACATAACTTTAGTTTTTTATTTTGTATAAATTTGCTAATGATCGCACGATATTTTTAATGTGGTGATTTACCAAATAACTATATAAGTAGCTTCATCAATTTCCATCCGATTTAAAAAATTTAAGTATAATTTTATTCATTTTTCTTTAATAAATTCAAAAATTTGGCGGTCTTATATAAAACAGCAAAAATGTGTTTACTTAAGAAATATACACAGATTGCTTAAGTTTACTTAAGTATAGTATACACCATTTAATAGGTCGCTTCTTTCCAAATCTGCCGAGAATCTTCAAGTCGGTTAATATTTAGCTGTAAGTCATTAACTTATAAGTGAATGTGGAAACGAAAAACAGCTTTTTTACACGTAACTGAATATTTTGGAGGTGTTACGAAAATTTAAAAATCAAATTCTTGTTGTAATCGATAGTACCCATTAGAAAAGTGATATTTCTTCCCAGGTATTTCTACGTCATCTATTTTATAGCATACGAGTAGTTTTCTTCTTGTACTTTCTTGTAATGTCTCATATACTTCCCTGTTTTTCAGTGTATGTGGTATCCCTCTCTCTAGTAGGCTTAACACCAAACTCTAAGCTACCAGGCAATATTATCTCAGTCCCAAAACTAAACTTGGCAGGTAGCTAGATGTTGAGTCATGTATAGCTGATCGGTACGCCAGTAGAAACCTCGGTAGATGTTCGCCCCAATCCTTCTGTTGCTCGCTCACTACTTTTCGTAAGTATACCTCCGTTTTTTGAATCTCACACATTTTATTGAATATAGCAGACCCTAAATTAAATTTCTGCCCTGACCGGAGTCTAGCTCAGGTATTACTGACAGTTAAAGTGTCAGCTACGTCTATCACTATCCTTTCGAAGGGTGCTCCCGAGTTATATTGCTGCAACCGACCTTGGCTCCTTCTTACTGAACCATTAGCTGCAATACACTGGGCACAGTTCGCTATCAAATCCACCACTGCTTGCTGAAATCCAACCCAATAACAACGTTGTTTTAGTTTTTCCAGAGTCTTTGTCACCCAAGGTTTCCTTCGCTGGCTCCATTATGGACCTAATTTAACATTTCTTTCATTTTGGAGGAAGGCACCACTATTAGGTGAGATGAAGTTTTGCCATCTGCATTTTCCCAATGGCGATATATGCACCCATTAATCAACTTCTAACTGTCCAATTGTGTCCAATACGCTTTTGTAAAGGGACCTTCTGCTGATATTTGCGCTCCTGACCAGTCTTCGTTTGCATCTAATTGCGCTAGCCGGATATCAATGATGGCTTCCTTCCACTCAACTTTCACACAATGTTTACATTCCAAATTACAATGCTAAAGTCATAAACCTGGAATCGCTCAATCCAAAGTGCCAGCTGTACTTCAGGGTTCTTAAATTGCAGCAGCAGTGCGGAATGATCAGTTCTTAACAGAAAGTGTAGGTACTTATGGTAATGTTTTATGCATTCCAGCACTGCAGGAGCTCACGTCAAGTCACACAATAATTCCGTTCAGGCTTTGATAGCGCGCGGCTATAGTAGCCTACAACTTTCTCCGTCCAATTGACCACCTGTGAAAGCACACCACCAATACCATATCCACTGCCATCGATGTCAAGGATGAATTTTTCACCTGGGAGTGGATACACTAAAACCTGTGCTGCACACAATAGGTCTTGAATTGTATTTAACACCTTTTCTTGGGCGCACCCCAATAATACGCTTAAGATTTCATGCAAGCTTGTTGCCACGCTAGCAAAGTTAGGTAGGAGACGTCTGTAATAAGTGCAGAGTCCAAAAAAGCTACATAATTCATGAAGATTCTGGGGACAAGGCCAGTCCTTTACTGCTCGTATTTTATCTTCATATGTGGAAATGCTATCTGCTCTAACTAGATGCCACAAATATTTTACTTGTTTTTGAACAAAGCAAATTTCTTCAAGCTAAATTTTAGTCCAGCCATTAATATTCGTTCCAGAACTTCTGCCAGGTTTTTGAGGTGTTCGTCGAAAAATTTTCCCATCTGTATTATGTCATCGAGGTACACCAGGCAAGTCTTTCAACTGAGTTCATTTAGTACGTGCTCCATAAGTCGTTCGTATGTGGCCGGTGCATTGCAGAGTCTAAATGGCATCGCTTTGAACTGCCATAAGCCACCGTTCGCACTGAAAGCAGTTTTCTCGTTATCCTTGTCTACAATCTCTTCCTGCCAATACCCGGTTTGTAGATCCAATGTAAAGAACCACTTTGTTCCAGCTAGCGTGTCGATCGTATCGTCAATTCTTGGTAGCGGCTAGGTGTCCTTTTTAGTGACATAGTTCAGCTTCCTGTAGTCTACGCAGAATCTTGTACTACCATCTTTCTTTTTAACTAGGTGAGCTCCAAGGACTCGATGATGGTTCAATTACACCGCTCTTCTCCATTTCATTGACTAGCTCCTTAACCTCATTAAGCTTCGCCAGAGGTGTACTTCTGGGTGCCTGTTTTATCGGTCTCGCTTCGCCCGTATTAATTTCGTGTTTGACTATAGCTTTTCTACCTTGAACATTATTTTTCGTAGCGAAAACGCAGGCGTACCTCTTTAGCAACTTTTTGCCTTTATTTCGTTCTGGAACTGCTAGACCTGCTACCCATTTCTCTACATTTTCGTCAAATACCTGTGGTACCTTCACTGACATATTGGCAGGTTCCGGCAATTGTTCGCTGTTTATTACCACCTCTACTGGAGCACATTGGCTTACTTCGGAGTTTTCACAAATGAATTTTTCGTGGCCTGATAGATTAAGCAATCTCACTGGGCCTATTCCTTGCCTATTAGATTTGACGAGGGCCTATGCTGATAACAAGTTCGTCTGAATTTTTGCTGGTTTTACTATCTACAAGCGGTTGTCCTCACAATCTCCCTCCATACGCGCCCATATCAATGATTTAGTCTGAGGTGGTAGTTTCTGTTGTTTGACAGCAACTAATCTTCTGGCGTGCACTTGATGCTGGTATCCCACGTTAAAAGGTATATTATCTAGCTCTTACCCCTCAGTGCTATCTCGTTTTAGTTTAAAGGGGACCCTTTTGTTGATTGATGGTAGTTGGCTCGTTTATTATATATCTGTGGTGTGACAGTTTTTGACCTTTTGCGAGGCGCTTTACATTTCCTCTGGATGTAACCACTTTTTCCACAAAAAAAAACAGTTTAGTTTTGACTTCTGTTCAGGTAGGAGCCACTTTACTACCTCCTATTTTGTTGACGAAGGCTTCGGTCTTGACACGATCTACTAGTGGGTGATTTTCCACTGGAGAGGTAAGCTTAACAACCTCTCAACTTCCATTGCAAAGACCTGTGACTCATTAGTTTTTGCGTTAGGTATCTTAATTCCATGCGGCACAAATCTCGTTTGCGTTGCAGAGCCACCACTAATTCGTTGTAGTTCTTTCTGTAGCTAACTGCCATGGTTTCTAGAACCTTTTAGCACCTTTTAACGCCAAAATTAGTTATAGAGCTTCCACTCCTACGCCCAATCCGTTTCTACTGATCACTGTCTCGAAGTGGAATTTAAATACGGATAGGGGTTAGCTACCATCAAAGCAAGGTGTTTTTATTCTACTGGAATAACAGCAGAACTGTTATAACATGCAGTTGTTCCGGTCGTTGGCACTGTAGACTGTTGATTTTCATATATGTCTTATGTTGACAGTCTCATGTATTTTTTGCAGCTTCTTAGTTGTTGCACTAGACGCTTCTTCAAATTTATTTTCCATTTTTGCTAGAAAATTCTGCCAACAGCTTTTCGTTATCAGCTCTAGAAGTTTCTTGTGCTTTCACCACAGAATTAATTTTTTCCATAAGCTTGTCATTATTAGCTCTAGAAAATTCTCGTACCTGGTTGTGGTTGCAGTGGCACTTATATCAGGATCATTTTCATCATCAAAATCGTGAGTATCTGTATAGACATAGATACGCGTCTCTGAAATTCCTCTAACAGACCGTTTTGTAATTCGGTTTTATTACTTGGACAGCTCTAATTTATTTACTTCTCGTTTGAGCCTGTCCACTTTTAATTCTTGGAATTTAATTTTATTTATTATTTATTTATATTGTGGTTTTAAAGTCTATTGGCTTGTGTCAAGGTTTTGAATATAAATACCCTGCTAATTCTGTACTTATTTGTGTATTTGGCAGCACTGCTAATTCGACCATATTTGGGTAACACGATCTTACATTTTCAAAAACGGACGAATAGAAAATACCAGTTTTAGACTTTTCCAGAACTTTTTACTGTAGGCATTGAAACATATAAGGGACTATGCTTTGCCTACGTCTGTCATATATAGTTTGACAGTCATTGTGTAAAGTTGTAATTGAAAAGTCATGAAGTAAAGTCGTTTAAGGCGTTTGTCAAAGTGTTAAGTATTCGTGTATTAAGAAGAAGTTAAGGAAGTTGCTATAAAAAGATAACGTGTGGAAATAAAAGACTATAAAGTAAAACATAAATTCGAGCATTTATTTTATTTTACGCAATTTTAAAGAACCGAAACGTTTTACAAAGGTTAAAGCGTAACAATATAAATGTATTTAAAGTAGCCTTATGATAAGCTCATGGTTAGCAAAAGTAATGTAGTATGTATTTAGTAACTTAGTATGTATTAGTACTACATCTTAATAATTGGTATATAATTATGATTAAACGTTTGAAGTAGATAGATAAGTAGAAAAGAGTGGCAGCCTCGCTTAACAAGCCACACTAGAGCATGCATAGCACCACGTTTTGATACCATATAATGTGTTGTCCCTGTTTTATTCAGAGACACCGAAGAGACACCGAGAAGCACTATTCTAGGTTAGATCAGAAATCAGTTCGACACTCTAATGAACCTGGATATTTACCTGATGTCAAGGATCGATAGCCCCGATAAGCCATCCTGGAAGGTAGAGCCCAGTGTGAAAAGTTTCTGCCGTGCGGAGACGGACACGATAATGTCCACGAGACAGAATTATTTTTTCTCCATAAGGAAGGTTATTATTCATAATGTCCTTTAAAAGGCGATCGACAACGCTTAGTGCATGTTTGGGTACTACTGAAATTTCATCCCAAATGATGAGATAGTTTTAAGTAGGAGTTGTGTATCCTTTGTGCGAGAGCTAAATGATGAGAACGACGTTTCTAAGAATGTGATATTCGACCCCATGGTAGGAGATTAGCAGCAATGCCGGTGCACGCAACTGGTATAAAACTTCTCAGGTTTACTACACTTAATAAAACAAACACTACATTGTCGACAACATGCATTCACAAAGGAGGGCTGAATTCCAAAACGTCAAAATACTTAGTAGTGATACGGTTTTACAACTGTATCGATACAAAGCAAACTACATTGTTTGTTGCTTTGCAAAAAAAAATACTTCTGCATAGTTTTACATTTAGAACCTTTCCCATAAAACAATCCTTTTTCCTTTTTTTGGAGGCAAATTCATCCTCATTTTGTAAGCAATTACTCCTTCCATTCGAAAGTCTATTCAAATTGTAAACAAAAAGCATCGAAAAAATGTATACTACACAGTTTGCTTTTGTTTGCGCAATTAAAAATTTTACAATACATTTAAGAATGGATGAGTTTGTAAAAGATTGCATGGTTGCGTTTAGGAACGCACGACATTGTTCGGTTGCTTTGCAAATGACGTTTTGGAACTCAGCCGAGATGTTTGCGACAATCAAAATGACGAAAAGATGTTTAAAAGCAATTACTTGTTTTATATATTACGTTCCTTTTCATTGTTTGTGTACTTAGTTCTTGAAAGCAACTTAACAGTTTAGTTTAACATCACCCAAAACTATATGTGCATTAAGCAACTCTGTAATACACTTGATAAAACAAACACTGCATTGCCGATAATATGCAGTATTGAGGTATTTGCAATCTACAAAATAACATCTTTAAGAAATAATATGTATAATGATGAAGATGGTTATGATAGAAAACGACGTTTAAAAGCAATTTTTTGTTTTAATTTAAATGGCACGCTGTTTATGTATTATTTCTATGCTTATTTTCTAATGACCTCTTTAACTGTTAAAGTTTGGTATCACTTGACACTATATATTAATCGACCCTGTATTAATACACTTGGTAAAACAAACACTGCATAGCCAAAATGCAATAGTGAAGCAGGTATGATAATGATTATGATCAGGGAAAACAGAAATATGCAACTCAATGCTTTTTCTCATGCAAACAATCAAGACGGATGTAAAATATTTATCCGCTTCATAAATTGGTATCGATTTGTTAGTGCATATTTTTGCAAATTTTGCTCATAACAGATTTTTTTGCATATTTCAGTTTTATGATATTTTCGATATTTTTCGTATTTTAAGAGCATTTTAAAACATTTTATTTTGTTCTCTAATATATTTTTACAGCGAAAACAAAATTTTTGTTTTAAGTTCTGTCATTTTTGAACTAACTGTCAATTGAAATTTATTGCGTCATATATATCTGAATTAAGTTTATTACCGTTTACCAGGATCTAGAACATTTTTTGAAAGAATATTCAAACTATAAGGAATCAGATCAGAAAGCGTTTAATGTTCGAGATATGTTTATATGCTTAGATGACATACGCAAATGCATTAAAGAGCTCCGTATATGGTAAAAGCTGCCAAGCCCATAAAGGTGTTTTATCCTAAACTAACGCATGTTATATACATTACTCATGAACTGCATCGTTTATGCGAACTTATAGAGATCAAAACGGAAATATAGAAAAATTAATTAAAATGTAGAGAAAGTGTTCCTGAATGCTCCAAATAGAGTTGAAATTTTAAAAGAAATGTATTCAGATCTTCCATTGCAGCCCAAACAAGTTATAACACTTTGGGGAACTTGGCTTGCAGCCAGTGTGGCCATATCTTAAAAGTTTTTACTGCTAAATCTGTTCTAAATTAATGCAAAAAAAATACTAAAATAACGTTTATACTGAAAAACAATTTTTAAAAATTTAAAATAATTATTCTTAACTAATATCTGTATTAGTTTAAGGATTTTGGTTTCTTATAATATCCCCATAAATACTTGCTTTTAACTGAATAAAACAACAGGAAAATAATGTTTATTTAACGTAAAAATCTCATAAACTTATAACTTCCTGTCTTTTAGGGAGCAAAAGTATGTTTTAAAGTTAAGAAGCAGAGTTCTCGTAAAAATAAAAATACGTAATCAAATAAAACAAAACTTTACACATTTATTCATTGCTAAGTTCTTAAAAAAATAAATAAATAAATAAATAAATAAATAAATAAAATAAATAACAAGTTCATATTCTGGAAACAAAGAAAGGAAATTCCTATATGTTTAGATTCTAACTTTTCCCTTTAATAGAGAGGATCTGTTGTTTATAATTATTAAAGCTTTTTATTTTTTGTGATATTGTGTACTGCTATGGTATAGGTGGTAAGACATCCGCCTACCAACCACAACGCCCTCGGTTCAATTCCAGGCCGGACCATCCAACATTTTCCAACAGCGGTAACAACTCATAACATTGATAGCAACTGGTTATAAAAACTTCTCTAAATATTGCATCTGTCATTCAGAGCCAGCGTAAAACTGTAGGTTCTTTACAAATGAGTCGAATAATAGAATAGGGTGCAGTTTGTTCCGCTTGTGATATTGCGGGAATTATGTACATATGTATGTATTTTTGTGCATTTAGGCATATTTTCTACAATATTATCTAAACAAGTTAGTCAAATTTAGTTCCACTTGTCATTCTTTAACAGTTTTGGCGATGTGTTTTGGATTTAAGACAATAACTCAAAGCATACAGCAAAATTTTTGTAGACATTAATTAATAATTTACAAAATAAATACATACTATGTATGTATTTACATACGAGTACTATGTATGTAACCAAAAAAATTTAAATTTAAATTGATTTTACTGCTGCAAGCTTCGGTTTCAAAGAGAAGTTACTTAAAAACTGTAAACCATTGGCCTAACATTAATTGAGCAGTATGCCATAGTAACTGAGGTGGTTCATAATATTGATAAGGTGAATAATGATGTGATGACTGTAATATAAAACTTAATATTAAAACTAAACTAAAACAGATTATAACAAAAGAAAGTACTTGATGTAGTCAAATTTATATGTCAATATCTAACAAATGATCTTAGCCCATCTTCTTCGAATCAAGTTCTAAAATATTGTTACAAAAATCAGGTTGGGCACCCCTGCGCTTATTACATTGCTAAAATAAAATAAACAAAAGCCGCAAAAACAACTATAAGTGCTGTTTACAAATAACCAAATCGACAACTACAAACATTAGTAGAGATAAAGTAAATAAAGATATAGCGACAACAACAAAAAATAACGGCAAAGAAAACAAGTAACAGACAATAAACAAGCAACAACAAATACTAAGAGCTGAAAGAAGTAGATGTTTACATTCGCATGGCTACATAAGAACTAAAAAGAAAGAATAGAATCTACCTGAAATATTCGAGAGCTTTCGATGTGTTGTTTACTGCGCCATATAAAAAGCACACCGATGCGAACAAGAATCAGTTTATTTGGTGTAAACTCAACGAAGGTGTCATTGGTTTGAAGAGAGTTTGTTGGTTTGAACTCTGTGTGAAAAGTGCTTATAAGAAACAGCATTGCCACTTTGGTCCAATCGGACCAAACTTGATAGTTTTTCGTTTATTAAAAACAGTTTGGTAGTTTGGTTGGTTTGTTGCAATTTTCTAAAATTTTTGGTAGTTTTTGCTCCTGTAGCAATTTTTTTCGTCATGATAAATTTGTCAATAATGTTACCACTGTTACTGAACGATGTGTGCACCTGTTTAGTACTGTTTTACGACGAGTTATAGCAAAGAATAGAGATGATGTTATGGCAGTGACTATAGAAAGTCGCACCAGATTATCGCTAATGAAGAGTAAAAACGTTTTAAAAAACTGATTTAACTTCCTTTTACTAAGAGTACTTCTGTTTTATTTATTTCATTTGTTTTAAATACATTTCTAGTAGTCTTTTTTACATTGTATTTTAAATGTATTCAGCAACTTATTTTGTTTGCATTTATAACATAAAAAATTAAATTCGAAAGAAAAATACAATATTGTATGATCATTTAGTAATTTTAGAATGATGTGATAGTGTTTCTTAATACCGCTATAAAGTTTATGGAAAAATGGGAGTAGGAAATCTTTAGGTCGACTTGCGCGGGGTAGGATTTGATTTTAGTCCTATCGTTTCTTCTGAAAAGTTTCTTAGAATGTTCCGTAGACTTTATTTTTGCTATAAAACTTTTCAGTTTGTTTCATCCTTGCAATTTAACCCACTCAAATATACATTCATATTTTTATTATTTTAAATGTAAATTTGCTTTTATATATGTTGTACTTCATGTATAGGGTCCGCCATCTAACGTTTTTTTTTCAACTAGTGCTTATTTTGTGAATGGTAACACTTAGCTCATGTCTGATTTGACAGATAATTAGTTTTATCTTTCCGCTAAACGAATATGGATGTGTATACGCCTGAACAACGCTGGGAATTTGGGCCTGCGGTCAACTTACAGAAGATGCCGATTTTGCCAAAAAAAAATCACCTTTTCAGATGGAGCTCATTTTGATCTTGGTGGGTATGTAAACAAGCAAAATTGTCGCATTTGGGGCATAGAAACCCGCGCGCATACGTTGAAAAGCCGATACACCCAAGACGAGTCACTGTTTGGTGCGGATTTTGGTATAGAGACATAATTGGGTCATTTTTCTTCGAAAATGAGCAAGGAGTGGCCGTTACAGTCAATGGCGATCGTTATCGGGCCTTGTTGAACGAATTTCCGTTCACAAAAATTGAAGAGGAGGATATTAGCACCATTTGATTTCAACAGGACGGTGCTACGTGCCACACAGCCGAAGCTACACTCGATGTTTTGCGAACTGTTTTTAAAGATCACATTATCAGCCGCAGAGCTAATGTCGTTTGGCCACCTCGGAGCTGCGATTTGACACCGTTGGACTATTATTTGTGGGGTGCCGTCAAAGATAAGTGTTACGCCAACAAGCCAGAGACAATTAAGGCTTTAAAGGACAATATTCGTGAAGCCATTGGTGCAATACAGCTGCACACAATCGATAATGTGCTTAAAAATTGGACCGATCGTGTAGGCTACCGCATGGCCAGCCGAGGCAACCATTTGAATGAAATTATTTTCCATTATTAACCGAAAGGATTGTACTTTCAAATAAAAAAAGAAATTTGAAAAAATATTCAGTAGTTTTTTTTATAGCATTAAAAAAAAAATTATTTGGCGGACCCATAATATTTTTAGGTTTTTTATTAAAAACTGGAATTTGTTATTATTACAACATTGTATAACTAAACAAAAATTTCTATTTTATTTGAAAATGAATTTTTAAATTTTTGGTAGTCTGTTTGGGAAAAGTTTGGAGTTTTGGTCAAATTTTGAAAAATTTTTGGTAGGAAGTTAATTTCTTGTCTTGACTCGTGAAGCTAATAGTGATGTAAAAACCAGTTTAGTTGGAGCTACATAACTCGGTAAAGAGAGTTAAGCGTGGATAACTTCTGGTTGAAAAGGTTGTGATCGAACCTAAGGTGTAACAACGATCGGGTTGGAAGATCTTTAGGAAAAAGTTCTGTCGAGTAATTGTTGCTGTTTACAAAATTGTAAATAGACGGAGTAGTTACGAATTGAAATTAGAACAAAAAACTGTGCTGAATAAAGGATTTTTAATAAAAAACTAAACCAAGATTTATTTTATTTTGACTACAATCTACGAACTCATAAATACACGTTTTTAAAAAGGTAAAAACGTAACAATATGATCTTAAGTAATTGCTAACCTTCAAATATGACCCCATTTAATGAGTAAAATAAACTTTGAAATGGCATAGAATGAATAGAAGTGAAATTGAAGTACAATTTTTGTTTTTATTCTGTTAAATAAGCTTTTTTCTTAACAAAGAAGAAATTTTTATTTTTTCAGAGCATATTTTAAAATTTTTTGAATATATTTCGGAATTTTATGCGCATAAAACACGTTTTTAAGACCATATTTCTTGTTCATTTAGATTAAAATGATATGTTCTTCATATAAGTATATATAAAGCGGTGTATATTTTATTGTTACGCAATTTAAACGAACTCAAATGTTTTAAAAAGGTTAAAACGTAACAATAATATATATGTATATATATATATATATATATATATATATATATATATATATATATATATATATATATATATATATATATATATTTATATCTATATATTTATATATATATATATTTTTTTATTGTTACCTTTTTAAAACTTTTGAGTTCGTTTAAATTGCGTAACAATAAAATATACACCACTTTATTTTGTTGTTTTACAGTTTTTATTTTACTACACAATACATTTTTTATGTTTGTCTTAATACAACACTCCATATTTGTTTATACAACACTTTTATTTGCGCTTTAACATCTCTTTATCTTATGACAGCCAAACGATAACTATCTAACGTGTAGAGAAAGCAGCCTTTTATATATAAATGTACTTATTCTTTGAAACCTCTTTACCTGTTAAAGTTTGGCATCACTTGACCTATTCATTAAACGACCCTGTATTAACACACTTGACAAAACAAACACTGCATAGCCTACAATAATATCGAGCCATAACCGCCAAAAAGACGTAAGCTACAAAAAAAAATTTTTTTCAAGAGAAGGTTTTTTTTCAATATTTTTTGTTCTAGAGTAGTACATAAGATTCTTTTGTTTTTGCTGTAAAATCACAAAGGTACATTTTAGAGATACAAAATTTTATATGCTGGTGGGAATGATCGAATACTATCGATCTTTATCAAAAAACAAAAATCGATAATCATATTATTACCAACAATGGTTTTTGCAGCAACAATATGTGTTATGTTAAACTGTATTACAGTTTTTTTAATTTTAAGGCTTCTAACTAATTTCCGTTATTAGAGTAAAATATTATCTTCGAAATTAAACATCAATCACTAGTTTTGATGCAATAATACGGAAGAGATTTGCAACCGACAAAATAACTTTTAGAAATAATATGCTTATAGGTATGATGATGCTAATCAAATTTAATTTGTAGGTGAATTACACCCGTTTAAACTTCTATTAATTCTTTATATGTGTTCTAGGGTAATCCCTCCCGGGTTACTGGGAGCCTGTGTGTTGTATACCTATAAAATGTATTTCACACGAGAAAAATTTAAAGGAATGTAGGTATTAAAATATGATTTGTATTGACTATTAAGTCATATAGATCAAGTTCAGAAACTGCTATTCTAACCGTTCGTTGGGTATACATACAATAAAAAAATCAATATTTATTATTTATGGAAGGAGCCACTCCCAATTTCCACCACTCCCAATTTGCACCACTTTTTGACTGACGATTTATATTGACCACAAAGTTAGTTATTTGAACCAAATTTATAAACTTTCACTAACTTTCAATATATATTTTGTATTTGAGGTGCCACACTCGCTTATTCAATTTTAACAATATTTCGACTGATGATCTGTATTGACCACTATTACATATTATATACAAGTCACTGTTAAGGTTTGGTTCCATATCTCGAGTACTTGACAATTTGCACTTTATTTTTAGTAAAATGGTTCAATTTATTTATCCCAACATTCGGGAAGAAAATGTAAAGCAAAGTGCAGGGAAATTGGATATCGTAAACAACCATAAAATCTAGAAAGAAAACGATCGCAAGCACACATAAAATTTTAATTTGATCCGCAACTGTTCTAAACTTATAGAATCCCCTGTGTAGAGTCCAAAACGTTATATCATTGGACGCCTTTGAGAGGAATTGGCTAGGGAAGTTCTTCAAAAAAACGCCAACAACTTATTCAGCTTAAACTGACGTTATTAGAAATATTAAACTCCACATAGCCGGAAGTATGCCAAATTATTACTGATTAGTCAGTCGATTATTGTATTTTAGTAATTTAAACTTTGCTTTGTCGATTTATCCGTTGAACTCAAAATATTGAGTTATTTTTTTGTTTTTATTTTTATTAAAAGTTACAGTTATTCCTGGATAAAATGGTATTTTTCATATTATTCATTAAGATACATACATACTTAAATACATATGTACATACATATCTGAAATATAAATAAAACCGCTTAAAATCTACATCCATACATAAGTAAGTACATAGGTACATACATATCTATTTTATTTTTTACGTTTAGAGGACTTATGTACTTATGAGAAAAGTTCTTGTCCAATTATGCGTTGGAGTCACTGTATGTTCTAATCGTTGTAGCAAAATTCATTGAATATATTTTAAAGATACGATCTGTTTTCTAATCACAAAGTTTATCCGCAAACTATGAGGGGAAGGGAAATGCATTATTTGACTTACATATAAATTTATTCTGATTCGATATCATAATGAAAAGCAGGTTCAATTACGTAAAAAACATTTTAAGATGTCACAAACATCTTCACAAACATAATATACATACCAACACCTCCGTTGAATACTATATACAACTTACGAACGATCAGTTCAATAACCGACAAACGAAAAGGCAAACAACTGTATACAGGCTTCTTTATTTTTTCAAGAGTCAAATTGAAATGTTGATTACATCGTGTCCTTTGTTTGCTTTTCGTTCTCTCTATCTATTCATTTGTCGGAACGAAGAAGAAGAATAAAGTTCGCTGCATCATCAGACACACCAGCACACAAATATCAACGAATACAGAAACTATGGGTATTATGTGTGTGTAGCTGTGTGTATACATCTAATCCTGTTTTTACGCGATAGATACACTAATAAAAAATTCGTGTGGTGAAAAAATTTATTTAACGATATAGAAAAATTCTTGTTTGAATTAATTTAAAAATTTACTTCGTACCTTCACATTTCAGTTCATTTAATATAATAAGGAGATAAAGTATTATAAAAAAAATAATATGTATCATAAAGGGTCTGCCAAATGAATTTTTTTTTGAAAATGCTATAAAAAAACTACTGAATATTTTCTAAAATTTCTTTTATTATTTGAAAGTACAATAATGGAAAATAATTTCATTCAAATGGCTGCCTCGGCTGGCCATGCAGTAGCCTACACAATCGGTCCAATTTTTAAGCACATTATCTATTGTGTGCAGCTGTATTTCACCAAAGGTCAATTGTCTCTCGCTTGTTGGCGTAACACTTATTTTTGACGGCACCCCACAAATAATAGTTCAACGGTGTCAAATCGCAGCTCCGAGATGGCCAAACGACATCAGCTCTGCGGCTGATAATGCGATCTTCAATAACAGGGCGCAAAACATCGAGTGTTGCTTCGGCTGTGTGGCACGTAGCGCCGTTCTGTTGAATGTCCTCCTTTTCAATTTTTGTGAACAGAAATTCGTTCAACATGGCCCGATAACGATCTCCATTGACTGTAACGGCCACTCCTTGCTCATTTTCGAAGAAAAATGATTCAATTATGCCTCTAGACCAAAATCCGCACCAAACAGTGACTCGTCTTGGGTGTATCGGCTTTTCAATGTATGCGTGCGTGTTTTCTGTGCCCCAAATGCGACAACTTGCTTGTCTACATACCCGATAAGATCAAAATGAGCTTCATCTCAAAAGATGATTTTTTTTGGCAAAATAGGCAAACTAATGTCGCAATGTTTCCCAGCGTTGTTCAAGCGTACACACAACCATATTCGTTCAGCGGAATGATAAGACCAATTATCTGTCAAATCAGACAGGAGCTAAGTGTTACCATTCACGAAATAAGCACTAGTTGAAAAAAAACGTTAGATGGCGGACCTTTTATATCAAAGCAAAAAAAAAAGTACAACAATACATACCTATGTATATAATTTTAGATCGTACACGGCGAGAAAAATTCATGGAATATAGAAAATCGTGTTATTAAAAAAATCGTTAAAAGAATTTTTTTCCTTGCTAACCGTGCAAAAAGAGAATAAGGTGTATTTATTTCAATGAAGCCAACAAACGATAAAACAACAACAGAAATGTTTGGTAAAGTAACAACAATAACGTTTGTATGTAATAATAACAATAAGACTAATACAAAAATAAAAAAGCAACAGAAAAAATAATGTTGAAAATTTAACATCTGCTCCTTCCATTCCTTTTATTTCATGATTTCGGTAAAATTCGAATTAAAAACGAAAAGAAAAAACGAGAAAGAATGTATGTAACAGAAAAACAAGAGCCGCAACAACTAAAAACTCTTAATGTCTTATGAGAACTACAGTTGATCACAGATATAACGAACTTGATGGGACCGCAGAATTTAGTTCGTTATAAACATTACCACAAAAAAATGAAAAATAATACAAATAAAAATAAAATAACGAATAAAACAAATAAAAATAAAATTAAAATCAGAAACAATCAAATTTGTTAACCCTTAATTAATTCTCCAGATGTAAAAAATTATGAAAAAATCGTATCTTTTGATTTTACAAATATTCGAATTGTTTTCAAACAATTTCTCATACATCAATTCAAAGGTTTCTAATATTTACCTTCCTCTTCACAATCGTTATCAAGTCTCGTTGACTTAGTGCCATCAGTGAATGATTTCGGAGTCAGTTAGAAACTCTGTTGTAACTGTGCAATACTGTACGATAGCGAATATCTTTCAGTTTGTTAATTGTTTGCATATACATATTTGATTAATTTTGATTATCTCTTCCGATCAATTTAACAAGTTTCTAAGAGTTCTCATTCTGCGAAATTAAGAATATAATAGGTGTGTTCATATACTAAGTTTAATTTGTATAGCAAATTAAAATTTTCTAGTTCATTATAAACATTGGTTTTTCAATGAAATTTCGTTAAAGGATCTGATAAAATGCTTATGTTCGTTATAAACAAAGTTCGTTATAACCGTTTTCTCCTGTACACACATATAAGGGGCATTGCTATTAAATTGTTGTTGTAGTTGTTTTCGTTTTTGTATTATTTAATTTCTATTTATGCTGTTCATCGTTGTTGCTGGTACTTATTTAGAGCCTTGTGTGTTCTCATGTTACAAATCTCCTTGTCGTTGTTAAAAATTTTTTGAAACATGTTAAAACAAAAACAATAAATTGTATTTAAAGGTGGCCATTTGTGAGTGCATCCGCACATGTGAAAACAAAACGTCGAAAGGACTGCAAAAAAGTGAATGTGTTCTGTTTCGGAAATAAAAATATTACTCGTAGCCAGTGCTGCCAGATTTGACGATTTTGAGCCCAAAAATAGCATGTTGACGATTTGACGATATGTGCTCTTATTTTCAATTTGTAAATTTTTTTTTAGCACTTCATAAAAGCTCCAAAACTAATACATTAATTTGAACCATTAATAGCAAGGAGTAAAAGAGATAGTTATCTGCTCTGATTTTTTCTGTATTTTATGTCTTTCTAGCTTACTAATAGCCAAAAAGAATCAACTGTTTAAACATTAAAACATTTTAAAGTGTAAAATAATTTACAGCTTAGGTACGAGTATGTATGTAAATTCTCTTATGGAAATGAAGAAATAACTACTAAAGAAATTTTTTTTTTTTTTTATTGAAATTGAGAAATTTACTGGCATTGTGAAAAGAAAACAAATTTGCCAGTAGTCGGCTGAAAATATTAAATCGAGATTGATTGCAAACTGTTACTTATTACAAACATATGTTATTCACATTTCACAGTCACAACTCACAACTTTCATATGTTCAGGAGAGGCAAAAATCTGGTTTTAAAACATTGTTGTAAAATTAAATTGCTCGCTAACGACGTTATGGAATTTCGCCACCAATCGATCACAGGGCTGCCCACAAGGTTGACTTGTTACCAAGATCAAGCAGACACGAAAGATAAATTCATATCAGAAAATCAGGAATATTAGTTGTGTATAATTCAGATTTTCTGCTTAGGTCACATGTTATAGCTATAAAAGAAAAAAAGTAGGTACAAGGGAATATGTTATATGGTATTATATTATATGGCTTCTGAAAGCTAAAGTCCCCTCCAAAGTTAAATCCATAACTGGTATTTCAAAAAGTGTCAGCTTTTACATTGGACCGTTCACATAATGAGCATCCTCTTAAGCCGCTCAGTTACAGTTCGGACATAGCATGTCATTAAAACCGTCAAATCAAGAAGTCTGCGCTGTCCTCCTCAGAAACAGATATCACACAGAAATACATGAGCCGGATCATTGAAATAGGCTTGAATTTGGGGCTTTAAAACGTAATGCCGGATACTTGCTGACTGACACTTAAAAAAAGTGGGGTAGAAAAATCCAAACGTCTTTTGGAGAAGTACGATGATAATTTGGCTAGAAAAACCTGGTTTATGGATGAAAAATGTTTAACGAATCAAAGAAGTATAATAAATGAAATGACAAGATGTAGTGCACAGTAGTCTAGAGAAGTATCTGAGCTCACCCCACGCGTCAAAAAGACTGTGAGGTCGCAGACTTGCTTTTCTGTGTACAAGGTATCAAAACATCAGCCAAAGTTTACCAGAAATCCTTTTTGAAAGCGGCTGTAGAATTTGCAACAAGATTTTTCACTGCTCATAAAGGTAAAAGGACGAAACCGTGGCTTCAAAAAATTTATCAAACGTTTGTAGCTCTGATCTTGACACTCTGTATTACAAATTGACCCTTTTTGTGGTCATGTTTTGGTATAAAATAAAGCCAAACATTATTTTCTTAAGACTTCTTAAGACATTATTTTCTTAAGCTCGTGATGAGGCCAGATTTTAATATGGCTGAAGCGCGTAAAATAATTGATAATTGGCCAATGCTACTTAAGATGTGGTTGAAAAAGATATGAAGATTTAATAAATTATTATTTCTTGAAGTCTTAACGTATTTTGAGATGTCAACCTTAACAAAACTAGTAACTAAAGCCACTGCCGACCATAGGAACAAATGGTTTTCAGTGGTGTTCTAATAGTCGGTGCTGTAATGCCGACTACTGAAACATTTAAAAATTTTTCGTATCTATTAGCGGCATCGCTTAAAATTAGAGAAAAATAACTTTGAAAAAGTTCAATTGCTTTTGTAAATTGCGGAGTTCCAACGGGAAGTGTCTTAGGGCTTCTTCTGTTTAAATGTAGCTTAATGACATCAATGATATTGGTGAATTTAGTACGACTATCACGTTTGCCGATGTTGATTCTATTTCTTATCCATATAAAGTGTATCACTAAAATGGGTATGCAGCTATTCAATCTAAGTACTCGTATATGTTCCATTTAAATAAATGTTTCAGTTTTGTAGAATTAAAGGCAGTAAACAATATTATTAAAAATAAATATCAATATTCTTGTATTTGTTTAATTTGTGCGAGGAAAACAATAAAATTGTCTAAATTTACATCACAAAAGTGAGCATGCTTACCTACCGCATTTTTTGGTTTTTATCAAAAAATTAGAAAAATTTGTAAATTTATTATCTGATACGGTAGGGTAAACTCTAATTCTTATATCTTCTTTAAGTCGTAAATGCATCGATTTCACCAAGTCTTGCATCACGGAGCTGGGAATATTTAACCATTCTTCCATAATATTTGTTTAGTTCTGTTCGCCATAATTCCTCTAGTTTTCGTATTTGGCGACCTAGATGATAACAAACATTCTTTATTGGGCTCTATCAGGTAACTAAGAAGTTTTCTATTGCATCAATTCTTACCTTGATGGTAAGAACCGTTGTTTCAAGTCATTAATCTGTTAAAATATAAAGTCATTTAACACTAAGACTCCTTAATATTTCAACAGGATAATGACCGAATTAAAATTATTGCAAAACTATTTTACCAACAATTATACAGGAAGCAGATTTTATATTATGTGTACCAATCCACTCATAATATTGGATATCGATCGGTTAGACTAATTAGACTGGTCTACAAAAAACAAAAACTTTCCTCGCCTTTAAATAAAACTATGTGGAATATAATGATTTTAGTGCGCTGAATTCAAATTCGTTTTAAGTTTTTTTCCATCGGGCTCCAATTTTTTTTCATGGGTTTGGCAAATTTTTCGCCCAAAATATGGTGGTCAATATATTTCATCCTAACTTGAAAACGACTTGATCGATTTTAATGTAATTACCACCAAATGTTTAGGAACGAAATTTACTTTAAATCAACAAAATAATTTTTTTTTTTATTTCCAACAGTTTCGGAATTATTCGTAACTAAATTGCGAAAAAAAATTTTTTGCGCAAAATTAGAGCAATTTTTTTTCCATATAGTTTTATTCAAAGGCTTTTTTGCTGTAGACCAGTGTTATTAATCAAAGAAATACGGGCAATCTCAGAACGGCGGGATGAAGATTGGAGTCAACCAAGTAAAGGATTGATCACTTAAGTAGTCTAATGCATTTACCTGAAAATCCGAAAACTGGCAATAAGTTTTCAGTTTTTCAAACAAATGTGAAAAAATATATCTTACAGGGAATAAAAATGCTTCCTGAATAGTCTCTTTCAAATGATCTCAAATGTAAATACATATATATATACAGTATGCCACAAAACATAGCAATTACTTAGGCAAAATAGCTAATGACTATAATAATGATGAATCAGTGACATCAATCGCAAACAAATTTGGAATTAAACACAGTATTATTTACCGTATTATAAGCCGTTTACGTTCATCAGCCTCATTGACAACCACACACAGAGGTAGTAGACCCCAGAAAACCAGCAAACGGAATAACCAGGCGATACTCCATTCAATAAAACGGTATGTATTTATACCAGAAAGGTCTTTTACAAATCTAATAAAGTTAAATGTTTCTATTGATGGATCCAAACACGATCTGTAGACGGTGTATTAGTATCATGTCAAAGTGCAAAAAGACAAAAACAAAAACTGCCAAAAACAGATAGGTCAGAATTGAATTCACCAAGCATGATGAATATAAGTTTAATATGAGACGTTGTTGTGGATTAAGTCTGTTGAGCTGTATAAAAGGATAATAAAGGATCTGATCGATATACCAAAGACACGGTAAAACATAAAGTAGAAAGTGTTTTTGTCTGGGAATGCATTTCTGGCCATGGAATTGGGTCAATACAAAAAATAAAGAGTGTATTGTGTCGATTCGTCTACAAGGACATCCTAGAATAAATACTGATACAGCAAGAAGGAGAAAATGGGATATCAACAGGACAACAATCCCAAACACTCAGATAAATAAGTGAAAGAGTGCTTTGCCGGCAAACAAATCAACGTTTGGAAATGTCCAGAGAAATCGCCATATCTCAACCCCAAGAAAATCTATTGGTTATTCTAGATTTTAAAATAAAACGCAATAATTGTAGAAACAAGGTCGAACTTGACAAGTAGAAACTGCATTGAAAGAAATGTATGGTGAAACATTATCGAAACTAACCAATTCCATAACATGAATATAAGTTAATGATAAAGTTCTTGATTTCTTTAATTATAATTATTATTCTCTTAAATGATAAGAGATGAATTAATTAAAGCCAATATAATAGGTAAATTATAAAGAGTTCATAGACTGTAATATACTTTGAAAAACAAAAAGAAAATATTTCATGACTGAAAATATTCCCTGTAAGCAATTCGGTAGCCCACTACAAATAATATGCACTTTTAGGTAATTTTTGTTAACCAACTATTAGGTTGCTACAATGCAATGCAGATTTTTTTTTTTTTTTTGAATATTTTTATTTGCAATCTATTTAACAATAATAAGCAAATCATTTAAAAATAATAATTACAGGTGTTTTAATCTTCATTAAGATTAAAACAAAATACAAAAGTTTTTATACATTTCTAAGCTATAAATATTAAAGTTGTAGTTTTTTTTTACATATTCACATTATATACATATATACAATATTACTTTCTGAAAGGAAGGTTCAATACATGATACCTTTTCAATCTATTAATTTCGTAACTTTCATCTAGTAACCTGATCGCAAGTGCATTAGAATGATTGCTAAGTCTTTATTTATCTCCTCTTTAATTTCTGATACGTTCAAGTCCTTGTTCTTGTTAGTTAGATACCACGGTGCATTTGAGATTAATCTAAGAGTCTTTGACTGATACCGTTGTAGTAACTCAATGTTACTATCACTCGCTGTTCCCCAAAGTTGTATGCCATATGTCCAGACTGGTTTCAGTATAGCTTTATATAGTAACACTTTATTATTTAGACTTATTTCAGCCTGAATCCAAGCAGGCAATACATTCGCTTAGTTTTGATATTGAGGTGATCTCTCTTAGCTTTGATGTGAACTTTCCACGCTAGTCTTTTGTCTAGATGCATACCAAGATATTTTACACAATTTGTTTTCGGAACTTCTATATTATTTAAGAAAACTGGATTACAATCACCTCTTCTTAGTGTGAACGTAATATGCTTAGACTTTTCGGTATTTACACATATATTCCATTTCTTAAGCCAGGTTGAAATATTATCCAAATGTACTTGGACCACTTTTGTTGCTTCCCTTTTATCATCATTACTTGCTAGTAAAGCTGTATCATCATCATAAGTGGCGACAGTGACATATTGCAAAACCGGCATATCCTAAGTAAATATGGTGTAAAGCACAGGACCCAGCACAAGATAATAGAGTGCACGGAGTATTTGCTTTAATTTAAAAAATAGTCCCAAATGCCAAACTCTGTCGAATGCTTATTTGACATCCAAAAATATTGCAGAACAGTATTGTTTCCTCTCTAATGAGTTTCTTATAACATTTATAACCCGGTGACATTGCTCTGGAGTTCCGTGCTTGTGACGAAAGCCAAATTGATGTTCGGGTATTATATTACGATTATCTAGAATTGGCTGCATTCTTCGTAAAAACATTTTTTCAAACATTTAATTCGAGAAAGTGCTTAAAAGACGTAATATCATTTTCCGGCTTATTGGGCTTCGGAACCATTATTATTTCAGCCCACTTCCATTGTGCTGGAAAATGATTAAGTCTAAGAATAGAATTATATATTGTTGTTAAAAAAATTATGGCTTTCTTCGGAAGAGCTTTTACAACCTTTGCGGATATTTTATCATATCCTGGTGATTTTGTATTATTAAGCCATATAATTTCATTTGTTAGCTCAGAAGGCGATATGTGTGTTATGGGTACATCCATCTGGCATGGACTATCAAAAAAGTTGGAAACCAAGTTTACATCTTTAGGATTATTTAAGGAAAATGGTTGAAAAGTTTTTTCAAATATTGAGAAAAGGAAACAGCTTTGTCTAAATCTTTTTTGCACCATGCACCACTTTCATCTCTAACTGGAATATTTCTTTTCGTTGGCTTTTTTATATATTTCGTTGCATTCCAAAGATTCTATTTATTTTTTTCGCTATTAGCAGTTAGATTTCGTAAATAATGGCTTAGCTCTGCATTTTTTATCTCATTTAAACGTTGTTTTAGCTCGTTTGAACCTCTATTAAAATTCTTTTTGTATGTAGGGCTCCTTGTTTGCCTCCACAGTTTTCGTAATCTTCTTTTAAACCTAATCAGATCTCTTATCTCAGCAGAAATCATTACCTTATTTTGATAAGATGCTGCAGAGTTCGCAGGTGTTGATACAAAAGCTGCTTCGTGAATTAAGTTAATGAATTCTTCAACAGCACTATCTAACTCATAACCGACTTTAATACGAACGTTTAAATTAATATTAGTTTGTAGCCAACACTTAAACAAATTGAAATTTGTTTTGTAAGTGATAACTTCGTAATTTTTGTTGCTTAAATCGTAGCATGTACTGAAGTTGGCTATTATTGCAGAATGATCTTAACTCAAATCATCAGTATCCATAATATCCAAAAGCTGATTAGAAACACCCGAATATACAACGAAATCTAATAAGTTTGGAATTTTGCATGGGTCACTTGGCCAATAGGTTGGCCTGCCAGTGGATAGTATCGAATACCTATTTTTTACGTCAGATAACAGTTCCTTACCTTTTGGATTGCAGAGTCTTGAACCCCACCATGTATGCTTGGCGTTAAAATCTCCACCAACAAAGAATTTAGGACCAATATTTAAGAAAAAATCGTCGAAGTCATTACATTTTATATTGTATCGTGGCCGGAAGTAGACAGAATATATTGAAATGTTTCCCTTTTGTGTTTTTATCTGAATTCCAGCTGCTTGAAGATAAGATTTTTGATAATTATTTAGTACAGTATTAGTATTCTATAGATGATTTGATCAATACTGCAGCACCTCCATGTACCCTTTCTTCTGGGTGATTACAAGTTATTAAACCAAACCCTTTAATTTTAAAAAATGTTTTTTTGGTAAAACGAGTCTCCGAAATAAGAAAAATAGCAATGTGACGTAGATGAACAAACGTCTCCACCTCGCGTGTATGATTTGGAAGCCCGTTAGCGTTCCATATACCTATGCGTAGATTCATTTGCATAGCTTAGAGCTTAACATGGTAATCATATTCAAAAGATTTGTAAGCATTGTTTCTATCTAAGTCAATAGTGTTGTTAGTATTAGCTTCATTATAAGCAGTGTTTGCATTTTTTAATATTTGTGAATATGATTGACTGTTGTTAAAATGATTGGATGAAGTATTATTTGTGGTGCTTAATTGTGGAAAATCGTTTGAATTTGTGCTGAAGTTAACAGATTGACGTCGAATATTAGAGCCATATGCTTGGTGTAATTTTTTTTGTAGAATATGTTTATATATTTGACAGCCTTTATAATTTGCAGTATGATCTCTTAAACAATGGTAACAGCGGGGTGGAGTGTTAATATCTTTTTTGCATTCAATGGTGGGATGACTTAAACCACATCTAACGCATCTTGCAATATGCCTTTGTATGACCAAAAAGTTGACACCTATGACATTGTACCAAGTCATGTCTCTTTTTCGGGGCTTCTACCGTAATAATTGCATTATTTGAGTGTTTTAGATTAAAAATGTCTTTATTACTTGGACTTGGGTCGCAATGGCCAACTACAAATCAAAAAGAGCTTCCTGAAGAAGATTTTTGATAAGAGCATTTCATTTATTTTTGGTAGAAGTATTGCCTTTAATTTTTCGATACCTAAAATAAAATTTTCTGCAAATTAATATGGTTTTTTTCGTTAAGTTTTGTATACTCGATATCACAAATTTCGAAGAGGGCACATCTCATTAATTTCGAATATATAAACAAACAGATATAATAAAGTCAATATCCAAATATTTCTGTAATTTTCGGTTAAAAATTAGTCCCAAAATATAATCCGTATAAAATTTTTTGAACTATTACACATCATTAAAAAATAATTGTTTTTTTTCATTTCCTGTAAACTTTAAATATTCTGACATGTGCCCTTTTCGAAATTGCACATTCATATATATTTCATATGTTTTTCGTAAAAAGAACAGAGTACTTTTCAGCATTATTTCACAAATATTTCTAACGAATTATTTTAATATGTAATTTGACAGCATTACATAAAACATATGTAGAGGTTTTTTAGTGACTTTACTTCTAATATTAGTAAGACTGCGTACTGGATGGCCCATTGATTTTAATACAGCCTTAATATCCTCAACTAAAAAAGAAGGGTGAAGGCCTTTTAAAACTACTCTGTAAGAGCGTTCTTGCTTCAGCTCAAATTGATCTCTAGGGATAATTGTACTTATATTACTTATCATTTTATTAATATCAATAACATCAGGCACATAAATTGGTGGTGGTTTCGGGGGAGCAGCTTCGATTTTATTTTCGTCATCAGTATCAGATATATCATAATTATTATAATTGCCTTTTATTTTAATTAAATCATCATCGTCATCTTGGAGCATCGCAAATTTATTGCTGGTTGAGGGTCCGTCATCGTTGGCGGCGTTTGTTTTTGTAAATACCAGGAGAAGTCTGGTGTCGTTTTCTTTTATTTACAATTTTTTGCCAGTTATATTCACTATCTGCTTCTGATACATCAGTGTCTTCAGCCATTGTATTGTTGTTAATTTATAACAACAATTGGCTCACTGCTGCAGGTTTGTAATTGTGTGTTGTGTGTAGAATTGTTTTTGATTGCAAAATTTTAAATATTAATATTTTTAACCGTTAGTTTTTTAATATTTTCGAACCTTTTAAATTGTTTTTAATTTGTTTGTTTTTACACTTTTGTAGAGGATTAATACGTCTTTACACTTTTAAACTATGCAGAAGACTCCAGAAAAAAAATGATATCGAAAATTTTATATTTATCTAAATTGATTTGATTTTTTTGTGGAAATATTAAAATTTATTCATTTTAAGAATTTTGAATTGTTTTTGCAGATAACATTTTTTTCAAATGTTGGTTTCTGTTTATCATTTCTACTCTCTGTCATTGTTGCTTATTTTGTTATTTGCTTTTTTATTATACGTTAGTTTATAAATGGTCCGCCATCTAACGTTTTTTTTAAGTGCTTATTTCGCGAATGGTAACATTTTCTTCCGCTGAACGAATATGGTCGTGTATACGCTTCGCTAAGTGGGCCTGCGATCGACTTACAGCAGATGCCGATCATCTTTCCAGAGGCATAATTGGGTCATTTTTCTTCGAAAATGAGCAAGGAGTGGCCGTTACAGTCAATGGCGATCGTTATCGGGCCATGTTGCACGAATTTTTGTTCACAAAAATTGAAGATGAGGATATTAGCAACATTTGATTTCAACAGAACGGCGCTACGTGTCACACAGCCGAAGCTACACTCGATGTTTTGCGCCCTGTTTTTGAAGATCGCATTATCAGCCGCTGAGCTGATGTCGTTTGCCCACCTCGGAGCTGCGATTTGACAGCGTTGGACTATTATTTGTTGAGTGCCGTCAAAGATAAGTGTTACGCCAACCAGCCAGAGACATTTGACGATTTAAAGGACAATATTCGTGAAGCCATTGGTGAAATACAGCTGCACACAATCGATAATGTGCTTAAAAATTGGACCGATCGTGTAGACTACTGCATGGCCAGCCATTATTAACCGGAAGGATTGTACTTTCAAATAAAAAAAGAAATTTGAGAAAGTTTTTAGTTTTTTTTTATAGTATTTGCAAAAAAAAGTTAGTTTAAAAGTCATAAATAGTTAGAGAATTGACTGCTGCCTATAACATGACAATGTTAAAAAAAGTCAGTTTTCCCCATTAAAAATAATCTAAGTATCAACCACCACTAGTTTCAAAAAAGTTAGTTTAAAGTGCATTTAATGTTAGCTGTGTTGCCGGTTGGGTTTGTATGAAAAAAATTTTGTCAATGTATTTGATAGGAAATTTCATTAGAAAAATCTCTGTCGGATAATGAGTAACTAACTACAAAAATAACTAACTTTAAGTGAGCTTTTATTCACTAACTTTAAGCTATCTACTACTCACTGCAAAATTTACATCAACCAAAGTGTATATTCTTCTGTGCAGTAAATTTTTTGTTTTTGGTTAATTGCTTGTTCTTTATTTGGGTTTTCCCTATTTTGCTTAACACTTTTTAATTAACATAATTATTATCCTAAACGTTAATTTACTTACATATTTTACCTTTTTTCCCCTTTCGGTCTAAATACAAATCCTCGAGATAGCCTATAGTTCCTTCCAGAAAGACACTGTAGAATCTACTTAATTCCTCAATTACTATTTTTGTGCTAGTTAAATATCCGCTTAATTCAAGGAGCTATCGGTCACTGCATTTGCCTAGCCGTTAACGCTCGCAACTTTAGTAAATAGGTTGAAGCTAAATTATAAAAATATTTGACGAAAAAAATTAGCCACTATTTTATAGAAACATTATTAAAAAATAAATAATAGCAAGAATGATAAACTAAAGATTACGCCTTGCGCATGATTTCCCGTTAGATGACGTAGTTGGGCTATTTGAAACGTGTCCAAGTATTTTTCATATGTGAAAATTAACATTTCTTCTGAAAAATGTGTGCATTACGTGAAAGCTGGCAGCCCTGCAATATAAATTACATTGACAGTTTTCAAAAAAAAATATTTATTTATTCTTGAAATATACATAGAATTTTGTGAAAAACTTTGTGAAAAAGAACGTTAAAAAACTTAACATTATAAAATAAATTAGTGAAGTTTCTTAAAAAAGCTACAAAACAAAGAAAAACTGAAAAGAAATATTGCCGGCAAATAAAAACATGAAGTGTGCAGTGGGCAAGTGCAAGCAAAATAGTGGTAAAAAAAACAAGTGAGAAATTAAAAAAAAAAAAAATATCCCGTATTTTTAACGACATTTTAATAATTTTTAAAATTATGTGGATGTATCATTTTATAAATTTCCAAAAAATGCAGTTCAAAGGAAGTCTTGTGTAAACTTTTGCAACAGATGGAAAGCCATAAATGTTGAAAAGTAGAAAATTTGTTCTTTACATTTCATCCAAGAAGATTTTGAAAGAAATTTGAAATGGGTAAGTTCCACAATATAAATTTAGCAGTCCTTTACTTAATAGTTGAGAACAGGATTTAGCAACCGGCTTACACCAAAATTGGAACCGGGGGCAGTTCCGACCATAGATAAGGTCGATACAGCAAAGGAAACTGAAATTCCAAACAAAGTTGAAACTGCAAACTAAGTTGAAATTGGTAACAACGTTGATATTCTAAAGTGCGACGAGAAAAGCTCCAATGACGACTAAAATTCAAGAAGACAGTTTACAACAGTACATAAAAAGTTTGGAAATGAAAATGTATGTAAGTTTTTGAAAAAAATTACAAATGCTCATTTAAAATTATTTTTAGAGATTCATTGCGCCAGTAGAATGGTATTCTGAAAATGTCACAAAGTCAATCAGCCATCACCATAAAAAATTTGACTCGGAAAAATCAGAGCTTAAGTTCTTCAAATGTAAATTTAGAGAAATCATTGAGATGTTTATTTACAAAAGGCCAAATAAATAAATTAAAAATGGGGATAAAAGGCAAAATTTGACAGAGGCAGATATTGCCCAATCCATTACTTTGTATTCCACAAGCGTCAAGGGTTACAGGTTGTTAAGGAAAAAGCATTTTCCTCTTTCCTCGGTGAGAACGTTGCAAAGATGGTCGCAAAAATTGGATATGACAACGGGTGTTTTGGAGCCTGTTGTTAAAATATTGTCTGCGGCTAACCAAATGTCAGAAAAAGAAAAGCTATGTGTATTGAGTTTTGACGAAATGAAAGCGAAAAGAAGTACTGCCACGACAAGCCAACAGACTCTATGCTAGCTCTAGCTAATTACATCCAAGTAGCTTTGCTGAGAGGTCAGTTATTTATGTCAACTTAAAGGTTTTTAATATAACGTTCTTCTATTTAAAAAGGTTTAATTGCAAATTGGAAGCAACTGATATATTATGATTACGACTGCCAAATGTCAAAAACTATTTTATTAATTATATTGAAAACAATGAAGCAGTGTGGTTTCACAATTGTGGCAATTGTTTGCGATTTAGGTGGTGGAAATAGAAAATTGTTCAATAAACTAGAAGTAGATTTTAATAATCCTTGGTACGTTTTATACAAATACTCATCTATCAGATTGTTATTGTATTTTTAAAATTTTTAGGTTTCTATACGACGACACAAAAATATTTGTGTTTAATGATGTTTCACATCTAATCAAGCATTTGAGAAACCATTTTATTGATACTGGATTCATCATTGATAACAAGGATGTTAAAATTTTTTATCTTTTTTTAAATCTTCTGTCTTTACACTCCAATGATTTAAAGATCACACATAGAATATCAGCACAAAATTTAAATGTGGTTGGAGTTGAAAGGCAGAGGTTAAACTAGCTACCAAACTTTTCTCACATACCATTGCACAATCTATTACGCGAGCTGCCAGTTTAGGATATTTAGAAAATCAAAATTGGAGCGAGTGTCATAAATTGTTTAAACTGGTAATAACATTTTTTTAAAATAATTCCATAAATGATTTTGTAATTTTTCTTTCCTAGACAAATAACTGCTTTGATGTCATGAATTCAAGAGTGCCAAGACATGATTCAAGAGAACGATCCTACGCATACGGTTTGGCGCCAGAAATACAAAATGATATTTTAAAAAATATGTCGCAAATGATCTCAGAGATATGTGTGAATGGGAAAAAATACACTGTTACCATTTCAAAAAGGTATAATTTTATACTTTTAAAATTATTTGACTAACATATTACTTCACAGGCATAATTCAATCAAACAACGCTTTAAAAATGCTGTACATTGAAATGAAAAAAAAAATATAATATTGAATTTATTTTAACATATCGCCTAAATCAGGATGTCCTGGAAAATTTTTTTGGAATAATTAGATCGAAAGGCGGGCTCCACGATCACCCTGATCGTCAAGAATTCAAATATAGACTTCGGTCATATATTCTGGGCTATAACGAAGGCATTTTAGCTGCTAATGCAAATGTGGCGGTCAACAATACTCTCGATTTAGAAGTACATAATTCTTTAACTGGTAAATCTTCATATGATATTTCAATTAATAAAATATTGTTGGATAATTTTTATTTATTGAGTTTCCAATAATTAATTTTTGAAAATAATAAGTTTTTGCTAATAAATAATTTTGTAGAAACAAAAGTTAAGTTATCCCACTGTTATATTTAGTTTATATAATAGTTTGACAGTCGAAAATCGTTACCCAATATGAATACAAATTGAGTGACGTCATTGATTCAACACGCGCAGAAAGTTTTAATTTTGTGTGCGTGATGGCGTAATCTTTAGTTTATCATTCTTGAATAATAGTACAAAAAATATTTAGATTTTTAAATCATTTAACTTAAAAAAAAAATAAATAAATAATAAAAGAAAAATGTTTCAATTTCACGGGTGATAAATATAAGTTGTTTTTTTAAGGTATAAGAATGTAATTTTAATGTAATATTGGAACAAAATAATTTACATTCATATGTACAGGTGCCAACACGAAAATAGCAGTACTAAAAATTTTTTGCAAAAATGTAAATATTTTTAAACTGAAATATAAGATCGCAACTTAGTATTCAAATATTTGTCATTAGTTACTCGTATATCTAATATATTATTATTGTTACATATTCTTAAATCATTAATTGTTTTGCAAGAGTTTGTCACAGCTAATAAATTTTTCTTACATGTCAGTATTTCATTTTATTTTATTTTATAAATCGTATTATCTTGTTACGGGTTTTATTAGCTTAGATTCGCAAATTTCACTATCCGTAGTTGTAAAATTTATAATAAATATTAATTGATCTTTGCTACTAGCTATGTATTTTGGTTTCAGCAAATTCTTATCCTTCTTCTAAATTAACATATTCTAAATTATTTTTATCAATTTTTTCTTTTAAAAAATTATTTAAATTTCTGACAATATAAATGAGTTTATAGCTTCAACGTTAGACCAATTGATTGTGTCTTCAATATTTATTAATTCTTCTTTTATTATTCTTACTTATTACTAATGCACTCTGCACTGATTCACTATCTCTTAAGACTTGTGAAATATAATTTATCCTTTCTGTTAAATTATTAATAGTGTTAATGGCATTTATATTAATTACAAATTGTTTATTACTGTTATCAGGTAATTCATTAAGCTTACCATTTACTATCATTAAATCATTATGATCCGGGGTTCGGCGATCCATTTCCAGATCGTACCCAGAAAATTGATAGATCTTTTAAACTTTATTTCTTGATTTTAGGGATAATTCGTATTGCAGGAAAGGAAAGATGGAGTTTTTAGGATTTATTGTCCGATTAATTGTTTGATTTATTTCAGGTAAAGCAATTTGATATTCAGCGCCACTTAGTGTGCTAAAGAATCTAAAAATAATAAGTTTAATCTCTAATGAGACTTTTATTTTCTTCTTATCTGTAATAATTATATCTGGTTTATTTTCTGCAACTATTTCTTTTCTATGCCTTGCTGAACCCTCGTTCCTGGGATAACTGTTTATTGTTATGTAAATTGTGTCTCCTATTGCATTATCTTTATAAGGCTTCCTATTTCTAATGTGATACTTTAGATCTGTTTCCTGTTTTGTTATTAATTTTCTTTACGTTTTCTTTCCTAATCTGCTCTAACTGAGTGGGGTCTGCTATGACTAAAGAATACTTCTAAGGGTTTTAAGCTTGTGGTAGTGTGAATGTAGTTATTATGTTTATGTAAAGCTTGATACAGCAAATCCGAAAATGAGTCGTAAGTCTTTTCTGCCTTAATACAGCTCATAATTTATTTAAGCTACTGCTAGAGATTTTTCAGTATCAACTACAATTTGCTTCGGATAACCAAGCGAAGTTATCAGTTCGCGAAGAGATTCTTTCAAGTCCTCTACAGCACTGGATTTTACTATTTTTACCTGAGCGTACTTAGAAAATTTTTCGATGCCTGTAAGTATTATTTTATGATTTGTATAGAAGAGATCTAAGTGAACTATTTGAACTGGAAATTCAGGAATTGGTTTTGCTTTTAACATTGGCTTGTTTGGATGTCTTTTATACTTTTGGCTTTTACAAATTCTGCATTGTTTACTTTTCTGTTTATTTTGGCCTGCATACTAGGAAACAGAATTTTTTTATAAGTTGGCTTTTATTTTCTTTACCACTTCTGTGTGCTCTTCAGTGTTCTTTTAATATTTCACTTTCCTGTGCTGATTCATCCCTCAGATCAATAGCAATCTCTTCTGAAAATCGTATTTTGTAATTTCCAAGATGATTGGGATATTGTATTGTATTGTATTCCTCCTAAAATTTCTTCATTTGTATTAATGCAGTTTACCACTGATGGGTAAGGTATCTCTTGAGCAAAGACACAAGATCTTCGTCACTGTAATTACTCTGTGTAATAGTGTAACGATGATATGTCGGAGAGACTATAAATGCAGGGATCAAGTTCTGAACGTTTCATACCAAATCTTTGCAAAGCTTCGTTCAATTTGTTATTCCAAACATGGCTAGCTTGCTTAAGTCCATACAAAGCTTTTTGAAGTTTTAAAACACATCCATTTGGTAGCTTGACAACTGATGGCGATTCAACATAAACATTTTCAACTAAATCTCCTTACAAAAAAGCTGTAACTGCATCCATCTGCTCTATTTTTAAACCATGTTTTGCGGTAAGTGCCATTAAGTAACGTATAGACGTATAACACACAACAGGGGAAAATGTCTCTTCATAATCAATTCCTCTTTTTTGCGTGTATCCTTTGACAACAGGTCTGGCCTTATAACGGATTGAATTGTCTTGTTCTTTCTTCCTTTTAAAAACCCACTTGGTTTTAATAAGATTACAATTCTTTGGCTTGGAAACTATTTCCCATGTTTTATTTTCTTCAATTGATAGTAATTCACTATTAATAGCTTCTTGCCATTTGACCCTTTCATTTGGGGAAAGTCAAATGACTCAATGCTTTTCGGTTCATCTTCCAGAAGCTTAGCACAATAGCTTATAAAATTCCAATTTATATATTTTTTTTATTCGCAAGTCTTTCACTTCTATAGGGTCCGCCAAAATTTTTTTTAAATGCTATAAAATGAAAACTACTGAATATTTTTCAAATTTCTTTTTTTATTTGAAAGTACAATCCTTCCGGTTAATAATGGAAAATAATTTCATTCAAATGGCTGCCTGAAATGGCCATGCAGTAGCCTACACGATCGGTCCAATCGGTCCAATGGCTTCACGAATATTGTCCTTTAGAGCGTCAATTGTCTCTGGCTTGTTGGCGTAACACTTATCTTTGACGGCACCCCACAAATAATAGTCCAACGGTGTCAAATCGCAGCTCCGAGGTGGCCAAACGACATCAGCTCTGCGGCTGATAATGCGATCTTCAAAAACAGGGCGCAAAACATCGAGTGTAGCTTCGGCTGTGTGGCATGTAGCGCCGTCCTGTTGAAACCAAATGTTGCTAATATCTTCCTCTTCAATTTTTGTGAACGGAAATTCGTTCAACATGGCCCGATAACGATCGCCATTGACTGTAACGGCCACTTCTTGCTCATTTTCGAAGAAAAATGGCCCAATTATGCCTCTGGACCGAAATCCGCACCAAACAGTGACTCGTCTTGTGTGTATCGGCTTTTCAATGTATGCGTGCGGGTTTTCTGTGCCCCAAATGAGACAATTTTGCTTGTTTACATATCCGCCAAGATCAAAATGAGCTTCATCTGAAAAGATGATTTTTGATTCTACAACATTACCATGATTTTCAAAGTAATATCGCAATATTTGCCAGCGTTGTTCAAGCGTATACATAACCATATCCGTTCAGCGGAAGGATAAAACTAATTATCTGTCAAATCAGACATGACCTAAGTGTTACCATTCACGAAATAAGCACTAGTTGAAAAAAAACTTTAGATGGCGGACCCTTTAGGTATAAATTCTTGCACTGCATCATCATTACTAGCATTATCGTTTTCAACAATTTGACACTCACTTTGACGACTTAATTCATCTTCTACGTTCACAGTGGTTTGACTTATATCTTGATGTTCCCCCAGTTCATTGTCATTTACGGAACTAAATGATAATGAACTGCAATCAGAAGCTTCATATTCCTGTTTGTCGGATGGACTATTCTTTGACATATCTTTGTAACTGAAAAAATAATATTCTTTGTTCTTTGGTTGTAGTAAATAAAATCCTTTTTTGTTTTCGTTTAATTTAGTGTCTCTACTTGTAATTATTTTATTTTTGCTTACATCGAATATAACGAATATAATCGATAACTCTTTATACCATTTCCAACAAATATACCTTGACTTGGCTTTGAATCCAATTTCTTACGTTTTTCTTTGGGTATTAATGAAATTGAAAGGCCTCCAAAAATTTTAAAATGACTTACATTTGGTTTTTTTAAAGACCATAACTCTTGAAGAGTGCAACTTAATGACTTGTGAGGTGATCTGTTTACAATATATGCGGCGGTGTTAATCGCCTCAGCCCAAAATTTCTTTGGAAGTTCTGCATCATATAACATTGACATTGCCTTTTCCGTCAATGTTCTATTAACCCTTTCGGCTAATCCATTCTGTTCAGGATTATATGGAACCGATGTTTGATGTTGTATTCCATATTTCTTCAAAGCATTTTTGAACCTTTCGTTGATATATTCAGTGCCATTATCGCTTCTTAGTATTTTTATTCTTTTTTCTTTAAGATTTTCCACAATGAACTTAAATTGCTGACATTTTTCAAACGCTTCAGATTTATTTTTCAAAAAATATACAAAAATTTTACGTGTATAATCATCTACAAAAATTATAAAGTATCGGCTATCACCAAGAGATTTTACCTCCATAGGTCCACAGACATCTGTGTGTATTATTTTCAAAACTTTTATTGCACGATTACCCTCTTTAGGAAATTTCATTTTAATTTGTTTACCTTGAGCACAACCTTCACACAATTCCTTACTAAATTCATTGATATTAAGTCTAATCCGGTTACCATACCATTTTTCAAAATTTTCAGACCGTTGTAATATAAATGAGCAAAACGTTTATGTTATAATTCCACTGAATTGTTTATCTTTGCATTAAATGCTAATTGGAATCTTGTTGTATTTATTTTGTACATACCATTTTTACACAGCATTGGTCACAACATTTTTATTTATATCGTATATCTTGCCACCTTTTTTATCAAATATAATGCTATAACCAGCATGACAGATTTGACTTACTGATAACAAATTTACCATAATATCTGGAACATATAAAACACTTTTGATAGAAATAATATATTTACCATCTTCTCCAGAAATATTTATTTCAATATCTCCTTTTGATTGAACTTTTAGAGTTTTATCACCAGCCGTCTTTATTTCTCCTTCACATGCTTCAAGTTTCTTAAAAACTTTTTTGTTACTTGTCATTACAACTGTCCTTTTCTTCGTACATGCCGCTCAATGCATAAAATGAAGTATTATTCTTGACAATTTTTCTTTTCTTTAATGTGGGACAATCTGCCTTAAAATGCCCCAAACCATTACAACCAAAACATCTACGTTCTGGCTTTTTTTCTTTTGCTTCTTCTTAAATGCGTTCTTACTTACAAAAGCATGACTTGCACCTTCAATTGTTACGTCTTGAAGTAATTTCATTTTAATTGAATCTGCAGCAATTTTTGTACCACAGCTTCCTAATGACATTATCAAATATCATTATATATTTCAGGCAATCCTTTTAGCAGCAAACAACTCAACCAGTCATTATCCACAACAAAACCGTTGATCCTAATGTTTGAGATGTTGTTACAATTTGTGACACATAATCCTCTATAGAACAGCAATCTTCTAATTGTATTGAAAAAAAGTTTCTGTAACAAACCGACTTTTCGATCTAACACCGTGTCCTGGAAGAAGTCCTTCAGCGTCTTCCACAGTTCACACGTCTTTTTGCATTCACGGACATATACGTACAAAGATTTATCCAAAGCTAAGATTATACGGCATCTTGCGTTCTCATCCTCATCAGATTTAAAATTTTCTCGTTCACGCTCGATATACTTCCATAGACTTTCTAGCCTTAATTGGGTTTCGATAACAAAACTCCATGTCATCCAATTTTCCGAACCAACAAGCTTTTCATATTCTTCAGCTTGTCCAAAAGCCATCTTTAGAATTCGTTAATTCTAATTTTTTTTTAAACTTTCTCGAAGGAATTATGGTTTTCGGCGAAAAAATCAGATTTTGCCTGGGCCCATAACTTTTTAGTTTAGTATATGAAAAAGTAATAAAATACAATATGAATTACATATAAATGTTAAGTTGATTTCGTTTCAATTTCATTTGAGCAGGTATTTTTACAGGAAGTATATATTCTAACACATAATTTACGTTAAAATATTCAGATGTCGCAGATTTCAAAAATTACTCGTTGTAAGTTAGGCTTACAGCCAATAGCACCATGTAAGTAATTACTAATTATGTATTTTATTAACTTTTACAACTTGCAATACTCAATTTCAATATCCTTTAAACTGTCAGATACAATAGAAAATCTTCAAGGTATTTTTTAATAAAAATATCGTTCATAGATCTATAGATAATTATTTTCGTTATCTGTTTACATCATAATGTAAGCCTTGGCTGAACAAAAAGTACTAACAAAAAGAGTTTTGTACCAAAAAGTAACTCACAAAATTTACACTCTACATTCCCTATAAAAGATATAAATGGCTTAGATGAACTAAATAGCAGTATTAGTGAAGAAAATCTTGAAGCTTATGTAAGTTTTAAATCGAGCAATAAAATGTATATATACATATGTACATATGTATGTATATTCATATATATTTATACACTTAATTACTTACTGAAATGAAATACAATGAACTCACTATTAAAGGGGCCGTTGACGAAAACTTTGACAGAAATAATCACTAAATTTATCAATCTCTAACCCTAACCCTATCTCCAAATCCCAAACATCAATCTTGTTCATGGTTCATTGAAGCTGAAAAGAAAAAACGCCAGTTGACACCATTGTATTTTCGAGCAAAAGAAATGAGGTAGTTGGTATTCTTTTTTATCGCATACAGATTTAGTTAACAAGAAACACAGAAATTATAAGCAGAAAAGGAAGTACAAATTTAAAATATTAAAATTAAAAAGAAATTGGTGAAAAAGAACAAACACAAGTGAAAATAAAATTACAAAAAACAAGAAACTAAAACGCCACTAAAATAAATAAAAGTGTAAGTTAATATTACAATTAAATATAAAAAAATATATATTTTTTCCAAACGAAGATTTTTAAATATGGCGGTTGAGTGAAATTATAATTTGTGCCGGTAAAAGTGAAAAAACAACAAAAAATTACACATTTAAAGTTACTAAAAAAAACATACATAAGTTACATAAAAAGGAATGTAATAAAATTTAAACTTAAAAAAACGCATAAATTGAGAATTTAGAAAAAGAAAAAAATTTTTTTAACACCGTTTAAATTTACAGGCGTACATAAAAAATAGCGGAAAATATAAACCGTTAGAAATTTTACCGTTAGGTTTATTTTACCTATGAATATTTGAAGAAAGAAAATAAAAAAAGAATAATTTGAAAAATTCGGTGAAATTAAAAAAAAAATAATTTGGATCCTAAAATACTTATTATATAAGAATATCATTTACTGAAAAAATAAATAGTAAAGAGAAACAGAAACGCAAACAACACAAGTTAGAGAAAATAAAACAAAAAGCAAAAACAACACAAGGTAATTTGAGTAGAACAAAACAAATAGCACAATACATAAAACACACAATCTTACAGTGGCGTTGAAAAATAAAGTAAAAAAAAAATACAAAATAAAATCAAACAAATTTTGAAAATTTTATTGCTAAAGAAAATTAAAATTATAAAAATAAAATAAATTTTGAAACAGAAACAAAAAAGAAATTGAAAAAAATTTTTTTTTGCTACCACACTAAATAATTAAATAATAAAATAAAAAAATAAATAAATGAAATAAGGAAAAAGGGAATAAAATTTAAATTTTTATTGGAACAAAAAAAATTATATATATATATACATACAATATATATATATATATATATATATATATATATATACAATATATATGTATATATATATATATATATATATATATATATATATATACAATATATATGTATATATATATATATATATATATATATATACAATATATATGTATATATATATATATATATATATATATATATATATATATATATATATACAATATATATGTATATATATATATATATACAATATATATGTATATATATATATATATATATATATATATATATATATATACAAATAGAAAAAAAGTCAATACAGAACAAAACAACCCCAGAACAATACAGTGCATAACGAATATACCCACCATAGAGCAAAGTTAATAACACAATAGTGTTTCTTATCAGCACAATTAACATAGGGAACAGTTGAGACAACATTTATAGCACAAGGTAACAAACAAACTATTTATTACATATATTTTAGATATTTTTTCACATTTTACAAATTTTTACAAATTTATTATAAATTTAATACACTGTCCTATACATTGCTTACACATTGCTACACATTTTATATTCATTACATATTTCCTAGTCACGTGCGTTAACAGTATAATATTGCGTTCAAAAATAAGGGAGATATTTATCCGCGAACTGTACGGAATTCATATTCCAAATTACTCGGTGAAGTTGTTATTGCGTCTCAAATAGGGGGAGTTATTAACTACACTATTAATCCGATTTAACAAAATTGTAAAAATTGGATATTTCTAATCACGAAGCGTTTTTCTCATACGTTAAACCTAATTTATTTGGAATACTGAAATCTTTAACTCTTATTACTAACCCATAACATACAGTACTTGTAGCAGGAAATTGATTGCTCATAAAAAAAATTGTCATTCGCATTTACAAATCTCTTAAAATTTCTTACCCTATTTTATTACACAATTAGCTTTTATCTAACCCGATTACCAACCTTGTAGGGAAAATACTGCAACATATAGGATATATCGCTACCTTCTCCTTTACACACTTCACATTCGCTTGAAGTTCTTACGTAAGTTAGGATCTCTCTTTAAATTGACATACATTTATCAGTGAATTTAGTCTTCAAATTTTCTCTTATTTCTTTCACCGCAAGGAAAACTATAATCCACGTCAGATTTCTAACTTAGTTCAATAACCACGCAGAATTTAACGAAACATGAATTCCACACAGGAGAATTCCACATGGAGAGCGAATACTCAACAAAACAAGGGAAATTTTTATTTTATTGTGATCATCTTTTAAATTTCTGCACATACTTTGAAAAATCGAATATGGGGCATCAGACGGACTCTGTGCTAGAAACAAAGGCAGAGGACTTGGAATCTCAGTGGTCCAAATTGCAAAATTCTTACGAAGCTCTCACGACAGCGCTAAGTAAAGACTACACAAAGGATTATAAAGAAAACGCCAGGATAAACTTTAGCGTTTGTTCGGAAGCGTATTATCTTTGCAGTCCCAAATTTTGGATTTAATCAAATTGACTAGAGCATACGAAGATCCGAACACGGAAAACCAATTTAATATATCTACTTGAATAACGCCCAACAGGAAATAATTATAAAATTACCACCGTGTGAGATAGACACATTCAGTGGTAATTACGAAGAATGGCCCGCATTTCGAGACCTTTTTACAACGGCTTGTATAGAAAACGATGAAATTCCCAAAGCACAAAAATTATTTTATCTCCGCTCAAAGATCAGCGGAGGCGCTGGAGCCATTGTAAAGCGTTATAATCTATGCGATCAAAATTTCGATCACGCATGGAATGCTTTCAAAGCTCGCTTTAATAATAAACGCCTGTTAGTGGACAATAAGCTTAACCTGCTCTTTAATATAACAGTAGCAACATCGGAAAATAGAAAATCCATTCAGAAAATTCACTCCACAGTAATAGACTGTTTAACTGCCTTAAGAGCGCTCAAAGTCAATGTTAATGGATGGGATCCAATACTAATTTATTTGGTGTCCGTCAAGTTACCTGACAACACACTAGCCCTCTGGGAACAATCTTTTAAACCTCAATGAGAAATACCCACCTGGTTACAAATGGACGAATTCCTCGTCAACAGGTATGAAGTGGTAGAGAGAATTTCCTCTATAAGAACCACAAAAGAACGTTTTAGTCTTCCATCTCCCTCTCATACAAATATTCTCCTATCTTCACAGGAGAAACTTAGGCCTACGTGCCTTTGCAATGGTGATCATTCCCTAAGAGCATGTGTTAAATTCAGGAAATACACGGTACAGCAGAGAATAGACTATGTGTTCAAGAACAAAATATGCAATAACTGTCTCTCATCAGGACACACAGAGTTGAAATGCGGTAGTAAGAAACTCTGTATAATTTGTAGATCAGGCAACCACACTCTACTGCATATGTGACAAACTCGAGATGAATCTAAAGCCCCGTCAAATCACGAAATCTTTGGAAATCAGAAAGGAAGTACAATTTTCGAGAAACGGGACTTTCGTAACTACAGAAACACTGAATTTACGATCGAATTATCCTCCACATCTAGGAACTCAAATGTCCAGGTGAATTTCACTTCAAATAGCGATTGCATACTGCTGCGAACGGCGTTAATGCAAATTGAATACGAAGGACAACTTTTTACTGTTAGGGCTCTAGTAGACCCCGGATCCTAAAGGACGATTTTATCAGAGAGGATCAAAAGTCTTCTAAAACTACCTTACTAAAGGTCACACGTCGAAACTATTGGTATAGGTGGCCAAACTCAATCGGCAAATAAGGAATGTACCTTCACAGAATTTGCTAGGAGAAACAATTCCAGGTTCAATGTCAAAGCAATCATACTCCCAAAATTAACGAAAGAAATTCCTTCAATTTCCTTTGAAGTGCCCAAATCCTCACAGCTTATTGATCTTGATTTAGCCGAACCAAATTTCAGCAAGTCTTATCCCATATATCCATTACGAACATTTTGGAAACAAGAAGAGCTACACTCTGAGGCAGTTATCTCAGAAGACCATCAGTATTGTGAAGAATTCTATAGCAAAACCACCACAAGGGATGAAGATAAACGATACATAGTACAACTCCCATTGGAAAAGGAGTTCCCAAGCTCTAAATTTCTCGGAGCCTCTAGTATTTTAGCCTTCGCACAAAATAGTCGAATGAACGTATCTCTCGCTAAGACACCGGAACTGGAAGAAGAATACAACAAAGTTCTCGGGGAATATTTAACTCTTGGTCATATGGAACCAACTTCGTTCCGTGAGGTTATCTCAGATGACAAATACTTTTCCTTCTATTTACCACATCACGCAGTAAACCGACGCGAACACAAGACTACTAAAAAACCGAAAACCAAATCCGGTTATTCACTTAACGATGTATTATACACAGGGCCCAAATTATAATCAGATTTATTGTCGATTATTCTAAATTGGCGGTGTTATAGGTACGTTTTTGGCGGGGATATACAAAAAATGTATCGACAAATTTGGATCCATCCAGAAGATCGCCCACTTCAGCGCTTAATTGTCCGGGAAAACAACTCTAAACAAATTAGGGATTACCAACTCAAGACAGTTACATTCGGTGTTAACTGTGCCACATTTTTAGCGATTCGCACTCTACATCAACTTGCGATGGACTCAGAAAGCAAGTATCCCAGGACAGCTGGCATACTACGCACGGAAGCATATGTGGACGACATATTATCCGGAGGTCACACGATTGACGAGGCAAGAGACTCACTAACCCAAGTGGCGGAAACACTCAAATCAGCTGGCTTTCCGTTAAAAAAAGATTATAGCGAATGACACTGTTTTACTCGTGAATATCTCAATTGATGGCCTATAAAATTCTGATTTTTTACGCTTCCAAGATACCAGTACCACTAAAACTCTAGGCATTAAATGGAACGCACTTACGGATAGCTTCACTTACTCATTCACCTCAATAGCTCAGAGCAGAAGTATGACGAAAAGAAACATGTTATCCGAAATAGCTTCAATCTTCGACCCAGTTTGATGGATAACCTCTGTAGTAATAAGGGTGAATATGTTAATGCAGGAGTTGTGGTTACAGCGTTTGAAATGGCATGAACCCGTAAGCTCAAGCATTGAAAATAAATGAAATGATCTCTTAGATGACCTCGCTAAATTGGACAAAGTCAGAATTCCGAGATTGCTACAATATAGTCAATAATATCATATTCATATTCATGGATTCTCAGATGCATCAAAAAGTGCATATTGCGCAACAGTATACTTGCGATGTCAAAAGGCTTCTCATTTCGTTCTCACCAACCTAATTGCATCGAAAAGCAAAGTAGCTCTAATCCAACCCATTTCACTCCCTAGATTGTCCAAATTGGTAACTCATTTAACTGCATCCCTAAAACTGCCACCTTGTGAGGTCTTTCTGTGGACAGATTTGTTAATAGTGATTGGTTGGTTATCAAAACCGTCTTGGACTTGGGAAAGCTATGTGGCCAATAGAACAGCTCAAATCTACAAGTCACTGCCCAATGCAATCTGGAGTCATATGCGCACGCACGACAACCTCGCGGATCATGGTACTCGCGGTTGTCAACTAGAAGAACCAGCAAATAACACATTATGGTGGCAAGGACCGCCGTGGCTTATAAAACCATAACTTGAATGGCCAAAAAGAACACCAATGAAAATTCTAAAAATGGAAAAAAGGTTGTCTACATACCTCAATTAAAGAAGTAGATATTTTGAGTAGATTCTCTTTATATCCCAAAGCGCTTAGAGTAGTATCATATTCTACACAACACTATCTAGATACAGAACGCAATACAATCACATTCAAAAGGATCTCAGTCATAAAAAGATAAAGTACACAAAACTAAAATTAATTTCTTTAGCTCAAGAATCCCATTATACCAAAGAAATTAAGGATATCGCAAGCTCTGTGTTATTATCAAATAAAAGCCCATTAAGATCATTGAACCCATTTTTAGATTCACAGAACATTTTACGGGTAAATGGTCATATGACAAATGCACTAATATCTTACAATGAGCGTTACTCAATAATATTGCCAGGGAACTCAAAACCATTGTCAGCTATACTTAGAAAATCTACTCTTATTTCTAGCACATGCGGAATGCACCCAGATGTACAGGATGGTACAAACCAAATTGTAAATCTCTCGTTTAAAACCCCGCTTAAGGAAAGTAACACGCCAGTGTAAGACGAGTACAATATAGAAACAAAGGCCATGTTCTAAAATTATGGCACCCGATGGCATCGATCGAGCGGTAAGATCGATGCACTCTTACAATCGCGTTCCAAACAACTGGAATAGACTTTGCTGGCCCATTTGAACTCAAAAGCTCTACCTTAAAAATGGCACCAATTGTAAAAGGATATGTACAGTTAGTGTCATTAATATTCGATTTTATTAAAGAGATATGTTTAACTGATTCGTCTTAAGCTAAATGTATATCTTTTTCAACATTTTTTTTCATTAATAGTTTATTTAGACACTTGAAAGCTCACATTTGTATTTAGGAGAAAAGAATAACAATATAACAAAAAAAAAAACTAAATTAATTCAGGTGGCATAAAATATTGCGCGTCAATAATATACGGTTTTCTTTGAAAAGTAACAAATAATACATTAAAAAAATGGGTTTATATAAAATTCAGTATTTTGTTGGATAACCCTTTTGTTTTATAACTTCACTTAGACGGTTTGACATGCTTTTTACTATTTTAGCTGTATAAGCTGCAGGAATACGATCCCATTCTTCTTGAAGCCGCAAATTCAAGTCTTCAATGGATGTTATTTTGTAGTTGCGGATTCGCCGGTCCAGCTCATCCCATAAATTCTCAATCGGATTGAGGTCTGGGGATTGTGCAGGTGGATGGAGAACTTTAAGGCAGTTATAGAGCAACCATTCTTGAATTAAACACGACTTGTGCTTTGGGTCGTTATCTTGGTAGAATTTAAAAGAATCTAAAACGCCCAGCTTAATTGCACTTTCTTTCAAATTTTGACGAAGGATATTCAAATATGATTCCTTATTCATAATTTCACTGATAAAAACTAATTTTCCCGTCCCTTTAGCTCTCATACAACCCCACACCATAACATGTCCATTTCCATGTTTTATGGTTGGTTTTAAATTTTGTGGTTGTAGCTCCTCATTTGGCTTCCGCCACACCATTACACGCCCATCGGATCCAAATACATTATACTTGCTCTCGTCCGCAAACATAACGTCATCCCACCAAGTTTCAGGCTTCTTAATGTACTCCCTGGCAAAACTCAAACGAGCTTTTCGGTTGCGTAAAATAACCAATGGCTTACGACGTGCTACTCGGCCATGAAAACCTTTTTTTCTTATGGTTCTTCGTATAGTAGATGCAGTATATAGTATTTTCTTTTTAAACTCATTGAGCACCTCTGTGACTAATTTGAGAGCACTTAAGCGTGGGTTAGATTTTATTTTTCGCACAATTGAACTTTCTTCCCGCTCGGTCAATTTTTCTGGCTGACCTGTCTGCTTTATGAAGTGTATTCTTCCTTAATTTTTGTGGCTTCTGACAAGGTCCCCAACTGTATTTGGTTTCATATTCAGAATTTCAGCAATCTCTCTGTACTTTTTACCTTTTTCATAATGGAAATTAAGAAGTTTTCTCTATTCTAAAGGAGTGTTTTTTCCTTTGCGCCCCATTTGTATAATTTGCAGTGAAGTAGAATTTTGGACAGACAAGAAAGGAGGTGTTATGCACTTTTATTAAAACGTATCTCTATATTGCTGGAAAAGTAGCTGGATAACATGTTTTTTGCAAATAGCATATAAATAGGGGAAAAACCGAATATTAATAGCGCTTTGTAAACAGGGTTAACAAACATTGATCGATTTATCACGGTTGCAGGGTTACCATAGAGTCATTTTTTCCATATATTTGAATACTCATACTGACAACATTTATTTAAGTTTTTGCTATTCTTCTGATTACCTATCCATTTCGCTAATGCCAGGGTGTTATTTTCGATAAACTTAAAAACCGAATATTAATGACACTAACTGTATGTGTTTTCGTCTGTTTTAGCATAAAAGCAGTACACTTGGAGGTATGCTCAGACCTGAGGAGACTACCCTTCAGGTTATATTCTGACAATGGTCGGAATTTTGTCGGCGCCAACGGGTAGCTCAAACGTGAATTTGAGACTTTTCTGACTTTAGCGTCACAGGATATATCCGAAAAATATAATACTCATGGATTCGTGAATATTCATCCCACCACATGTTCATCATATGGGCGGCCTCTGGGAAGCAGACGTAAAAAGCTTCAAATTTCATCTGAAACGCGTTGCAGGATCATACAGATTTACTTGCGTGGAGTTTTCTACCATAGTGACCAAAATAGAGGATATATTAAACTCGCGCCCGATTTCAGCTCTGTCCAAGGATCCCACCGATATAACTGCTTTAACTCCAGGACACTTTTTACGTGGTGCTCCCATCATGAGCTTTCCCGAACAGCATAATGAGAGACTAGGCCTCGTCAACCGCTGGGAAAAACTTAAGGTCATTCACCATCTGTTCTCCATACGATAGAAAGAAGATTATTTAAAGTCCTTACACAAACGTTATAAATGGAAAGACACTCATCCGAATCTGGAGCCTGGGGACCTTGTAGTCATAATGTATGATTTATTTCCTCCCTCGGAGTGGCGCTTGGGAAGAATTGAAGGGACATATGTTGGCAATGACTCTAAGGTTAGGGTGGCAGACATTCGAATCACAGCTGGCTCAATTACTCGACCCATTGTTAAATTGTGCTATTTTCCACTACTACATAACTCTGACGAATCAGGTTCTCACCAATGATAATTTTTTATTCAATTTCTTAATCTGTAATTTCTTTTTTTTTGCTTTAATTTCTCTCTTCAAACCATATTTGAAAAAAAATCCATAACCCATTAACATAATTGTCTATTTCTCCATTTCTAAAAGTTCTAGACACCCGAACAGAGGTTCCCAATTTATCAGAGGCCATCCGGACATTTATCAGTGCGAGATCTGCAGGAGATTCCATTCCATTAGGTTCTGCAAACGGTTTTTGAACATGGACGTGCGTACAGGAAGCAAAATTGTGAGGAAGTATATGTATTGTGTTAATTGTTTGGCAAAAAGCCATGACCTGCGAGCGTGCTCCTGCGTAGACTCATGTAGAATTGGCGGCGAGTATTATCACACGTTACTACATCCTAGCGTGAAAAATCGCATGAAGGCAAAGTCACGAATATATCATCAAGGAAGATCGACTATTAGTGCAGCCCGCAATTCCGCAATCGCAGCGAGGCTGTCCAGGAGAAGTATCACACTCAATTTTGCAACCGCAGCAAGGCAGTCTAGTGTAAACAACAGTTCATCAGCAGCTTCATCACGCTAACAGCGCAGTCCAACGTACAGTGCTGTGCGTACAGGCCGAATAACTTGCGGCTTCCGGTGGCGGAGTGTATCGCCGAAAAGTTTGCGATTTTGTAAAATATCAGTTGTTGTTAGCTTTTATTATTTACGGGCCAATGTTACCATATGTATTGTAAAAAGTAATTTGTAACGAATTTCCAATTTCGAGAAGAATGTTAAAATACAATTGTAGTATATGTTAAAATGTTAAGGTGCATAAAGTAAAAGGAAAAGTTCAGATATCTTCTGACATATAAAGCAAGCGCATTTTCTAATCTAAATATCATAAAAATTCAAAAGTATCCTCATTAAAGTTAAAATTGCTATACTGCAGTTTTTTAAATATTTAACTTAAATAAACTACACTAAAATTTTCCTAATTCAAAATTATCTTAAATTAAAATCATAAACTAAACCTAAAATTTGAACTAATTGCATATTTAAAACTATTATTGCACCTAAAGTTAAATTTTTATTAAATCTTTAAATTCTCTTTTGGCACATACACATATCATTGCACTTAAACTAAAACCTAACCTAAATTTAATTAAACTAATATTACACTGAGATTGTATAATTGAAACTCTTACAAACTAATTGTATTATACCTAAAATCCTTAAATTAATATTGCGTTTGCATATTGCACATAATTATACTCCAATGAAACTTGGATTCCGATTGCAACTACAAACACATCGTCTTATCATACCGCTGAACATATCATACACACATAAGGTAAGCACATATTACACACGCATATACTAATTCTCACTCTCTTTAACCCTTTTTCTTTCTCATTTACACTGCTTATATAATTCCTCAGAAATTCATGAGAAATTATATTCCCATTATATTAAATAAGAATTGGTGTTTTCCGCAGAATTACAGTCCATTTAACTCATCAAACTCTAACCCTAACCCTATCTCCAAATCCCAAACACCAATCATGTTCAGTATGTTTACTCTTTCGTAAATTCCTTTAAATTTATCGTAATGTTATTTCTTTATGTATTTTTATCACTTACATTTAAATTAAATATTCTAGCATTCCTGTCATATAATCTTTTATTCCTATCTTTAAATTCAATCAATAAATTCTCATAAGTTAAATCTTTCTATTATCCTCAGTTACTTTATCCAACGGGTTAGTTAGTGTAATCTCCAATGTTTCTAATATTCTATTACCGAAGTATTTAAAATCTTGAACAGCATGCCAAGAAAAGAATCGATCATTCCGTGGTCATTCTGCTACTATGTTATTTTTGTTGGCTACTTCCTGTAACCTCAAAAGCATTGCATTGAAATGCAATGTTTTGTTAACAAGCCTAACATTCCCTATCATTTAAAACCATTCTATATTTTCAATTCTATACAAGTAATTCTCTGTTTTCATCCAAAGTAAAAATATTATCTATTGTATTGCCAATACTACCTTTGTCCAAATTTTGCTCGCAATCTTTACCTACTTTAGTATCTAAATATGTCATTACTGTCCTGTCTATAAGTTCAAATAAATTTACACCAAATGGTACTTTAATATTACATTCCAATTTATTAAAGCACTTTACTAATAATTCCCTACAATACAATACCGTATTCTGTATTATGAGACCACGTGTATTAAAATGTTATTATATTCCTTGATAACCAAGTTGACATACTCTTCAACTTTGCCTTGATTAACAGAAATAGGACGACTTTGTAAAGTTCGATTTTTTACTCTCAAAAAATTTGAAACCAATTCAAAAAAATTTCCGTGGAAATTACCAAATGTTTCATAAAAAAATTTAATTTTACCTATTTTGCTTCGAATTTTCGTAAGTATATACCAAGAAAATACATTTTTTGTTTTTAATTTTTTGCAATCATTATTTGAGTCATAAAGAAATTACCTATATTTTTATATATCCTACTATCATATTTATATTAATAAAAATCATATTGCTACGAAAATAAGGTTGGGCACTACAGCGTTTACAGCGTGTTGTTTTCTCAGCCATATAAAAAGCACATCGATGCGAACAGTAATCAGTTTAAGTAAATTCGTGAAGCCAGTAGTGAAGTAAAAACCAGTTTAGTTGGAGCTAACTCAGTAAAGAGAGTTAAGTGTGGATAACCTCTGGTCGGAAAGGTTGTGATCGAACCTAGGGTATAACTACGATCGAGTTGGAAGACCTTTAGGAAAAAAGATCTGTCGAATAATTGTTGTTATTTACAAAGTTGTAAACAGACAGAGTAATTAAGAATAAAAATTGTTATTGCCTGTAAAAAGATTACAAGCAGTGGTGCACATAACTGCGTTGAATAAAGGATTTTCAAATAAAACCAAAGGCAAAATTTATTTTATTTTTACTATAATCTACGAACTCATAAAATCACGTTTTTAAAAAGGTAAAAACGTAACAATATGTTATTATTATTTATGTATTATTAACTTTTGTTTTATAATATTATATAATAAAATTCTTATAATAATTTTATGTAATTTTAAATTGTACACAATAATGCAATTTTTAAAATTAAATATTCCTTCATTGAAAAAAAAAAATCACTTATGTAAGCCACTGTGCAATGATGGCATTGATGTGTATGTTGTTTTTGATGATGATGTGTTCTGTTGTTGTTTTGGCCTTCTTTCTGTTTTGATGTCTTCTCGTTGTGCTCATTCAATATGTATTCTGTTTCTTGTTGTTGTTGCTAAGTTTCGTTGTTACCAGATTGTATGTTAAAATGTTGTCTCTTTTGTTCTTTTGGTTTTCAATATTTGTTATTTTATTTCTATTTTTGAACAACTTTTTTTTTAATTTCACTTTTTGTTATTTTTTTTTAGCTCTTTTTATTTCTATTTCCAAGCTGTTTTTATTTATATTTAGTATTTTTCTGTTTCTTTATTTTTTTTTTTTAATAATTTCTCCCTTTTTTCAAATTTTGTGTTCTGTTCCTTTTTGTTCGCTATTCTGCTTCTTTTTTAAAAATTCTGTATTTGTTTAGTTGTTTGCTTATTTTGTTGTTGTTTGTTTTAAATTTTATTTATTAAAGTTATATTTGTTTTTAAATATTTAAATTTCTTTTCTTTTATGGTTGTTGTTGTTATAGTTTTTTCTGTTTTGATTTGTTGTTATATGATTTTTTGATTCTGAATGATTTTTTTTAAATTTTTAATACAGGCCACTATAAAGTATTTCTCTTACTTTTTGTTTTAATTTTTTTAGTTTAAGCACTTTTTTCTAGTTTTTCTATCATTTTTTAAATTAATTTTGTTTTTCACTTGGCACTCCTTTTTTCGTCTTTCGTCTTTCTTATTTTTTTTGTGTGTGACTTAAATATCACTTTGTTTCACTTGTTATTGTTAATTTGATTGTTTTTATTCAATTTAGCTTAACACTGTATTTAAAAAAAAATTTTTTTAGTTGATTGATTTTTATTTATTTTTTAATGAATTTTCTTACGATTTGAGTTTCACTTTCAACACGTGTAGGACGACTGTCCATTTACGGCTGAAGAACACTTTACGACTGCGCTTTTAATGTGTTTTGCAAAAGTTCCTTTTTTCCGTTACTTTTATAAACACATTTGATTCTGTTTTTTTTTCCAATTGTTAGTTATTATGTGTGGTCTTTCTCTTTTTCTGTAATTTTGTTCTTGCCTGTGATGTGTTTCATATTGTTTTTTTTTTCTGTTATATACTTATGTATGTATTATTTTATGCACTGTACATATATATGTACATATTTCTGTTGCTTTTTTATTTTTTGAAGTTTTTGTAATTTGGGTCTTTTCAATTTGTTTTTTTTTTTGCAATTATTATCTTCGATATATGTTTTGACAGAGGTATTTTTGTAATTTAATTTTTTATAAAGGAAGTATATTTGTAAAGGAAGTTTTTAGTTTTGATGTTGTAGGTTTTTTTTTCTTTTGTATCGTTCTGAAAATTTCTACACGATGTCTTTTTAGCCGTTTTTTTAGGTTATTATTTGCCCGTTTTTAGGTTTAAAGTTTTTTAAAGTTTTTAAATTTTCCTTCTTTAATTTTTTTTCTCTATCTTGGTTTCTTTTATTACTCAATTTTTCCACTGTTTAGTTTTATAGTTTTTTATTTTAAATTTGGATTTTTTTTTTTTTTTTGGTTTTAGGTTTTCTGATTTATACCTCCTTTTTTCTTTTATTTCATTTGTTCAATTTTGTTTTTTGTAGACCTTTGAATTTTTAAGCTTGCAGGTATTTAAAGTTTTTTTTTTTATTAAGTTTGCGATTTCAATTGTTTTTTTTTTTAATAATATGTCACTTTTAATATTTTTTCTAAATCATTTTATTTTTATTTTAAAATTATATTTAGTTAAGCATATACATAGGTACATATATATATTTTCAAGTTTATGCTTTAAAAAAATTTTTTGTTCACTTTTTTGAGTTCACTTTTTTTAAAAAATTTTTCTTTCCAATATTTGGCAGGATCGCCATATAAAGAATACACAGGCACATTTCGGTGGTTTATCGCAAGCTCAACTGACGCCAAGCATGTGTTCTTTTTTAACTAACAGTTCTTACTTTACTACTACAATTTACTTAAGAATATAAGGAATTAGGGGAAAATAATTAACGTCATAATCATACGATATTATTAACTAATATACACACATATGTAAATAGTAAATAGTATATAGAATAACTAGAATTAAGAATAAGAATAAGAATAAGAGGTAAACTAACTGTAGTATCGTATGATATTGATAGATAATATTAAGAATAAATGTGTCTTAATCTAATTGAAGTAAAGGGTGATTCATTTATAATAATAACGCACTACAACTTCTTGGCTACATAAGGGAATTCATTATATGATATATCAAACCCTTTAGACATTTATTTTCCTTAATCTCAAAATACTCTTCGGTTTAAGCTCCTAAGAATGTCAAAGTGGCTTCAGCTCTTTTCCTAAATAAAACAATAATAAAATACATAAAAATTTGCATTCTTTTTAAAGTTAAATTTACAAATATTTGCAATTCGAATATTTTTAGAAGCATATTTTAATAACCTTATAAATGTATATTTAAATACATTGTAAATGACATGACAAAAACAACCAAGACCTATTAGATAATTCTTTCTAACACCAAAAATAAATTTTTTTTCGTTACAGTTGCTATGTTATCTGTAAGAAAATATGCAACCTAAACGGCGATAATTATGGAATATGGTGTCTCCAGATAAAGATTTTCTTAATAACATTGTACCTTTGGAATACAATAGTTGAAGACATCTCAGCTAAAGATCCAGATTTAGGCAAGTGAGTTACCAATGACTTCAAAGCATTGGCAACTATAATGTTAAGTGTTAAATCGAGTGAGTTAATTCGCATTAAAAATTGTAATACGGCAAAAAGAACATGGAGTGTTTTAAGCTCCTTATATAAGGCTGATACGGCTTCAAGAAAAGTCAATTTATTTATAAGGCTTGTTGGATTAAATTTTAGCACCAGTCAAAAAATTGCTGAACAAATCAATGAATTTAGTTCAATTGTCGATGAACTAAAAGAAATTGGTATTGCTTTAAACGACGATTTACTGTCAATAATGCTATTATGCAGTCTAAATAGCGAGATGGAAGGTTTCGTAATTGCCATTGAAAGTAAAAGCAATTTACCTTCGTATGATAAATTAATTTCAAAAATTTATGAGAAAGAACTGCGCCAATCAAATAAAAATTTTAACCAAAACGAAACAGTATTCGCCGTAAATTCCAAAAGTGAACATAAAAGAAGTAAAAAGTTTAACTGCAACAACAACAACCATTGGTCAATCGGGTGAAACATGGTCAAAATCAAAACGATAAAAATTTACTCAATTATAATGTAAACAACATAAAATGTTTTCGTTGCTGCAAATGTAAAGAAAATGAGAGAACCGATTTTGCATGTTCACTATATGAAAACACAAACAGATTAACAGAAAAGTTTATTTTAGACAGCGGCGCAACATCACAAATTTGTAGGAAAAAAGAATGTTTCATAAAACCAACAGAATATAAACAGAAAATTGTAATAGCATCAAACGAAAACATAAGTGCAGAAGGGATTGGAGATGTAAAATTAAGAACAGAGTTCTGTAATCTAACTTTAAATAACATACCAAACAGAGTTCTGTAATCTAACTTTAAATAAGATACCAAACTTTATTTATTATTAGCATCAGTTATTATTGTATTAGCATCAGACGAAAACATAGTTCTGAACAAAACAGACCTCTGTTTTTATTTTTACATCTCCAAGCCCTTCTGCACTTATGTTCTGTTCTGTTTAGAACTCTGTTTTTATTTTTACATCTCCAATCCCTTCTGCACTTATGTTTTCGTCTGATCCTAATACAATTTTCTGTTTAGATTCTGTTGATTTTATGAAACATTCTTTTTTCCTACACATACCAAACATTCTAATTTCACGTTGTAAATAAAATTTTAAAAGCCGGTCATATTGTTAACTTTCGACACAAAAATTCTGTTATTAGAAGTAAATATAGAGAACAAATATTGACAGCTGATTTAGAAGAAGGATTGTTCACTGCAAAAGTAAAATTAAAAAAAAAAAATTGAGTGTGTTAATAATTTAAATGAAGAAAATATGAAAAAATTTGGCATTATAGATACGGACATATCTATACAAACGATTTTAATAAGTTATTAAATACAAATATGGTAAAAGGCTTGAACTTAAAGCTGTCAAACAAAATTGTCTCACATGTGCTGTAAATAAAATTTCTATGAAACCGTACAAAAGTCACTTTTGCGCTCAAACGAAAGATGTTTTAGCAGTAGTCCACACAGACTTAATAGGACCAATAGGAGTAAAATCTGTTGGTGGGTCGTCATATTTCATTACTTTCATAGACGATTTCTCTCGATACGTCTCGACTTATTTTCTTAAAAACAAAAGTGATGCATTTGAAGCATTTACAAATTTTCTTGCGACTGCGGAGAAGCAAACTGGCCGCCAAATTAAAGTTTACAGAAGCGACAATGGAACAGTATTTAAAGAGTTTTTTGCCAAAAAAAGGAATAGTACATCAGACAACTGTAAGATATTCACCGCAACAAAACGTGATTGCTGAAAGAGTAAACAGAACCCTGGTCGAGATGGCACGTTGTTTAGTGGAGCAATCTAAACTACCACAATGTCTATAGAGTGAAGCCACACAGCCACGTATATAAGAAATAGATCGCCCACAAAGATCCTTGGAGATGTCACACCTTACGAAAAGTGGTCAGGTAAGCAACCATCAGTTTATCATTTTAAAATACTTGGCTGCGATACCGTCGTATTGAATAAAGGACAAAGGGCGTTAAATTTTTACTAAAAAGTTCCAAAATCAAGTTTGTCGGATACTAGTTAAATACAAAAGGTTATTGGTTGTATAATCCTAATACAAAACAGATCGTTATAGCTCGCGATGTTATATTTTTTGAGCAATTATTTGAACAAATGCCTGTAGATGAACAGAAAATGTTTCGAATATTTTAACCCAAATTTAAAAGATAATTCTAATGATGAGATGCAAATTAATGACAATAGTAATTCCAATCAAGATAATGAACAAGAGCTAGAGGGTCTTTCGAGTAATGAATCCGACAAAGAAGAAGAAATTATTGTTGCACAAAAGAGCAAAACAGGACGGCCGAAATTAATAAGAACCAAAATAGAAGAAGACCACTTAAAGTCTATATAACTGAAAATGGGCCAGAGATGATTAATTCCATAATAGAAAATCCAATAACTATTGAGCAAGCGTTAAATTCAGAAAATTGTGAAGAGTGGAAGCAAACAATGCAAGAAGAATATGATTCGTTAGTACGAAATGAAACATGGCAATTAGTAGACAGACACGCTAATAAAAATGTAATAGGGTACAAATGGGTATTTGTTGTAAAGCGTTCACCAGATGGTACAATAGAAAAATATAAGGCAAGGTTAGGCGCACACGGATGCTCACAAAGATATAATATTGATTATAAAGAGACATACGCGCCAGTAGTTAGGCATTCTTTAATAAGATTATTCCTGGCTTTAGCCGCAAGACACAGATTACTAATAAGCCACATAGATATAGAGGCAGCCTATGTCAGCGGAGACTTAGGGACAATTTTTATATGGTACAACCCAAAATGTTCAGGGATAAGAATTATCCAAACAAAGTCTGTAAGTTAAAAAGGCGTTATATGGTTTAAAACAGGCAGGCCGAAATGGAACAGGGAAGTTAACATCTTGTTGGAAATAGGTTTTAGCCGTTGTAAATCTGATCTCTGTCTACATTAAATGAAATGATAACAGTTTATATTTAATTGCCATTTATGTTATTTAATTGCCAATAACAGAACATATATACATATGTATATACATAAGTACGTATATTGAAAAGTCACAACTCTTGACGAAATATTCGTTAATAAAAAAATTAAAAAATAAAAAGAAACATATATTTTTACCCGAACAACATAAAATTATAAACCAACAAAAACTCAACGAAACAATTTTTCAAAAGAAAATTGTGGAACATAGACAAAAATGACCAACACTCCTAACGGAACATACAATAACAATATTAAGATAAATAAATAAAACGAGAAAACACAAGTTAAGGGATTTTCTATTGCATCACTAAAAAAAAAAAATTAAATTTGCCGCTAACAACTACGGCGATTAAAAAGTAATTCTCAATTTGTAATTTACAAAATATTTCAATTTATTTATATAAGGATAATTAATAACTTTATTTATTTTCTTACACAAATAGTAATATTTTTTTCATATAAGGACGATTTACAATTTTATTTATTTTCTTACACAAATAATAGTATTTTTATATACATAAGAACAATTTACAATTTAATTTAATTTCTCAAACAAATACCGTGATTACATTTCAACCGTGTAGGCAAGACTGCTCGTTGCAGACCAACTTTGTTGTTTCGCGAAAAGAATTGATCACGTTGCACCAACGCGCGCCAACCTGCAGACGCTGACCATTCATGATTATTTTCCAAACGTATAAGCAAGAACCCAATTTTTGTAGTTGGATCGGAAGCGCGTGTTGAAGTAAAAATATGCAAAGAGCCTGAGTCATCAATTATTTTCGGCAATAGTATTGCCAAAGTTGTTAACTCCTCCCTCCTCAAGTGTTTGCGTTCCGCAGATCTGGGAGTCAATGATTGGTAGTTGAACGCGTAATTTTGAGAGATTCAATCTCTTGGTTTGTTGATACCAAAGCCATACTATACAAAAGGTCATGGAGGCAATGATCATAATAATAATACCAATTGTTCCATTAATCTTTACTCTTAACTGGTCCAGTCGGTTTATATTGTTGAGGCTTACCTCGTGAACACATTTGATGTCCAGAAGCAGGTCGTCATGTGTTACGTTTGCTAAGACTGGCGGCAGGGCTTGGGCCCTTGTGATTGAACTGCTCAAGTAAGTATGGTTCTTGATTATTATTGTCTCATTGGAAAGTTGAAGTAGATAGATCCCATTTAGAAATTTATGCTCTCCCTTGGCTTTTACCATACCTCCAAAAGTTGTGAGATAGATAACATCATCGTCTAATATCTCAACGACTTCTTTCCGGTAAATTTTGTATCTGCATTTTGCCGATCCGCCCATGAGGATTCGGTTAAGGAAATTGTCTTCTGCCAATTTGGTAACAGATGATCCTTTGCATACTGTGGAGTTATTTATTGAAAAGCAGCTATTTGTAACGCCATAGGTTTCGGCTTCATTTATAAAAACTTTCTCGAACTGCAGATCAATTTGTCTTCCCTCATTGATGGCGGCTCTAGTAAGGAGTAGGTTATAAACTTTCCCTCCCAGTTTTGGTATTGATAGAATATATAATAAGTGTGACCCGTTTGTAAAAACCGATGGAGTTCAATTTTTAACCGCCTCTATTGTATTACTATAGGGCAATGTTTCTAACTCGTCCACGATTCTATTAATTTCTGCGTGATCGAGCAAATTTTTATTAACAATTCCATTCTTAGCGATCTGACACGTTCGAATAATTTTATTTATTTCGTCCTTTAATATAATTACTTCATTAATAGTATTTTGTTCGATTAGACTGTAGTCCTTGTCGCTTGTTATTATTGTTAAGCCTAGCTATTATCTCATTTACCTTCCTTGCAGCAAGTATTAACTCTTTTTTGTACTGATAATAGATCCTCATAGTTTGTTCCTATGTTCCTATTAAAAAACAAGTCGCGGGGTTGTTGTTGAATGAATGTTATTATTATATCTATCGACACAGATTTCAATTAATTCTTTCACGCATAGATCCGGGTATTCGACTCTTAAACACCTATAAATATCAATTATTGTCGAATGCAGTCTCTCAATTTGCCCATTCACCTCGCTTCTTTGAACTGGCGTAAGATATCACTTAATACCTAGTGATTAGATATAAGTTTATATTAAAGGGCTTAGAAAAATGCGTTCATTATCAGTAACAAGAATTTTTGGCACCGTGAAGTAATGCAAAACTTTAATTAGTTTTTTCTTCACTCTATCTTTGATGGCAAAGAATTTATCGAATTTTGTAAACTTGTCTATACAAGTAATGAATTTCTGCCCTTGGATTTTCATAATATCCATGTGAAGAATTCCGCATGGATACTTAGGGTCGGGTGTTTCTTGGCGATGTACCCTTAGAGGTTTCCTGTCATACTTGCATCTATTACAAACATTGCAGCCGGCAACGTATTTCCTAATACTAGCGCGCATTTGAGGGAAGTAGAATTGTTCCAAAATTTGTTCACCATTTTCTCTGGGATTACAATGTGCCCTTCTATGCTCAGTTTCGATTATTTAAGATTGCCTCTCCTTCGAAGTAATGTCTGTAACTAACTTTTGTGTAATTCTTACTTTATATCTGGGAAAATGATCAATATAGATCTCTTGTATAGCGCCAAGAAGATTATCCGGCGCTTTTATTCCGTTAAGGACATTTAGACGAAGCTTCTCTTTAACCAATCTTTAGAACAATTTTTTGAGGAAACAAAATGCCTGGTATAGCCACGATGTGGTTCTTCCATCACTCCCATCTCCATCACAGTTCCTAGTATGATCTGATTCTTAAAGACATTTATGGGTACTTCACATAAGGTATCAAGTCAGAAGCATCTTGCTCCGCACTATGAACCGTTGACACTGACGAAGGGTGATCATCCTCTCGACCCTCTGAAGCAGTAAGAGTTTCATCCGAACTTGCTGTATCAGTACAAGAATGATATAGATGATTTGAAATGGTTTTTAGCCTCGAGAGCGCATCAGCCACGTGGTTTGATTTACCAGGTTTATAAATGAACTCGTGGTTATATTCCTCTATACGTGTCTTCCATCTTTTTAGCTTAGCATTAAAATTTCTATTTCCTAATGCAAACGTCAAGGGCTTATGATTCGTATAGATCTTGAATTTCTCCTATAATAGGAGGTCATTCCCAGAAAACTTTTCAGCTCTTTCAAGTTCGTAGGTGGTAAAAGATTTTCAATGGATTTCACCTTGGCGGGATCTGGTTTGATTCCTTCAGAGCCAACGATATAGCCAAGAAATTCCACCTCGGTTTTCATAAAATGCGTTTTATTAAGATTGATTTTAAAATTAGCCTCGCGAAGTCTCCCAAAAATTGTGTCTATGTTCCTCAAATGATTCTCTACATTTTCACCTATTACTATTATGTCGTCAATATAGACGAAGCAGATTTTCCCTATGTACTCGCGGAGGACGTCATCAATCATTCCTTGAAATATTGCCGGCGCATTCTTTAGGCAAAAGGCAATCACAGGAATTCAAATTTACCATTTGCTGTTGAGAAAGCAGTTTTTGGGACGTCCTTTGGCTTCATAGCTATTTGATGAAAGCCTGATGTAAGATCTATCGTTGTGAAGTATTTTGCTTCACCTAAACTAGCTAGAGTTGACGTAATGTCTGGAATTGGGTAGGTATCAGGAATAGTCACAGCATTTAGACGTTTAAAATCTACTACCATTCGATATTGCTTTTCACCATCGGGTTTCGGCTTTATTGAACGTCCCAAATATGTGAATTATATGATCTCTTGGAGGGTCTTATGACTTCTTGTGAAAGAAGTTCTTTTATCTGTCTCTCTACCTCTTCCCTCATACAGACTGGGTGCGGATAGCTCTTTGTATATATTGGCTCTTTCGTACATGTCCTGATTTCCGCCTGAAATTTTGTTGATGCAAGTTCGCTACCATCGAGTGGTCCAAAAAGTGGTTTGTATTTGTTAATAAGATTCTCTATTCTTGTCCTTACCTCTGGTACATATTCCTCGCCTAATATATAATTCGATTCATTTGTTACCTTTTCTTTTAAGGGAATCTTGAAACAATTTTTCAAAACTAGTACATTTTCCTTCCTATCCACTAACGCACCTAACTCCTTAAGTGTGTCGTCCCCAATTATTCCGTCGAATATTTTTAACGCTGGTAAGATATAGAATTGGACATGTTCATGTATCCCCAAAAATTTAAAAATGGCCCAACTACCTTCTTATGTTAACATCTCCTCCCACCGAACGCGCGTTTATTGGTTTTTCTAAATTTATGCTACCGTGTGATAAACGTTGGCTGCAAAAGTTCTTGTTAGAGCCTGTGTCAATCAGAAAGTATAAAGTATCACCAGTAGCAGAGGGATATTCTATATAGGGTAAGCTTGATGGCCTTCCCCCATAAAATATACTTTAACCAAACTTTCTTCTTGATGAACATCGTCCGTTGACCCATTCTCAGCCAGGTGGCTCTTCTCGGAAAAGGTTTCTATTTGATAAAGTTTAGGTTGCTTGTTACCTGTATGTGCCCCAGACGCACCTCTTTTTTCTGCTGTCCTAGGATTGTTGATGTAATTTACTTGACGGGTTTGCACTATCCTCTCGACTTCCATTGGTTCATATTTTATGGCCGGGTACCGCGGGGGTAACGCTGGCTTATTATAGTTCATATGTCCATATGCTTTAAAATTAGAGTGGCTACCGTTATGCTGCCAGTTTCTAGGCCGGAAATTCTAATTCTGCCACCCAAATCGCGTAGGAAGTGGCTTTGGTGGTCTAAATGGCCCTGGACGATAGATAGTTTCGAGGGGGGGGGGGGTAGAATCATGAGCCTTCGTTTTCGCATAAATTATATTATTTCGCATAGTTAAGTTTTGCAATTCCAAGCAAGCGGAATATGCTGCAGGGAGCGCTCCTGGTTGCTGCATGATAATCATACGGGAACGATCCGGTTTTAACCCGCGTATGAAAATGTCCAATGCTCTGTTTCTATACGTTTCCACTAAGGCTTTAATGGTTTCCTCACTATAGGATTCTGTCTTCAATTTGTTGATAATGAGCGAAAGTTGATGGTTAATGGTTGAATAAAACTCATCTATGGTTGAGGATCCTTGGGAAAGTTGATTGAGTTGATGTTCCAGCGTTTGGATATCCCGTTTATCAGCATAGTAAAGGAAGAGTATTCTCATGATTTCAGCCCAATCACTGTCGAATACGTTATAAGATACGAGGGCCGTGTCTGCGGAACCAGTAATTTTCTGGCGGACACTCTGTATTATTGCACGATAAATTGGCTTATCCCTGACAATTTCAAAGTCCTTCGGTATGGCTTCCACAGAATGAACCCAGGATACATACTGAGTCGGATTGCCCCCAAATGTTCTTAATTCTTTTACATAATCAGAAAGACGGCTTATATCTTTCAACTCAGTTTCGGTTCATGGCCGCTGAAGGGATCCTTTGTCAGTTACCACAGGCACCCTGTCGTTCTACGAGACGCTCTAACCTGTTTAAAACATTTCCTAACGCGTTATTACTAAGCTTGGTTTATATTATCCCTATTCTACTCTCTACTAATCGGAGTTGTTCTATAAACCGATTTATGGCTCCTGTCATAGTTGTCATTGATGCCTTTAAATCTTCCATTCCCACTTTTATTCTGTGCCGACAAGGGGGAAAGAAATTCCACGTACCTGGAATATCCGGAGCAAAAAAGATCCTTTCTCGCTCCACACTGTCTTTCACTTCACTTTTTTTCTTTTTCCCTTCCTTTCTTTTTCTTCTTTTTTTATATACAATTTCCTCTTTTCTTATACTAAAATTTTTATTAAAATTTTTTTCATTTAATTTTCTTTTTTTTAAAAGACTTTCTTCCTTTATTTATAATAATTTTTATTTCTTCTTATTCAATTTCCATATATTTTCTTCTTTTTTATTAAAAACTGTTTTAGATTTTTTTTCCTCTTTTTTATTCTAAAACTTTTATTAAAAAATTTTTTAATATCATTCAATTTTCTTAAAAAAATTTTCTTTCTTTTTTCTTTTTATAATAATTTTTATTTCTTCTCATTCAATTTTCATATTATTTTTTATTTTACTCTCTTCACTTGTGCATTAAAAAAAATAATTCTTTATAAACGTATATACTTTTTATTTTTGTAAAAAAAAATCATGAATCTTGGCTACGATTCGCGACGCGGCCATTCAAAATCCCCTTTGTCTCCTCTCGGAAGGTCCGCAGGGATCCCTTTTGGAATTCCATTTTAATAATCACGGATTCCTGCTAAGGTACGGATTACTTCACTTTCGCTTTGGTAACCTTCTGTGGTAAATTTTCGCCACCATGAATACCAATTTGGGTTATACGTTTTTGGAGGGTCCCGAAGGAATCGCAAAAATGTTTTTTTGTATTATTTCGTCCTGGAGGGTCCCGTAGCAATCTCAGGACTTCTTTTGTATTACAAGGGACACTGCTATTGTATTTTTAAGCGGTCCCTGCTCGGGCGCCAGTTAAGGGATTTTGAATTGCTTCACTAAAAAAAAAAAATTAAATTTGCCGCTAACAACTACGGCGATTAAAAAGTAATTCTCAATTTGTAATTTACAGAATATTTCAATTTATTTATATAAGGATAATTAATAACTTTATTTATTTTCTTACACAAATAGTAATATTTTTTTCATATAAGGACGATTTACAATTTTATTTATTTTCTTACACAAATAATAGTATTTTTATATACATAAGAACAATTTACAATTTAATTTAATTTCTCAAACAAATACCGTGATTACATTTCAACCGTGTAGGCAAGACTGCTCGTTGCAGACCAACTTTGTTGTTTCGCGAAAAGAATTGATTACGATTATGATTATTTTCAGAACGTATAAGCAAGAACCCAATTTTTGTAATTGGATCGGAAGCGCGTGTTGAAGTAAAAATATTCAAAGAGCCTGAGTCATCAATTATTTTCGGCAGTATTATCGCCAACGTTGTTAAATTACAGCATCATCAACAAGAACGAAAACAACAAATTAATAACAAAACAAATTACATAAAAAAATAAACACACACTTGACAATAACTAATTCAAATATGGACAAGATTAAACATCAGCAAAATGAAGGACTGTTTGATCCGTAGGGGAAAATCTAATTATGTGCGCTACCATCGGCAATAGTGCTTTCCCTTCCCCTCATTATTCCTTTCCAAACTTTTGGGTGCGAACCACTTGGAGGGGTTGCAGTTGGATTATACAGTAGCGACGGTATAATACTGGCTGCTGAATAATCAACCAGCAGTAACCCGTTTCCTTGTCGTACGCATCCAAATTTGTTTACTCATGGTTAATTTATATATTTATTTTTTCTTTTATTTGGTTGAATTTACGTAATGGCAGGACGCTTCCGGATTGATTTCTGCAATGTGCGTGGGCTACGGGCGAACTTTTTCTCCGTGTATGCGCATATTTGTCTCCATAGGCCGGATGTTTTCGCCTTATGTGAGACCCAGGTTTCTGAAAATGCTGACCCACAGGATTTTCATATCCCTGGGTATCACCTTCTGTCTTTTGCCAGCAATCTCTTGGCATGTATAATGCGCAATTTAACTTTCGATGGGTTAAGTTCTCAATCAGGGCATATCTTTTGCACTTCGGGTTTTTGTATAGAAGCCCAAACGCGGGTAGAGAGGTTACCATACCTGGCTTCGACTCCTTTCCGACTCAATATCGAATGTTCTTGCGAATTTTCCAAACAGTGAAATTGTTGTTGCTGGTGATTTCAATGTTTATAATTCGTCTTGGTTACGCCAATTACTGAAATATCCTATTTGGAAGAAGGGAAAGTGCACTCTGGAGTCGAAAGCCATGCGGAACCATTCCACCAATGTGCACAGTTCATAAGCACATTTGGTTGCAAACCTCTAGTAGCAATATCTGCCGGGTTGTTTGACGATTTAACGTGCCGCCAAATTTGTGGTGAAGTTGTTTTATTAATCTCTGCAATTCTATTTGCAACGTAATTCTTCCACCTTCTTGGGTGTGAAGAAAGCCATCCAAGGACTACAGTCGAGTCACTCCAGGCATAGATTTCCAAATTTTTTATATGTATTGATGATTGAATAGTTTTAATCATCCTTATTCCAGTTATCGGCGTCAATGCCGCCGTCATTTTTGAAACAATATCACTTTGTTTCAATGCCGATAGCAATTTATCATTCTACATATAAAAAAAATGACGGCGACCCTGACTATTTATCGATTATGTCAACAAATCAAATACACTTCTCTAAATATTTTAATCGGCTGTGTGGATTGACTTTTATTTAAAAAAAAAAAATTTAAAACTTAAAAATGTTTTTTGTTTGTGAAATAAATTCAGGCACTTTATGTGGGTAGGTGTGTATGTGTGTGTTTTGTTTCTATTTTCAATTTTTATGTATTTCAAGTGACTACTCCTTTTTTGGTTCTCTTAAGTCGAGTTGGTGTATTGGTTGTTTTGGTCATTTCCATATATTCATTCCTCCCTTACAAGGTGTTAATGGTGGAACTGTTCCTGACATTGTGATGGATGTTAAATCTGCATTAACTTCCATAGAGCGCACAATTTCAAGGTTATCTATTTGCGTAGAAGGCACATTTTGAGGTATTTCCACTTCTGCTTCCATTAATTTATTACGAACATTTTTTATCAGAACTCCCAAAACATCTCCTTCAAGGTATAATTGTTTTTGAAATTGCAGAAGATTTGCAACAGCTTCCTCTAACGGACTAAAAGTGAACTGCTTAAATATCCCTCCGCCCGTTGCATGATACTCAGTTTTGTTGGCGACCATTTTCTTCTTAACTTTAAACTTCAAGTCTCGCCAAACCTATTAACAAATTTAATTTTTTATTGAACAATTTAAGCTTATTATTTCATACCTTTTGCCATCCATCTCCAGATCTTATCGGCGGGCCAAGTGAATTTAATGACTTGCCAACATCTTCCCAGTGTTCTTTAAAATTACTGGGAACAGTGCCTCTGCGAAATCCCACTGCAAGCGAAGGATTCTTCTGCAATTCCTCCACTAATTTTTCAAACTGGGTTGTAGTTGTTATTTTTAGTTTTTCGGTTTTTTCCATTTTTTGCTTTATATCAACCGAAGTCGTTACCAGAAATAGTGACGACAAAATCAAAGTCGTTTAAACACAATAACGTCGTCAGATTTTTGTAGAATGCAAAATATATTTTAACAGTCATCGATAATCTTCAATAACTACAACAAGAATTACAATTTGAAGTAAACAACTCAAAATCATGTCGTTTTGTTTCGACGCCGACAATTAGAATAAGGTTGAATAAGTCGAGCCAGGAGTAATAATGCTGAAAGTTCCAATCGTGTTAAACAAATGTGCTTGAAAGGCGCTACTTTTGTTTTCGCAGAAAAAAATGTTACATTAATTTTTTCATGAATGCAAGTTCGATAGTATGACACTGCCACACAGGCCGCCTCTGAGGTGTCACAAAAGCCGCAAAGTTGAACGCACGTTGTTGAAGTTGTGTAAATCCACCAAGGAATTTGTAGATCGTTAAATACGTTATACTGTTCGCGAAATTTTACCAAAATGTCCCAAAAGGGTAAAGATAATTGATCCCAGCTGCAGTTTAAGATCCAAAGTCGTTGGAACATAATTTTACTTACAATTGTACAAGGAGACAAAAGTTCAAATGGGTCATATATCTTGGCAGACTCTGATAATATGGATCGCTTGGTGATAATAATGTTTACTGGCTTGATGACAAAAGTAAAACAGTCAAATGTTGATCACCATTGGGACATGTGAACAAATTCAATTTGATTTCCACTTTGAGACTTTTGGAATTTGATACCCATTTGATTAACGGAAAGCAATTGGTAGATTTTGTTCTGTGTCTGCTCCACCAATAAAGTCATCAACATAGAAATTTTGCTGTAAATATAAAATGCTTTCAATCCTTCTCCACTCTCATACAGCGATCTTGTGGCCAAAAATGGTGCTGATGATGTGCTGTACGTGACTGTCGTTAAGCTGTAGTGCTTGATGTTGTCTTTGGGTAAGTTACGCCATAATATCCGCTGAAAATCTGTGTCGTAGTGATGAAGCTGAATCTGACGATACATTTTGAATATTTTACCGCATAAACTAAATTTAAATTATCGAAAATTTAATAAAAGGGAATATAAATCGAGTTGAATCACAGGGCCAACCACAAGCAAGTTATTTAAGGAAACACCATTATTTGTTCTGGCTGATCAGTTAAAAACAACTTTAAATTTGGTTGACCTGCTGTTTGGTTTGATAACAGGGTGATGTGGGAAGTGAAATATCATATTTTGTGCTTTATTTATATCTTGCGGGGATATTTCTTCCATATGTCCTATTTCAAGATATTTTTGCACAAATACTGAATATTAAGTGAATAAATCTTGATATTTACTCAATTGTCTCCCCAAGCTTAGGAATTGCTTGTATGCATTGTTGAAGGAATTGCTAAGTTGATTCGACAATTTTTTTAAAGGAAGATTTACAACGTACCTTGCGTCTGAATTAATATAGTGATTTTGTTTGAAATTAAATTCAGCCATCAATAACAACGCTAGAATTGATATCGAATCGAGACGTTAATTTTCATGCATTGTAGACTGAGGCAGTCTCAGACGTTGTGCCAGATCCTCCGAAATAAATGTCTCCATAGACGCCAAATCGAAGAGCATTTTACAGGTTGCCTTGTTTGATACGTGATGCTGAAACAGTTGGAAGTAGAACTTAATAATTGTAGTTCCCATTTGCTGTATATAAAGTAATTTTTTGACTGTCGTGTTGATTGTTGCCTTGGTGTATTCTGTTGTTCGTTGCTTTGGTGCTTGAAGTTTCGTTGTGTAAAGACGAATGATGAGACTGTTTACAGTGATGACATCTTCGTGATGACGTCTTCGTGATGACGTACATACATTTTGTTGTCTTGTGTGAAGCACAAAGGCAATTAAAGCATAGATCATGTCTTTTAACAAATTCTCGTTTTCGGGTAACATTCCAGCGTTAAGACTGTTGACAATTGAAAACTGGATGCTTAGCTTGACGAATTGGATATGGTTTTGTTGAATTTATTGCAAGAAATATCTTTGGCTTTCTCGATAGTTATTGTCTGTATAATTACACACTACCAAACGGTATCCAACGATCATTTAAAAACTCAAGAAATTCTTTATTTTTGGTGAGTCAGACTTACCTTTCATCAATTCAGCCCACAGTTTTTTAGTTTCATCATTTAGTTTTTTTTAATAACATGAAGATTTTGGGTGTCGTTTCTCAGTGTACGGACCTAATGTTTTCAAACCCCTCATTATGCAGTCTGTATTATCAGCGAGTGACCTTATTGTTGCCGCCAAATTTCATAAACATTTCTTAGTCGAAAAAACTTTTCATGTATGACGTAATTAGATGTTTTTGTTATCGTATCTATTGCACACTTTTTGCCATGCTTCTTCATGCGTTTCATTGGAACAAATCATACCTCATATAACTTGTTGAGTTTCTCCCTCTAAATAAATTTGAAAATACTGAAATTTTGTTGAATTTGATACCTATGTTGCATTGTGAACTGCACTCTCAAATAAATCTTTAAATGTTGGCCATTTGCAGTAGTCACCTGAAAAGGTGGAAATATTTAACCTTGGTAAGCAATGATCTGGAATATGTTGATTTTCCAAAAATGTGCGTTGGGTGTCTGTAATTAAATATAAGGTCGTGCTTAATACATCCAATTTGTTGCTCTGTTAGCGAACAAATTCTGACCATAATGCAACTAATTTTTCATAGCGAGTTTTTACAGCTTCTTAAAAGGTGGATGAATTTATTTTTTATTTTGTAAATGTAGCTTTTATATTACCACTTTGTTTAATTAGGTTGGTTTCCATTTTTGTCTTTTTTAAATTTTAAAGAAAGTTTAACCTTTTTTTTAGTTAACAAAATCAAAGAACCGCAACACATAATTTGTTAAATTATGAAGTACTGTACGCAGTATATTATTTGGTATATAAAAGTTTGAAGACTTGTTTTCTTTTTCTTTTATTCTTAGATGTGGACAATGACTATATAGTCATATTAGCTTTACTAAAATGCTATATACAAAACACTTTTATTAACTCTATCACAGCGATTTGTAAAGGTTTTATTTTGTAGAAATATACACTTCGTATACTCGAGTAGAAATATACACATACCCAAGTATAAATATACCCATGATCATACACACTTTACACTTATAAGTGCGTGTATGATAGGCAATACACATAATTCTACTTGTAGTTATCTAAGTTGCACTGGCTTTGAATATGTTGTGTATGGGTATCGTTGTATTTTAAACTTTACTCACTAATACATATTTGACCATCAATACTTTAAAAGTATACAAAACCATACTTTTGTCATTCTCTGGTTCATACCATATACATTTAGTTCTGTTGAATTAAAAGTATGACATTAACAACTTAGTTGACTACTACTGCACCATTAATTTTTTTTATTGGGACCTGAATTTAATACTGGAATCAATACGGGAATCATCCAGCGTTTCCCATATTACACCAGGTAGACCAGTTGACCGAAAACTTCAAAAAAAGGAAACAATTAATAAATAAATAAAAATACCCAATAGTTCGAGGGACGAAAATGTTAAGTATATTGATTAAATGAGTAGACTGTAGAGTGATTGAAGATTTTGGCATACTCTCTCCAACATATAGGCCGGTATATCACGACTAAATTCTTCAATATTGGCTTAAAGTGCGTCAACCCTTGGGGGATTGTCCCTGTAGACAAGAGCCTTAACATAGCCCCACAAAATATAGCCTAAAGGCGTTGAATCGCACGATCTAGGCGGCCAATTGACCGGACCCAAGCGTGAAAGAAATTGTTCACCGAACTCGCCTCCCAAATGGGTCGTTGTTTCGCGTGCTGTGTGGCATGTGTTATAATTAGTGAAAATTAGCGAATGAATATTATTATACAAAAATATTGTAACAAACCAATTACATTTTAAATAAGGTTGATGTGATTCAAACACAAAGTATAATTTAAACAAGTAAAGTATTTAAGTTGTTTTACAAATCTTATAATATAATACGCCTCCTCAGCTTAAATAATTTATTGAATACCCATTGATGAAACACAGAACTGATGCTTGATTATTAATAACGGCTTGGTTAATACATCTGCTATCATTTCACTTGAGGGCTTTTATTTAATCTCTATAACTTCTTCTTGGATTGCTTACCGAATAAAGTACACTTTGAGAATCACTATACAAAGTAGTTCCGATTTCTAATGCAAATCCCAATTCCTTTAATAAGTGCCTCAAATAGTAAGTTTCTTTGGCTGCTTCAGAAAGAGCGATGTTTTCCTCTTCAGCACTCGATGTTGCTGCTTCCTTGATTCCCAAAATATTACGCCACCTGCGAGGAGAACAAAATCCAGTTTAAGATTTTCTATCGTTAATATCTGTGGCCCAATTTAAATCAACATAAACAAATAGTGGTAAATTATTTTTACAATAAGTAAGCTTAAAATCTTTTGTCGAATTTAAATATCTAATTTTATGTATCGCTGCTGTCCAATGTTGTTTACGAGGATTTTGACAAAATTGTGATAGCATATTTATGCTACATGCTATATCAGGTCGACTAAAAACAGCTAAATGTAAAAGCGATCCGATAATTTCCTGATACTTTGTTTTATCAATACTCTCTGCTTCCTCTGAAATTTTTGGATCATTTCCTAAACTAATTTTGTGTTGCATTGGTATTTTTGTTGGTTTTGAATTTTCTTGACCATATTTTCTTATTAAAGTTTCTATTACCTGTTCTGTGATATTTATATCGACTCTTCTTTAATTTCTATTTCCAATCCAATGCAGTTTTTACGTGTTCCTAAGTCTTTTATCTCGAAATTCAACCAGCTCTTTAACTTTAGACTCACTGTTTGAAGCTTCCATTATTCTTGAAATATATACATTGATCGTATTTGGACTGAGATAATCCAAATATTTTAAAAACAGAATCAATTCTCTTAAGCCGCTGCCTAGATAATTGTTTCAACTCATATATAGCCTTTAATAACTTGCAAGCTTTATTTGACTCAACAAATCCTTCTGGCTGACATATACATATATATTTCTTCTTCTAACTGACCGTTCAGAAATGCTGTAGAAACATCTAGTTGACGTAATTTATAACCGTTCTGAACTGCAAGTGCATAAATACAACGTGCAGAACTTTGTCGAACTACTGGTGCGTATGTATCCACGTAATCAATGCCATATTCTTGACAGTAACCTTTTGCAACTAATCTTGCCTTAAGTTTCTCAATTGTTTCATCTCAGTTAAATTTTGCTTTGAATACCAACTTACAGTTAACAGGTTTTCTATTTTTCGGTAAATCGACCAGTTCCCATGTTTTATTCTTAACTAATGAATAATATTCTTCTTTCATTGCCTTTTGCCATTCTTCCAAATTCTTTGAATATAGAACATCTTTGTAAGATTTTGGATCTTCTTCTAACGTAATTATTTTTACTAAATCTTTATTTTTATTCCAAAATCTTAAACGTTGCACATCTTCTTCACACTGTTCTTCAATTTGATCAAAACTATCATAAAATTCTTCATTTCCATCAGTATTTTGTGGCTCTAAAACTAAGTCTTTTCCGATATCGCCATTACTTAACAACTTTTTATTATAATTTCGAACATCTTTATTATATTCATAAAAACGATGTCATTGTCTTCTTTTTTATGTTTGTTATTTCTAACCTCATTCTCAAAAAATCTAACATCTCTACTTTTAATTACTTTTGTTGTTTCTTTTCTCAATAATATATAAGCTTTAGACTCTTCGTCATAGCCGATAAAAATATATTCATAACTTCTGGGTTCAAACATGGATTTTCCCGGTTTATTATTTAGAGCAAATGCTCTACAGCCTAATCTTCTAAAATCACGAATAGTTAGCACTTTTCCTGGCCATAATTCTTCTGGCGTTTTAGTATTATTTAAGTGTGTAGGACAACGATTTCTAATATATGCTGCAGTTCTTATTAACTCAGGTAAATTTCTCTGGTAAATATGTTCTACCAAAAAACATCTGACCATTTCTACAAGGGTTCGATTCGCTGTATTCTAAAATCGGTAAGATATTTTGAAAATTCTCTGCTGGTAAGTTCTGCAGCATTGTCACTCCTAATTGTTATAATTCATTTTCCTGTTATTGCTTCCACATTTTTCTTAAAATTTTTAAATGTGTTTAAGTACTCAAAATTATTTTGAAGAAAGTGAACCCAGACTTTTCTTGAGTAATAAACGTCTATAAACTTTACGAAATAGTTATTTTTCCTAGCAGATTGGATTCTCATTGGTCCATACATATCTGTATGAATTAGTTCTAACAAATCGGTTGTTGACTTTACGTTTTTCTTAGGAAATGGTGTTCTGGACTGCTTTGCCTTAAGGCAAGGCTCACAGTTTAATTGATGTACTTTCAATTCTAGTAAACCATACATAATGCCATGTGACCTTAAGTAAGTCAAATCTCCTGTATTGAGATGCCCAAGTCTTCTGTGACATAACTCTAAATTTGAAATGGAACTAGTAGTTTTTCCGCAAAATATTATTTGTGTTACTTTCTGATTTTACAACATAAAGACTATTTTCCCTTTCATTTTCAATGCAAATTTGGCTGTTTCTTAAAATTTGAGCTTTTTGATTTCTCATTATAATATTGTATCCACTGTCTGTCAATTTTGAAGTGGATATTAGATTACTTTTTAGTGGGGGAACATATAATGTATTGTACAACTTAAAGGATATTCTTCGACCATTTAATATAATGTTTAATAAAACCGTCCCAATTGCTTTTACATCAAGTTCTTTATCATCTGCTAACTTAACATTTCCTTTGTAATTACGACTTATTTCAATAAATAGGGAATCATTATAACACATGTGGGAAGTTGCTTCACTGTCTATGCACCATGTGTTAAAACTTTTACTTCTATTTAGGTTTTGTTTCATTTTATATATTTCACACCGCTGAAGGTTATCCACAATTACTCCTTTTTCTCTAACTGCGTGATTTTGTTCTCTTTGTCTAAATCTACAATCCTTTGCCTTGTGTCCCTTTCTTCCACAATTATAGCAATTAAAAGGAAAGTAATTTTCGGACATACCTTTTTGTTTTTTAATACTTTTTCTCTCTCTTGAATTCCATCTCTTTACCTTAAGTGCATCATCATTTCTTTCAATATGTTGTTGTTTATATCCAATTTCAAGCAAACTTGATCTTAAAACATTCAATGCTGGAAATTCATTTGAGGTGTCAAATGCAGCACGAACTTCTTTATATTCTTCGGACAAGCCCTCAAGCAAAATAACAACTAATAGACTTTCATCCAAATTAACACCCACTTCGGATAAACACGAAAGACAAATGTTGAATTCGATTAAATAATTAAATACCTTAATCAGGTTGCATTTTTAAACTGAGTAACTTACGGAAATTTTCTGCTTTACGTCTAGTTGACTTACGATTATAAGTTTCTTCAATGTAATTCCAAATTTCTCTTGCTGTTTGGAATTTTTTATCATGCTCACAATATCAGGCGCTAGGGCTATGATGATTTCTGAACAAGCATCCTGTTCTAAGTCGTCGAACATGCATTGCTCTTCTAAAGATTTTTGATATGATTTTCTCTGTTCTTCTGTCGCTTGGCGAGGAAGTTCTTGCACTACAGGTCTTCTTATATTTCCACTGACAAACTGCAATAATCTTGCTTTGTGGAGAATTGCTTCCATTTGCGGTCTCCATGTTGAGTAATTTTTACCGTTTAATAATGGAATTTTTCCATTTAAATAAGACATTTCGGATTTCTTTAATAAAATTATCGGCTTTTACAGCTTCTTTTCTAGTTTTTGCAACTAAAACTTTTGTTTTTTTATTTTTGACCAATGGATAAGGTCCATAACCTGTTATAATTAATGAAAATTATCGAATGAATTTTATTATATAAAAATATTGTAACAAACCAATTACATTTTAAATAAGGTTGACATGATTCAAGCACAAAGTATAATTTAAACAAGTAAAGTATTTAAGTTGTTTTACAAATCTTATAATTTAACAGCATGTGCACCGTCTTGTTGAAACCACATATCTGCCAAGTCCAGATCTTCCATTTTGGGCAAAAAAAAAAGAATTATAATCGTTGCACGATAGCGCTCGCCATTCATCGTAACGTTCCTGCTTCCGTCATCTTTGAAAAAATACGGTCCAATGATGCCACCATCCCATAATCCACACCAAACAGTTCATTTTTCGGGATACATTGACAGTTCTTGCAACACCTCTGGCTGCTCTTCACACCAAATACGGTAATTTTGCTTATTCACGTATCCTTTCAACCAGGAATTAGCTTCGTCGCTGAACAAAATTTTCCGATAAAAACTTGATATTTATCCACATGTATCTTGATGATAAAATTCAATAATTTGCAAGCGTTGTCCGTATGTAAGTCAGTTTAGGGTTTAAAAAATAGTTCAAACTGAATATGTTAGATAGTAACATGTGGTGCGAAAACAGCTGAGCTGCCAAAAAGAAAGTTGCTAAAAAATCACCCGATATATAAAAATTAGACATTATACATACATATTTGTAATAAAAATATAAAAACGTACAAAAATTATACGTATATATACGTTATTCGTTTCAAAATAACCGGCTTATTCGATATTCGAAAAATGGACATTTTAAAAAACCGTATTCGACAAAATAATAAATAATAATAATAACACTGGTCAGCAAAAAACGTTCAATTTTTAAGACCCTGAATAAAATTACATAGATGTAATACTAATTTTCGATGCTTTAAATTAAATTAAATCCGCTTTCAGTTCTTTTCATCAGGCTCAAATTTTTCTATTAAAGGTGTTAATTTTCTTCCCTTAAATGGTAGTTACGACAATATAATTCATCATTACTTAAAAACGAATTGCCCGATTAATCAAAATGTCACCAAATAATTAGAAATAAAATTTCCTTTAAGTCATTCGAATAATATTTTATTTATAATATAATTTGCTACTTTTACTAAATTATTCTACACTTTTATTTGCTCCTTAACACGAGTTTACTTTACAATTGATATTACTTCCGAATGTTCTTGTTCTTACTACAACATTCGATTCATATCCGTTAATTTAAATGTAACACCCAAAATCGGTACGGCAACACCGTTCAACACACAACCGCCAACACTGCTAATAACACAAATGAATGGCATTACTAGGGTGTGCACATCGACAGCCTTGACACAAACCAATAGAATAAATGCCACAATAAGGTTTATAGCTAAACTCCTACTGTACTATTATTTTCGTAACAATATGTATGTAAGTTAAGTCCTTCAGGGTCAAAATGAATTAAATTAAAACGAATTTCAACATTCAAAGAATTTTGTTTTGACACAAATTTTATTTGACCATACAAAATTAGTAAAAATAAATTTAAACATTCAAAGGACTTTTATTTTAACACAAATTAAACATTCAAAGGATTTTTATTTTAATACAAACTTTTCTATGACTATACAGTTCGCCGCACAATATCGAACTAACTTACAATGTTTAACAAAGTCTTAGGGTTCAGTTAAGCTGCCAGAAACAATTAACAAAAAAAAAAAAAATGAATTAAAAAAATGTGCAAGCTGGCTACGCGTGCGGTGTAACTTGGTATAAAAACTTATACAATACAAAATCTAAAATAAAATTTAAAAGAACTAAATAAGCAATATTACAAGTTCTTGTGCGGCGAGTGTTAGTTTGTATATGCTAAGAGTGGACATTGCAAAAACTCTTCAGTACATAAGTTTAATATCGCTGTGGTTAAATTATTGTCTTTAAAAATAACTTAATTTAGTACTTCAGCAAATTGTGCAAATGACGATGCTATGTTTTTACCTATTGATTTTCGACCTATTGTAGAAGATACGCAAAGTACATCAGAAAGTACCAAAATGCCTGAAATATAGGTCAAAGAAGTATGCGCTGCAAAAAACAGAATATTTTAATGCCGATTGTTTTACCTCTGACAATATGCCAATAGAATAAACATTAAGTAGATATTTTGTTGGATAGATAACACACCGAATATCTAGTGTTAAACGTCATATGGATATAATTAAACATGAGCAAATTTTGACACATCCTTCAGAAAAGTAAAATGCACAAAATTATGAAAAATTATCAGACTTCAGAAGATGTGTGCTCCTTCCGATTTATTTTTTGAAGTCTGTAAATTTCATATTAAAGTTATCGAAAAGGCATTTCTTAAAAACAAAACGATGAAAAACATAAAGAAATTCATTGTTGAAGAATGCATAATACGAGTATGTACCAAAAATTCAATATATCTTATTGACTTAAAGAAGTCAACTTATGAATGTATGTTATAAAGGCAGGATAAAGAAGCTAAACTTATTTGTTCTTACACTTTTACGTAAGCATTGCACATCGGAAACTTACAAATGTAAATCATAGTGTTCTGAAGAAGTTAAAATTCTGAACCATTAAAAAATAATAAAAAATAATAAAAAGAATTTCTTCTATTTCAACCTCGTTTCATAGGTATCTTGTAATTGTTATAAAAATACATTTTAATTCGGTACGAACCGATATAATTTCATTCGTACAATTACCCTATATTTACTCAAGTGATCACATTTGCGTTCCCTTTAATTATTTGCACAGATGAAAATTGTTTGAAAAGAAGATGGCTTTTAATTCTTTAAAAGTTTTTGCTTCAGCAATTTACGTTATACATACACACACGTATAAGCGCGAATATAAATTCAAGGTGAGAATAATAAGTCCTCAGAGATTGAGAACTCAGCGGTAAATAAAACGAAGTACCTGGACAATCATCAATGACGTAAGCATTATATTCTAAGCGAGCTTTAAAGTAGTCAATATGTAAATTACACGTAATCTAGAATATCATATGCGCTTAACAAAACTTCGATTACAATATAAGCGGCGGAATCAGTGTTTTTATTTTATTTTATTTTATTTTATTTTATTTTATTTTATTTTTATCTTCAACGTACTAAAAATAACAAAATACCGTTACTATTGTATGTATTTATGAAGTCTGGGTAAAACAAGATTATTTTTGCATTTCACATATTAGTTAAACTTTTTGCTTTTTATGTGATTAATGTGTAATAAAGAAAGCATATCAATTGTTTAAGAATGGATAATATATCTGATGCCTATTTTCCGATTAAGACTCTGGAGAATTATTTACGGTTATTTTAGAAGATCCAGATCCATATGTAAGTTTTCAAAAACAAAAAAAAATTGTTTAAGATTAGCGTATATTTTTCAATTTAAATTTCAAAAGTAAAAACCGACCGATAAACGATCAGGAGAATTTGATAAAATCTTGCACAGCGACTTGTATTTATCCATGAACTATGATGGGGATGGGAAGAAAGGTATTAAAGAATTTTATGCCTTACAGGATGCAATTTTCGATAGGTTTATTTAAATTTTTCTTTAGACATATACTGACATGTTTTTTTCAGAAGCTGTAAAGGAAGACGTCCTCAAAATTGATAGATTTAAAAAGGGTCTCCACTCTGTTTTAAAGCATTCAGAAATAGATAAGGGTCCGCCAAATAAATTATTTTTTTATTGGAAATTCTATAAAAAAAACTACTGAATATTTTCTCAAATTTCTTTTTTTATTTGTAAGTACAATCCTTCCGGTTAATAATGGAAAATAATTTCATTCGAATGCCTCGGCTGGCCATGCAGTAGCCTACACGATCGGTCCAATTTTTAAGCACATTATCGATTGTGTGCAGCTGTATTTCACCAAATGGCTTCACGAATTTTGTCCTTTAAAGCGTCAATTGTCTCTGGCTTGTTGACGTAACAATTATCTTTGACGCACCCCACAAATAATAGTCCAACGGTGTCAAATCGCAGCTCCGTGGTGGCCAAACGACATCAGCTCTGCGGCTGATAATGCGATCTTCAAAAACAGGGCGCAGAACATCGAGTGTAGCTTCGGCTGTGTGGCACGTAGCGTCGTCCTGTTGAAACCAAATGTTGCTAATATCCTCCTTTTCAATTTTTGTGAACAAAAATTCGTTCAACATGGCCCGATAACGATCGCCATTGACTGTAACGGCCACTCCTTGCTCATTTTCGAAGAAAAATGACTCAATTATGCCTCTGGACCAAAATACGCACCAAACAGTGGCCCATCTTGGGTATATCGGCTTTTCAATGTAAGCGTGCGGGTTTTCTGTGCCCCAAATGCGACAATTTTGCTTGTTTACATACGCGCCAAGATCAAAATGGGCTTCATCTGAAAAGATGATTTTTTTTTTGGCAAAATCGGCATCTTTTGTAAGTCGATCGCAAGCACAGATTCCCAATGTTGTTCAAGCGTATACACAACCATATTCGTTCAGCGGAAGGATAAAACTAATTATCTGTCAAATCAGACAGGAGCTAAGTGTTACCATTCACGAAATAAGCACTAGTTGAAAAAAAAACGTTAGATGGCGGAGCCTTTATTTTGTAAAAAATTTAAAGAATATACACATATTTAACTTTATATTTAATTTTAAAATGTTACCTTCTTTATGAAATTACGATAATTATAATGTATAATAAATTAATGAAAATAAAAAATTTTGCCTTTTTTAGGCTGAATTTAATTTAACACACGTTAATCTTTCAATTACAAAATCATTAAGAATAGTAGTAGCGTCACTTACCCTTAACTTATGAACGTAAATTGGAGTGTTATTTATATGCATTATGTTCTAAATTCTCTCTGTTTGTAGGAGTATCAGTAAGCTTACTTAGAACTTAAATTGCAATGAAACTACAGTTGTAGTGTTAGTTGCCTTCATCGTCCCTTACTTTTTAAGCGAGAGCTCACCGATTAAGCAGCCTATGTCACTTTTATGTTAAATTAAAGTGGGAAATTAAGGCAAAGCGTCATCACTGACTGCTCTTATGTATTGCTTACATCATCGATTACGTAACAAATATATTTACCGCTGGGAACCTCTTCTTATTGCTCTCTCTTGAATCTGAGCACAAAGTGCTTGCTTGCCCTTTTTACATCCTTACGCTCTTCATCGTAAAGAAGCTAAAATTTTTTGAAAAAACAGCAGAAATTCAACAACAACAACAACCTCAAATAAACAAGAAACAACTATGAAAACTAACCAAAGTGGAAAATCGTAAATTCAACAAAGTTTAGCTTAAAAACAACTTAGATTCAAAAGCAATGTGGAAACAACTTTGATTTAAAATTGTTCGTACTTGCTTTTACATTGGTGAATATAAAATCAGAAGTTGGATTTTTAATTCAAAAGCATGCAATGTTAAAACAAAATTTTGTTTATTATTTTAAAATATAAACATTTATAAATCAAGGTTGAAAATATACAAATCAGTATAGCACAAATTTACTTTAAAGTGTAGAATCTTTGAATCGAACACCCTCAACGTTGGATAACCACTATATTTTATAAAATGTGAGATTTTTGAAGAGCCAGCTTCATACATTTTATGGTGACTTTCAAATGGCGTCCGAATTTTTGATTTCTAAAAATTCTCAAAAAGTAGAAAAAATAGAAAGTAGCAAATATTTCGACTTTAGTTTTGTTTTCTATGTTTTCTATGAGCTACACAAAGTCGGCTTAAACTCACTCAGGAACATGTGACAAAGACAATTACTTTTTTTGAAAACGTTATATTTGTTGATAAGTCAAAATCCATTTTTAGTTCAGATCATATAAATTAAGGGTGTCGTAAAGTCATAACAGTGCTCCGGAATAAAAACTTTAGAACAGCTGTCAAGTACTGCAGTTGCAGAGTGATAGTTTGGGCTTGTATAGCTGACTCTAGAGATTGTTTTAATTGACGGCACAATGGAAAGCATTAAAAGCATATTAAAAGATAATTTGTTGAAAAGTGCTTATGCTTTAGGTATACGCAATCATTTTCGGTATTATTACGATTATGACCCGAAACACAAATCAATGATTTTGAAGTCATGGTTGATATGAATCTGAACAAACCTCATGAATGATTCTTAAATATTCTCTAATTAAACTCGACAAAAAATTTGTGGGTAGTTTTGGACTAGGGAATACCTAAGAAGCAGATTACTAATCCGACTGATTTATAAACTGCACTGGCCGAAGAGTGGAGCATGACTACCCCAACTACCCAAAAAATATTTATATCATCGGAAAATCGTCTTAAAGATGTAAGTAAGAAAAAAGAAGATCATATCAAATACTAAACCATGTTCCATCTAAGTTTTTTCTAAGACTGCTGACAATACACGAAATAAGCTGTGACTTGTATTTTTCATATGTTTAAGGTTTTCTTGAAATTACTTTTACTAACATTTAAAACTATGATATTTTTGATATCATCAATAGTTTTGATGTTGCAAGCGTTCAAAGTTGTATTTTGCATGCACACGAAATAAGCTGTGAGCCACTGTATATACGAGTATATATGTAAGTATATATGTTTATAATCATATTAAGACATTCCATAAATAATCATAGATATGTTAATAATTTTAAAAATACTTTCGTATATGTATATAACTATTAACGTTAGGAAACATTAATAAAGTAATAGTTTATAGCATTAATAAGGTAATAGTTTACAAATAAGAATAATAATAATAGCAACTTCATAAACCAATAATCAAATCAGCTTACCAATATGAAAGATGGAAAGATAAAAAAGTAGTGTTGAAGTAGAAATACTTCTTGAAACCAAAATGATAAACTGATAAGAATGAAAATCCAAAAGAGAAATTATATTATTTAGCATTTTAGGTTTAAAGAGTACAATAAATATCGGGTGGGCCATTTAAAAGTTTAAATTTAAAAATGCAATAAAACGAAAACGGTTTGCAATTTTGCCAAATTTATTTTTTTATTGTTCAGGTTGGAAATGAAATATTATTTCATTCATATGGCTGCCGCTGCCGGCCTCAAGGTACCCCATTCGATCGGTCCAATTTTCGAGAACTTTTTCGAAAAAAGAAAAGATAATATTGTTACGTTTTAACCTTTTTAAAAAGTTTGAGTTCTTTTTAATTGCGTTAAAATAAAATAAAACACCAATTTTATTTTTGTTGTTTTACTATCTGTCTCTTTTTATTAATTCCACTGTACTTTAATACACTGTGTCTTAATACACCAAATTCGCTTTTACAACACTTTTTATTTGCCTGCATTTAAGACGATTCAGGAAATATCGACCATCTTTTATTTCCATATCCGCTAATTCAAATATAACCAAAGGATATTCGATGTGGCATGGGATCGTATCTCGGCAATGGCGTCACGAATGTTGGCCTTCAAATGCTCAATTGTCTGTGGTTTGTTGGCATAACACTTGTCTTTAACAGCGCCACATAGAAAATAGTCCAACGGAGGTAAATCGCAGCTTCTTGGCGGCCAGCTGACATCACCACTTCGGCTAATTAAACGACTATTAAACGTTTGACGCAATAAATCGATTATGGCAAGTTGCACCATCCTGTTGAAAGCAAACGAACATCGATCGCATCAATACCATAAAGAGCGGCCACAAAAAATTGGTTATTATTGTGCGATAGGTAATAGTTGCGCCATCCTTATTTTCAAGAAATATGATGCCTCCGCTACACAAGCCGCACCAGTCACTCGTAATGGGTGCCTTGGCTTCTGTAAGACCACGTTTGGGTTTTCTGAGCCCCAGATACGGCAATTTTGCTTAGAGGGAAATGAGCTTCATCCGAAAAGATTTTTTTTCATTTTTTTTGATTCTTTTTTGCATTTTTCTTATTAAGCTTCATTACCCTTTTTAAGTTTAAACTTCTTAATGATACCTTTATTTCGCAGCTTCAGACAGATAGTATTTAGCTCACTCGAAGCAGGGGGGTAATGATCATTAAAGAAGATACGATTATTTAGAAGCGTAATAGTAATATTTGAAACAACATCAGACGCTCTTAACTGTTTGGTTTTCAGATTCTTAAAGTATGCGCGCGTAAATTTATTTCTAACATAGAGGCTGTTGAATTTGAAAATGTCAATTTATTTCAATTGCTTGATTAATGTCCAGCTTCAGATAAAACTTCAACACAATTAGGGAGACTGAGGATCAATGTCAGTGGAATAAAACTTTTTATATAGTGCACTATTTTTAGCTTTCAAAACCTTAATTCTGGAATCAGTGTTAACGTCCACTTCCTTAACAGAGTTTTTAGAGCACGCAATCTCAGCTTTCAAGTCATTCACACTATTATATAATTCACCTTTTATGTCTACAATCACCTTGTCTAGCTTACTTGTAATATTATTGTTCTTCGTAATATCTATCAGTTTTAAACTATTCCATTGAGCCCAATAAGCCTTTATTAGAGGGCTATCTGCTGATATCTCTTTACTAGTAGGCTGTTTGTCTTTTTCTTTAGCTACTATTATCCTTGGTAGTACTGGATATTTCCCCTGAGCCATTGAACAGTCCTCGTTAACCTCAAGACGTAATTGCCTGATATTGATAATGGTCTCTTTGACCTTATCACCTGTTTTATCAGCGGCTATCACACATTCGCCTTTACTCTTTTCACTCTTGTAACAAGTTTCACTGTTACGTGGCAATCTTACAACTTTGTAAACAACAACAACAATTACTCGACAGATCTCTCTGCATAAATATCTTCCAACCCAAAAGTAATTCGAAATTAGGTTTGATCACAACCTCTTTAACTAGAGATTAACCACTCTAAACTCTCTTTACACTCAGCTCAAACCAATAACTAGTTCGTGAGTCTACACCAGCGTCGCGCATCCATATTGTTCAGATTACGAAGTTTTTTTGGCTGTTTTTTTATTCTCTTCGAGAAGGGCTGCTCCTACCAAAAATTTTCTTGAAATGTATCAAAATCAACTATACCGCTAACCTTTATTACATAGTTTTTAAAATTATGTATCTCACTGTATTTGTGGATATTGCTTTTTTAATTCCTTAAAAAATATTTTTGTTTTAATTTCTTATCAAAAGTTTAAGAAATGGTTTTAAATAAGCAATGCTACAAAATCTTGTATAGAAAAAAATTCATACGCTTTGTTTGTATTATTTCAAATGGCACCATTTGTACAACAGCGACTCTGGATCCTAGAGTCTCTAAATTTTTTCCTAATAGGTTCGTAGTCAATACGAGTAACACTAGTTATAAAATGGGTGTAATTGGACAAGAAGGAGTAGTACCATCCATACGAAGTCAAAGCCGGGTAATCCTACAGGTGACTTGCTGACCGTGCACGAATGAACCCGTGTATATTTTAACAGCAATAAAAAGAGCGATGCCTCTCATGTTTTAATTAATATGGACACAATAGTGTCCTTCGATAACACCGAGGTGATAGAAGATAGGAGTGTCACTACCTCCGTAACTAAGGTGTGTACCAAATATAGCTGTCCGTGGTAAGTTCCAATGTGTATGTGACGATGAGTGCTCGTCAGTCATCCCTGCTCAGCAATCTGGCGTTGGGCTTAACAGTTTGTCTTTCATTTGACAGTAAAAAATTTGTTAGACTTACGCCATTTGAAAAACAACGTTTCACAAAGGCCATTAAAGGAAGAAAGTCAAAGGAAGAGGCTCTCTAAATTGCCAGAAAAGAAATTGTTGAAAAAAGCCCCGTGTAACGTACAAGCCGGCAACTTCAAAAGGTAGAAGTTTGAGGGCAGCTCGTAAGAAGTTAACACCAAAAGAGCAAAACATGCTTAGGTTGGGCATAAACTGTCATACAATGTTGTGGCTGAGAGTATTTCGATTGACTTGGTCTATAAATATCTGGATCCTGTTCAAATGCGAGAAATTTTTGAGGCGATTGTTTATTTGTCCATTCAGCAGAAGAGTAGTCAAACTAAGCCACAATTTCTAAACTGATTTTGATTTGTAACAACGAGTCGATTGTGAAATGGCTGAAGCCCAACAACAGTCTTATTAAAATGAATTTGAAGGTGGTTAAGAAGTATGAGTTCCCCAAACCACACATTATTTGAACTACTTTCTCAAAGTGTTGGCGTGAGCATGGAAAAGATACTGGCGAACGACACTTTATCAAAATTGAGAATAACGGCTGAAAATCAATAGGGTCAAGCGCACAGGCGACTGGAAATTTTATAGTACTAGCTTCACGGAGTATAATATGGAAATTACAAGGTCTAACAGGGATACATGGAGGAAAACTTGTCAGTCCATTGCAGATTTGCCAGCTTTCGCCGGACTTCAAAAGCCAGTCGCAAATGATCATTCTATCGGTATAGACTCCCTGGATCTAGAATGGAGACTTTGGATCTATTGTTAATTACACATATTCCTTGGACGGTTGCAGCTGTACACAAGTTTCGGGGTATTTCCGCTTCTGTACGTTACAAGATGGCAGGATTTTGTCTGCAATTGGCTCCTTTAAAACTTACAAAGCTCCAGGTAGGGTTGGGATTTTTGCAGCTCTTTTGCAAAAGCACTCTGATATAATGATTATGATTATGTCCAAACCACGGTCACGGTTATTTTTATACCGAAGGCAAGTCTTCATTTCATATGGAGGGAGTATTATAGCATAGTACCTTCAGAAAGAGTTTAAGAAATTTGTTGCAAAAATTAAATTAGGATCGATTATCTTCTAACAGGACAACTATCAATACAAATTGCGCATTGCAAAGTTATTTTGTGAAGAAATAAAAACCAAATATGGGAGTGTTTGTCTTAATTATCACAGTTGAACCCCATTGAACATTAAAATCTCTTTAAATAGCAGTACCAACGTCATAAGCTATTGAACAAGGATACAGGTTGTATCAGCAAGAACTCCATGAGAACCATTAGACAAGTTGATCAACAGTATACCAAACCGATTTTTAATTGTCATTGAAAATGAAAGGGATACACGAAACAAATATTAAGTATTTACAATTTTTTGTATGAATTATATTATTTCATTTATAAATAATTATATTATAAATAAATAAAATTGTAACCTAAATCCATTTCCGGTCTATTAAAATTAAAAAATCAAAATTCTTGGAATCGCGACAGTTAAAATTCAGCAATATTATAAAATGTTGAATTAGGATAATTATATATTAGCATAAGTCTGAATTTATTGATTTAAAAAATTTTTTTTTTTTAAATTCGGTTAAAGCGAAGACTTATAAAATTGGAGCAGTCGGTAGGATCCCAATATCAGTGAACGGGATCCAGTGAAACGTACAAAAAAAAAAAAAAAAATAAATAAATAAATAGATAAATATATATAAAAAAAATAAATAACTAAAGTAAATCCTACGAATCCCACCGAACCCTCCAGAATTATAAAGTAATAAAAATAATAAAAAGTGCAGTGAATAATAATAAAAAAATTTTTTTTTATTAAACACCACTAAAATAAACAGTGCAGTGAACATCTAAGGCAAGTCCACCACTAGATAAAACGAATAGTGCAGTGAACACTTAAGCCAATTGGACACCACTAATAAAAGAAAGAAACTTTAACCAGGAAAATGTTAGGTAAAATCAGGATAAAAAGGAACGCCCTGTTCGACCAAAGAAGGATGGAACCAACTCAAACAATAGACGCGTCAGTGCTAGAACAATTAGCAAGACGGGAGCAGCAACTAGAACAACTGCGTAGTGCATACCCAGAACTACAGCAACAACAGAATTTTAAAAAATGTGTTGTATTTACCAGTGTTTACGGGTGTTGGAGACATCACCATAAATTCATTCTTGAGCAGTGTGGAGTACTGGCTGTCAACGATAGGAGAGGAAGACCTAAAGAAGGAAGCTATAAAGGCTATCTACTACCGCAATATCCAGGGAGAAGCAAAGAACGTCGTGATTAATGTACAACAACTTGATAATTGGACGATTATTAAGAAAACACTGAAGCTAAGGTATAGACCAGACGTAGAGCCACACCAAATCTACAGAAGGATAAATGAACTAAGAGTAAATAACGTAAGTGAGCTAGCTGTAGAATTGCAAAATCTTAAGTATAAAAGTGATGAATTATGTATTTATTATCGGGACGATCATTGCATAGACTTGACTAATGTGGACAGTTTATTAGCGAACATAGCAAAGGAAATGACGCAGGAAATATTATTAGATAAGATATACGATTAGCGGGATTTATGGACCATAATAGATATAATGACGAACACTAATATTAATAATAATAGAAACCAAATTATCAGAACAGAGAACAGTTCAACGCTAATTATAAGCACAGTAATAATATAAATTATAATAATAATAATATAAATAATAATAACAATAGAAATAATGTTTCTTATAATTCGGCACGACACAAAATCCAAAATGAATTAGGAGATAATAATTCTGTAGGACAATTCCAACAAGCAGGATATACAAAGGCTTATTCTAACCAAGTTCGTTGGAATACGCATAGACAAAACCGAATAGAACCTATGGAAATATATAATATAGAAGTGAATTTTTGTAATCCTCAAGTAGCAGAATACCATAGTTGTAGGTTTGGCCAAGATCGCTTAAACCTCGATAGGCAATGCCGGGAAGGATTAGAGAGGAATTAAGGTAACTCTCGAGTGGCAGGACACCCTAATCACACGGTTAGTCAAGATCGCTTAGTTGTTGATAGGCAAAGCCCAGAGGGACCAACAGGAAAGTACGAAGAAGAAAGTAATAATATGTTTTTTATAGGCGGCCTCAGAATTTTTGCTCAGGATGGAATTGAATATTGAACATAAAAGATACGTAGCATTAATAGAACAGTAAAATAGATGAAAATTAAATTAAACAGACCAATAACATTTAGTACAATAACAAATAAAGGTTCAATTAATTATGAAGTACATACAAAAGGACCAGACAAATTTAACTTACCAGACAACGCAAGAGTACGTTGGAAAGTTACACCATTAAGAGGAAGACTATATGATTTTATAATAGGTATTGATACAATAAATTCGCTGAATGCTCAAATAAATATAGAAAAAGGAGAAATAGCACTTATTGGAAAAACATGAAAATTTTTAAACAAGCCTTACGATTTTATTCACATATGCACGCTTGAAATTAGTGATACATGCTTTGAAAGACTTGCATTAGATCACTTAAACGAGAAAGAGCATAGGGAAATTATAATGTTGTTGAAACAACATAAAAAATTGTTTTTTAAAGAGGGTGATGTATTAACTAATACATCAGAAATTCAGCACGAAATAAAGACGGCAACACAACACGAAATGGAGGTTAGAAAACAAATTAAAGAAATGGAAGAACAAGGTAAGCTACTTCAGGTATTCAAGTCCACTTAGAGTTGTACCTAAGAAAATGGACAATTCTGGTGAAAAAAAATACCGCATAGTAATAGATTATAGGAAGCTAAATGAGATTACTATAGACGATAAGTTTCCATTAACAAATATTGAGTCAATACTGGATAAGTTAGGTAGAGCTCAATATTTTACCACTTTAGATTCAGCAAAAGGTTATCATCAGATTTTAGTGAAAAAAGAAGACAGAGAAAAACAGCGTTTGTAACACCACATGGGTTATATGAATTTATTAGAATGCCATTTGGCTTAAAAATGCGCCAACCACATTCCAACGACTAATGAACGAAATCTTAAGAGATTATATTAACAAAACTTGTGTCGTGTATTTGGATGATATCCTAATATTTAGCACCTCACTACAAGAACACTTAAAATCAATACGTGAGATTTTGATGTGCTGGAAAAGAAAAATTTAAAAATTCGAATAGATAAATGTAATTTCTTTAAGAGAGAGACGGAATTTTTGGGACATGTTTTAACGAAAAGTGGAATGAAACCTAATCCAAATAAAATTAAAGTAATAGAAAAATTAGAATTATCTAAAACAGAAAGGCAGATCAAATGTTTTCTGGGAGTTACAGGATATTACAGGAAGTTTATAAAAGATTATGCCAAAGTAGCGCAACCAATTACTAAGTATTTAAAAAAAGGGGTGAGAGTGAATACCAAAGATCCTACTTATATTGAAGCCTTTGAAAAGTTAAAAAACCTGATTAGAATGCATCCGATATTACGTTTCCCTGACTTTGAAAAACAGTTTACATTAACAACAGATGCATCCAATGATGCGATCGGTGCTGTGTTGTCACAAGAAGGACATCCAGTATGTTATGCTTCAAGAACTTTGAATAACCATGAACGAAACTATTTTGCGACAGATAAAGAGATTCTGGCCATAATGTGGAGTGTCAATTATTTCAGACCTTACCTTTACATTAGAAAATTTAAAATTCTTACCGATTACCAACCAATTAGATATTTACATTCCAAGATAGAGGGAAAGATATGTCTCCCAGACACCAGAGATGGTTGTTAAAATTAGATGGATATCAATTTGAGATCGAATACTTAAAAGGAAACGAAAATAAAGTAGCAGACTTTCTTTGAGAAAAGTGAGAACACTACTTTAGAAAACGAGGGGGGTGAAAAGAGTAATAGCGAAATTTCTTTCCCTATCAATCACATAGAAGACGATGGATGGCAACTGTACATTCAGCCGATGAAGAATTAGGAGATTATTTTTTCATTAGAGACGAAATAGTTAATAAATATAAAACTCAAATAATTTTGACAAATAATAAGGTAGAAGAATTCAAAGAGATAAATGGTAAACAACTGTTTTTATTGCTGAAAACGATTTTGAGCACATGGGGGAAATCTTTAGGAGATATATCACAAAAGGCAAAATTGGAATTTATTCAGAACTACAGGAAAGAAAGTATAATATAGTACAGAAAAAGCTAATAGAGATGTACTCAAACGACAGTCAAACAAAGCTTATTAAATGTACTAAAATAGCACAGGATATAGATACAGAAGTGGAAGCAGTTAGGCAAATATCATTGTACCACGTTAAGGAAAGTATGCATTCAGGTATAATCGAAACTTATAACCAACTTAGAAACAAAATTTACCATCCAAAACTCATGGAATTAATTCAATTGGTAATTAACCAATGTGAAATCTGCCAAGAGGTAAAATACGAAAAAACCCAATAAAACCAAAATTTTCATTCACAGAAACACCATCGGAACAAAATGAAATTGTTCACCTAGATATTTATGTAATAAAAAGAAATAATTTTTTAACAGTAATAGATGGTTTTTATAAACTCGGAACGGCTAACCCATTAAACGACAGAAAACATTTAACTATTATAGAGCAATTAGAAGACCACTTTTCAAAAATATGAAAACCAAAAAAAAAAAAAAAAAAATAGTAGCGAATAATGAATTCAAAGCAGTCCGAATAAAAGAATTTTTACAAAAGGAAAATATTGAATTGCATTTGACTAAACCCAACAGTCACACGGGTAATGCAGAAATAGAACGTTTTCACAATACAATAGCAGAAAAATTCAGGATATTATATAAAACATAAAAGAATGTTCCAATAAAACAATTGATTCAGAAGGCAATAAGAAATTATAATGAACGTTATCATTCAAGCATTAAATGCACACTTAGGGATGTACATTTAGGAAAAATAGAAAACAGCACAGTTAGACAGAATTTAAAAGAAAATAAGAGAAAAATAATAGAAAAATTAAACAAATCTAGAGAAGACTACAGAGAAGCAAGAGACGAAGGATTTATGAAAAAAATCTACAAGGCGGTTAGACATAAGGAACAACCAAAATATAAAAAAGCTAAATTAGAAAAAATACATTTGTGTAATATTAAAAGACCCTTAAAATTTTCAGTTTTGGATGATACTGATAATAATCATGCCAACACCATCGACTAAGGGAATAATAACAATTAAACGTCTTACGGAACAATCAGGTTTTATAGACATTTTTATAAAAAATCAGGAGATTGGCAAAGAATCAGACATAATACTACATGTAATAAACCTACAAGAAATAGAACATATTCTGAAACGTTATTTTAATGAAAACAAAAAATAAAGAAATACTTCAACTCGAATTATTAGATGCCAGGAATAAATTGATTGCTTTAAAACCAAAACAAATCAGACAACGTAGAGGACTAATTAACGGCATAGGCAGTATGTTGAAATGGCTAGTCGGCACTATGGACGACGAAGACAGACAGAACATTCAAAAACATCTCTTTAATATTAATGAAATAATTAACAATAATGATCAACAAATTCTAATTAATAACTATTTTAATGAAACAATAAACCATTTAAAAATGGTTATCAAAAATGATAGAAAAATAATAGAGACAAAAATAAATTCTATAGATAAAATTCTGGATATAGAAAATGACAAGAACCTATATTTAGAACAATTATCAAATATACAACTTATAAAAAACAAAATAGAACATTTGCAGGATAATGCTATTTCCGCAAAATATGGTATGATACATCCAAGTATTTTAAATTTTAACGAAATAAAGAAATATAAAATAGACTATGATAAATTAAAATATATACAAATTGGAACAACGTTTTTAAGCGATTCTCACTTAGTATTTGGCATAAAAATACCTAAAACCTTTGAAATAATAATAATTAAGATCAATTGTACCCATACCAAATAATGAAAGTAATGAAATAGATTATAGTATTGAAAAGATTTTGAATTTGATAACAAAATTTATAAATTTGAAGAACACAAATATCTTAAAGATTTACAAATAAGCACACATTGTATAATCAAAAATAATTGTCAACTAATAAAACATAACGAATTTGAAATATTTGTATTAGATATAGACACATTTATAGTTAAAAGTGCAACCAATATAAATATAAATCAAGCATATAATTCTGAAAAAATTATTTTTAATGGAAACTACTTAATTAATTATAATAACTGCTCAATAAAAATAAATGATCATCTCTTTTCCAACATTGTAGAAACTATAGAACAAAAACAAATATTTGGTAATATTGACATTTTAAGAATTTTTGCTAATAAGATAACATATGAACAAATTAAAGAAGAACATAAAGTTAATGTAAGAAATATCAAAGTATTAAATTTCCACAAACGAATCACATAAAGCTGTAACATTTTAATCATAATTGTAATACTTACCTTATTTATAATAATCATAACCAAACATAAACTTATTAAAATAAAATTAAACAATAGAATTCAGGAGAATTCCAATCTAAAGGGGCGAAAAGTTACATTTGCAAATACAGACGTTATTGACGACTTTACAAATAGTATTATAAATAAATAAAATGGTAACCTAAAACCATTTCCGGTCTATTAAAATTAAAAAATCAAAATTATTTTTCGGTCGCGATTCCAAGAATTGCGACAGTTAAAATTAAGCAATATTGTAAAATGTTGAATTAGCATAATTATATACTAGTATATTTCTGATTGGAAAAATATAAGATTAGATAAAATCAGTTGGTAATTATCCAAGGCAGAGAACAGTGAGTTCTCCTTAAAATAACGGATTTTATTTTTTTTTTGAATTCGGTTAAAACGAAGAATTATAAAATTTGTGTGAATTGTACTTTAATTTCTAAAAAATCACAAAATTTTTAATTTTCCTATGTTGTATGTTTCAAAACAAATTTTTATTTTTCAGATACGTTACTATTTCATATTTTAATTTGAATTTTGAAAATATCTCAAGTGCATTTTTATTTTCAGCATAGTGTTGCCAGATTTAAAATAAAAGAAATCAGTAAATAACACCAAAATAGACAGTAAATTCAATTAAAAATCAGTAGACATTTCATTAAAAACAAAAACCGTATTTTTATGGTGATCTTGTATATACCACCTTGACCAAAAAGTTCCCGGAATAACCCCCGTGTGACGGTCCCATCGTTTCAAATTAAGTTTTCTTTTTTGTTAAGTTGGTACATCTGTTGCTGATATTCCCGCTAAATCTTAGTGTCATAGCTTGATATTTGCAAAAGCTACGTAGCCAAGGGTACATCTATCTCTATGTGTGTTGGCGATTTTTTACAATTTTAGAAATTGATTTAAATTTGCAACAACGAACTTGTATTAAATTTTGCGTAAAAAACGGATTCAATGGTACGCGAACGTTAGAAAAGTTGAAAAAGTGTTTCGGCAACGATTCTCTAAAGAAAACGGTCGTTTACCACTGGCACGCGAATTTAAAAAGTGGTCGTGAGTCAATCGACGATGATAAACACAGTGGCAGACCATCGGCATCGAAAACAGACGAAAAAATTGGTAAAGTAAAAGAAATGTTGGTCAATAACCGCAAATTAACGGAGGACTTGAACATTGCCTATGGATCCGTCCAAAACATTTTGGTTATGATTAGGTTTCCGTCGTGTAGCAGCAAATTTCGTATCAAAAGTTCTTAATTTCATGAAAAAAAGAAATGATTTGCGGGGCTGAATCCACATTCATCAAAGGGATCATTACTGAGACGAGGCCTGGGTTTATGAATACGACACACAATCCAGACACAATCCAGACATCAGGCAAGTGAATGAGTTCACCAAATAAACCGAGACCAAAAAAACCACGTCGTCTTCAGTAAAAGAGAAGCAATGATCACGGTTTTCATGGATTACAATGTTGTAGTGCATCATGAATTTTTACCAGAAGGCCAGACAGTAAGCAACGAGTATTAATGGGGCGTTGAGAGGCGTTTGTGTGAAGCAATTCACCGAAAGAGACCAGAATCGTGGACAGAAAGCTCGTGAATTTTGCACCATGATAACGCACCATCGCACAGTGCCATCATTATTCGAAATTTTTTTACGAAAAATGCAACAAATACCAACAGCAGTCGATGGGGATCACTTTGAAGGGAACAATATAGATTTAGATAAATAAACTCATATTTTTAATTTTCTGAATAAATTCTGGGAATTTGTTGGTATTTTTTGGTGGTATTTGTATGAACTGTATATGTATTTATACGAGGGACAAAAAACTTGTAAAAAAAAAGGTTCAGGTTCGGGTTGGGTTCAAAATTTAAAAATATACAAATAGTTTATGAGTTCGAAATTTATTTAATTTTTGTTTAATTTTATAATTAATATCCTTTTTATTTTATTTTTTTGATATGATTAATTTCAAGGCTGACGATTACTTGCGTAGCATGTACTGCGAATATACTGTTGCTTCCAAAATAATCAAATGTTTTTTTGTTTTTCCAGTTTCGAATATTTTTCATTTTTCACCACTAACATTTACATTCGAAAAATTTGATTTACAAAATCTTTCCTGATTTTTTAAAATTTGTTCGAACAAATTTTCAAATCTTCTCCTGTAAAACTCTCTTTCTTTTCCACTTGTACATTTTTAAACAGAAAAAGAAAATTCTCTTTATACTTCATATTGTGTGAAGATTGTACCCTGAACCCGTTTGTGTTTGAGGTTGGTTTCAGTCCCTATCAAAGCCAAGTGGTGTCAGTTCATCTCAATTTTATTCAAGTTATTTCAGTTGCTACAGATGGTTATACACCTATAAAGGGTTTAATTATTTTACTGCAGTAATTTGTCCAGAAACCACTTAGTTATCTAGAAAAAATGTACAACTACTAAGCTATCCTTTTCTAATTTCTTATTCAGCATTATATCTGTGGCTTAGAACTTAAAGGGAAAATGTCAAAATATTAAGTTTAAGTAAACTGCAATAGAAGTTAACTTTTATACATAGATAAGGTAATAGTTATATTGGCCTATATGATGTTGTTCTGTGTTAAATTAGACTTTTGATGTTTCAGCAAAATAAAAGAAAGTATGAAACGAAACCTAATAGAGCGAATAACTCAAAACGTCAAAATATTGGCAACAAATACACCAACCATGATATTGATCATTGTGAAGAACTTGACACAAAAACCAGTACCTGTTGAATATTGACTGGTTTTTATAGTTCTACAAATACTTCATTGCGTCTTTTAAAGAGAATAAGCAACAAGCAAAACAATTTTATGCGCTGAGAAAATTTTGAAATAAAAATAAGTACAATAAAACCACAAAAAAGAAAAAATTTGTACATTTGCGTACTGATTTATACGTTATACATAAATCAGTACAATCCACAAAAATCAGTACATGTACTGATAAAAACAGTACGTCTGGCAACTCTACCTCAACATTAGTATTAGTTACTAATTTATACTGTTATGAAAATAAAAAAGCCTAAAAAGAAAATACACTACATTAGTGGCTTTGGGACTGCATTGCGGAATTTTTGTCTATTGGTTTGTGTAAAGGCTGATTTGTGTATCTGACGGCATTGCCAATTTGACCATCTTTGGGTAGCACAATTTTACATGTTTAAAATTAACGGATATAAAATAGACAATATGAGAGCGCTTAAAACAAGTCGTGTTTGGTAGTAAATAAAAGTGTTGTATAAACGAATATTAAGTTGCTGTATTCAGACAAACTGTATAAATATAAAGTGAGAAAATAAAAGCTGTAAAACAACAACAAAGTGATGTTTATTTTTTATTAAAAAAAAACTCAAAGGTTTTAAAAAGGTAAAAACGTAACAATACTTTCATTTGTAGTCTAGTATACATCTAACTTAAAGTAAAAGCAATTACAAGTAATACTTTTAAGTTAAAGTAAAGTAAAACAAATAAATTTATATTCAACTTTTTTTACGGGCCAATATTTACCTAAAATTTAATTTAGGAGATCAAGTTTCGTTTAATAAATTAAATAATATCACAATAAATGCACTCTCTTTTAAATAGAAATTCATGGCTGCGCCAGACTAACAAAATTATTATATTTAAATAAATTTTTATGACTATATTATACACATTATGCAGCTCCAGTATGGTTTATATTGCAGAATGCCACATAAAGAGGCTCCAAATTAGTCAAAATAAATTATTTAATATTACATACAATTTACCTTGGAATTTTTTTACTACACAACGTTTGCATTCCGTCAATAATGTTGACAGAGTTAAAGAGAGAATATTAAAACATACAAACAATTATAATTGTAGATGTGAAATGTCTGAATACGATCATTCTAACCCATTCTAAGCAGTCGTACTAATTTGGCAACACCTAGTTATATAGTTATATATTTATATAGTTATATAGTTATATAGTTATATAGTTATATAGTTATATAGTTATATAGTTATATAGTTATATAGTTATATAGTTATATAGTTATATAGTTATATAGTTATATAGTTATATAGTTATATAGTTATATAGTTATATAGTTATATAGTTATATAGTTATATAGTTATATAGTTATATAGTTATATAGTTATATAGTTATATAGTTATATAGTTATATAGTTATATAGTTATATAGTTATATAGTTATATAGTTATATAGTTATATAGTTATATAGTTATATAGTTATATAGTTATATAGTTATATAGTTATATAGTTATATAGTTATATAGTTATATAGTTATATAGTTATATAGTTATATAGTTATATAGTTATATAGTTATATAGTTATATAGTTATATAGTTATATAGTTATATAGTTATATAGTTATATAGTTATATAGTTATATAGTTATATAGTTATATAGTTATATAGTTATATAGTTATATAGTTATATAGTTATATAGTTATATAGTTATATAGTTATATAGTTATATAGTTATATAGTTATATAGTTATATAGTTATATAGTTATATAGTTATATAGTTATATAGTTATATAGTTATATAGTTATATAATTATATATAGTTATATAGTTATATAGTTATATAGTTATATAGTTATATAGTTATATAGTTATATAGTTATATAGTTATATAGTTATATAGTTATATAGTTATATAGTTATATAGTTATATAGTTATATAGTTATATAGTTATATAGTTATATAGTTATATAGTTATATAGTTATATAGTTATATAGTTATATAGTTATATAGTTATATAGTTATATAGTTATATAGTTATATAGTTATATAGTTATATAGTTATATAGTTATATAGTTATATAGTTATATAGTTATATAGTTATATAGTTATATAGTTATATAGTTATATAGTTATATAGTTATATAGTTATATAGTTATATAGTTATATAGTTATATAGTTATATAGTTATATAGTTATATAGTTATATAGTTATATAGTTATATAGTTATATAGTTATATAGTTATATAGTTATATAGTTATATAGTTATATAGTTATATAGTTATATAGTTATATAGTTATATAGTTATATAGTTATATAGTTATATAGTTATATAGTTATATAGTTATATAGTTATATAGTTATATAGTTATATAGTTATATAGTTATATAGTTATATAGTTATATAGTTATATAGTTATATAGTTATATAGTTATATAGTTATATAGTTATTATTGTTGTTGTTTTTTATTAGTCAAAAGAGTAGTTATAAAATAAAATATTAAATTATCTTTTTGCCATAAAATTACTGAATTATTCTTAAAAAATTATTAAATTTTTCTCATATTTTTTTTAATTTGCTTTATTTGCATTACTAATAATACGAAAATAAACAAATTATTCCTCTTAATTTTGGTTTGGCTATAATAAGGTTAACACATTAAATGTTAACGCATAGTTATAAGTCTTATCTTAACATAAAATCCTCTTATATATATTTGGAATTTTTTTTTTACTTTTTCCTTGTTTTAATATTATTATTATATTATTTAATAATATTTATTGTTGAATGTAGATAACTAAATAGAAAGTTTTTATTTTGCCTGAACTCTTTAATAACACTGGTCTACAAAAACAAAAAATTTTCTCGTCTTTAAATAACACTATATAAAATATAATAATTTTGATACGCTGAATTCAAATCTGTTTTCAGTTTTTTCCATCGGGCTAAATTTTTTTTTTTGTTTTTTTTTATCGGTGTGATAAATTTTTCACCCAAAGTATGGTCGTTATGTCAATATATTTCATTAAAACTTGAAAATGACTCGACCGATTTCAATGTAAGTACCACCAAACGTTTAGGAACAGAATATTCTATAAATGATCTAAACAACATATTTTTGTAATTTCAACAGTTTTGCAGTTATTCACAATTAAGCTGCGAAAAAAATTTTTCGTGCAAAATTAGAGCAATTTTTTTTTTCAAAAAGTCATAAATAAATTTTTAGAATGTGAATTTTAGATGTTTAGCACTTAAATTAAGGCTTAAAATGTTGAGAACAAAATAAGCCACGAATAATTAAAATTCAAAATTAAATAGAGGTACCTAACTTTAACCTAAATTGGCGAAAAAATGTGTTCTATCAAAATTAGATTAATTTTGTTTTCTTTTATTTCCAAAAAATTATACAAAAATTATTAAAATAAATTTTTTATATTTAGGCATACCGTGTATTATTTCTTTGTTTGCTAGCCTGTTTTTTGTTGAATATGTATATGTATGTATAAACGTACATATACATGTGTATGTATGTATGTATATAATTTTTTAAACAAATTAATTTATTTCTACTTACAAACCCGTTTTGAATATAGCAAAAGGGTACATAAGACCCGACAACGTGTTAATTCAGTCTTTGTGGAAAAAGTTGACTGAGACTTTTAATAGTGCTGGCTCTCCGACTAAGGCTATGGACCAGTGATGGTTATTCTTATATCGAGCAAATAATATTGTTCGAGTATTTATTTATTCTCTTTGTGAACATAACAAATAGAGCTGCTGAAAAAAATATTCCTACCAACAAGACTATTTAAATTTACCAAAACCAACTGTAACGCTAATTTGTATTAATTGATACATTTCAATAAAATATACTAAGTGAATTTGTTGTTTTTATAGTCTTTATTTCCAAATTAACTTTATATCCAATTTCCAACTTAATACACAAATTTATTCAACACTTAATACAAAACTTTATTCTTTGACTGTTAAATTATAATTAATTGACGGTGCCATGGCTTTTATACTCATTTTACATTAGTTTGGAATATTGTTGGACATTCTACAACTTACTATTTAGTTTCGTTTTATTCAAATTTAAAGATTTAGTATTTGTTTGATTCATAGTTGTATCGGAAACAAATAGATACAACAAATAGATACAACCGTTATACAACCATTATAGTCTCGTAGCCTTGACACCAACCAATATAATAACTCCCACAATACTTAAAATTATAGCCTTAATTGTTGGTGGACAAAAAATTAACCACATGCACTCTTTGAATTTATTTGAATATAAAAAGATAACGGTTTCATAAATTGCACTCATTTTAAAGATCATAAGACAACAACAAAAACAAGTGCTACACGAGCAAGATCGTATAATTAGTTTTGTCGTTGTAAGCATTTGAATATAGAGCATTCAAACACGTGGTCAATTGTTCGAGCAACTATAATTCCAGGAAAGATATTTTGTTTTATTTTCCTTCCAAAAACTTAAGAAATTGTAATAAATTAAAAATGTTTATAAAAAAAGTCATATGTGTTGTTTTCATCGTGTTAAATGACAACCATAGTTACAACAAACAACATGTATGTACATATGTGGGACAAAAGTTTCATTCATTTCATCAGTGTTGCCACAACTTAGATTTTTTATAACCAAATTTCAATAAAAAAGTTTCAAAAATTTTAAGTCCAATTTAAATACTAAAAACATTAAGATATAATTTTGGTATTGAATTTATAGCAGTATTGGCTGAATACTATATAGGCCGATCAGGAAACTTGGTACAAGCAGGGTTGCCAGAAGCTTTGAAAAGAAAATCATCATTTACCGAAAAAAATCATATTTTGAAGACAAAAATTATAATTTTTTTATCCAAGCATTTTATTACAAAAACTTAAAAGTAATAACAATTAATTTTATAAAAGGAAAACACGTATGTTTTATTATAGAAATCAAGCATGAACTAAAATTAAAAAAATTTATAGACGATTTTTTTGCAATTGGTTTCGTGATATACTATGAAAAGACTAACAAACATACAACGCTTGCAAATCAATAAATTTTATAATAAAAATTCGTGTTGTGTGAGGCATGTGTTTCGTATCGAGATATTACCTTCTGCGAACAAGCTAATTTTTGGCTAAAACTTATCGAATTTGGTGTGAAAAGAGTTCAAAAGTTTACGGTTTGTGGGCTGGCATTGAACCGTATTACTTCTAGGACGATGAAAATCGTAGACTCCCGTTCACAGACAAGTCAGCCACAACTTCAGCTCTTTCAACCTTTTTGCAAGAGCGGTACACATAGGTACCATTAAACCATACACTTTTCAGAAAGCAGGGTCGAATGGATTAAAACAAAATTACAGCCGCCATTGGTAAAATAATGGTAGAAGTGTTGGAAAAAGTATGTCAGAATTGAAGTTGACAGATGGACCATCTGCAGCGGAGTCTAGGGCAACATTTTACAACATAAATTTTAAGATGAATATGGCATGCGTTCACTTATCGCCACAAACAGATATTTTATTAATTTTTGCAAATTTTCATTGTTTAAAATGTAATATAATTTGATATTTGGTTTCATTTAAATTGACTTTGTGAGTACTCGACTAAATAGGAAAACTCATTAAATTTTAGACAAATTTTTACAAGAATTGAAATCTAAAGCTTTTGCCAATATCAGTAATTTTTTGAATTTTTGACCAAAATTCTTCAGATTATCTAGAGTTGCAATATTATCGTTAAAGATGATAAGACGAAGTCTTCTAAGCTCTTCATCTACATTTTGAATATTCTTCTTATCAATTAAATTGAAAAAACTTTGTGTTAATCCTGTCAAGGATGGTAATATTTTATTTATAATTTAAAAAGGATCAAGACACGAACGTTTTTACTAAACGAAATCTTTATAATTACATCGAAATCAGAATTTCTTCATATTCAAATCCTTTGATTATATACTCTTCATACTGTTTTCATCTATAAACATACAGCACTATGTTTGCAGAAATACACATAAGTGTTATCTTTTCTTAATACATTTTTATTTTTTAATGTATGAAACATTAAAAAGTACGTTTTTTTTAACAATTATATTTCTAAAAAAATGCTGTTTAAGTTACTTCCTAATGCCCGGAAAAAATGATACATTTTTGTGCAGATACAATACAAGCAATAAATTATAAGTTGATTGGCACAAAATTTTTTTTTTTGCTTCAAGACTTAACTGTTGATTTATATTTTAATATTTTTTATAATGATCATATTTTCTTCAAATTTAGGAAATCATCATTTGATATTAAAAATCATCAAATCATATATTGGTAAAAAAATCATCAAAAATATTTAAAAATTCATCATTCTGGCAACGCTGGATACAAGTCCTATTTGTTTACAACTTTTTAACTATGTGTTAGCATGCTTCGCACAATAGAAAATATAACTATTTCAACTGTTTGGTTATGATGAGGCTTAAAAATTTATTTGTTCATAATTTAGGGTCAATAGTCCTCACTAACAGGTATACTAATAATTTGCAAAATACCCGACTCAAGTAGTAGCGCTGAAGTGAAATATTAAAATTTTTTTAATAAAGAGGCAGCGACTTACTTAATTGCTTATCCTCAGGCGCAGCTACTTACCAGAAGTTTTGTAATAAAAATTATAAATTATAAATTTATATTATTTGTATTATTATTTATAATTATTTATTTTATAAATTTATATTATTATTTATTTATATTCAAAATAAAAGGTTGCTGAACTTAAAACGATTTTTAAAAATAACTTTATAGCCTATAGGCCTTTAATAGGAAGAAGTTTGCACATTCAGTTCTATAAGCGGCTTTCATTCTTTTTATTGATAGTGACGCAGATGGCCTTCTTATAAAGGAATAATAAAAAAAAAAATATGGTAAATTTTTATTTCGGCTAATTTATATTCTACTACCAGTGCATAGTAGCATCAAAAATCAAGTTTCTCAAATTAATGACTCGTATTTTTAATAACTTATTTGGCATTTTCGAAGGTAAATATCTTTTATTCAATTTCACTTAACCACTAAATGCTTTGACTCCCCACCAATTATTTTATTATCCTGAATATATTCAATCGATCTCAACATGCGGGAGATTATTTATGCGGTTCACAGGTGATGACTGTTGTATAATTACACTAGCATTGCGTTATTAATCACCTAGTTCATATCTAGTTCATACTATCTTATTGTAACAAATATAATATTTTATATATGATTTATAAATCTGACTTCATATAGTTAACATGATGTCAGTTGTCGGATGAAAAAATTAAAAAAAAAGAAAAAATTAATTAAGAGAAAATTTTCTGAAAAATTGTAAAGAACAAAAATATAAATATATAAACAAAAATATATATATAAACAAAAATATATATATATATATATAACAAATATATATATTCAAAATCAAGCAAGATGTTCGAAGCAGAAAATAGAGGTGCTATTAGGAAATTTAATTTAAATTTAAATGTTGCAATAGAATGGAAGCAGTGGAAGGAACAGTTCAGGATGTTTCTATGAGCAGTTAAATTAGAAGAAGAAGCTAATTGTAGGAAGGTCGCATTACCTCTACATCACATGGACCCTGAGTGCTTTAGCTTTTGATACAATTGGCTATGCAGATTTACTCTCTTAATTTGATGGATATTTTGTCCCGAAGGTGAATGTGGCAATGGAAAGGCACAAGTACTCTACAAGAAAGCAAAAGTCAGCAAAAGTTTGGAAGCTTATGTAACTGTTCTAAAAAATTTAAGCTTGTGCGGGATGTCACTAAACTTTCAACACATTAAAGAAAGGTTGTTAAGCGAATGAGAAATTGACTTGGAGAAAGCTGTAGAAATCTCAAGAAATATTGAAGCAGCAAGAGAAAATGCACATCAACTCAGTAACAGCGAAAACAATCAAGAGATAAGTATAAATGCATTAAAACAAAAAGATTATAAACGAAATGTTTATCCTAGATGTGGCCAGAGACACCACAACAAGTATGCAGCATATAACGGAGTATGTCAAGCCTGTAATAAAAAAGGCATTATGTGTCTTACAAAGCAAAAACAGCAACATAGTCAAAAAAGTAAGGTAAAGCCGAAATTAGTTAAACATATGTATTGTAATGAAACTCCGTCAGATCAACTTTTTGTTGATACACTATCATTTTCAAATGTAAAACAATTTAATCAAAATAAACAAAAAAATAAGAAAGAAATCTTCAAATAAATTGCAACAACAATATAAAATCTCAAAGATAGATCAAGAAAAACAACAAATGGTGAAGGAATTTAGAAATTCGAGAATAGAACCACAACAAACGAAGAGTCAACAAAATTATTCAGCAAAACACTTATTGAGTCTACACACTGATATGCGTCAAAGAGGCTGGATAGTACAAGTTAAGAAAAACAACAAGCCAGTGGAATGCCAAGTGGATATTGGTGCTGATGAGCTAAGTCTGAGGGAATATTGTCTACAGTCAACAAAAACAAATCTGTTCACATTTAGCGGTGAGAAACTTCCAATAAATGGTATGGTAGATATTGATAGAACTTATCGGAGTAAATGAAGAACCATCAGAATGGGTTAGTTCCATTGTCATGGTATCAAAACCAAACGGTCAAATTAGATTATGTCTCGATCCGAGAAATTTAAATAAGGCTATACTAAGACCTCATTTCCCTTTCCCAAATATTGATGATTGTTAAATGGATCAAACTTCTTTAGTACATTTGATGCGAATAGTGGTTTTTGGATGATACCACTAGATGAAAGTCCGTTTTAAATTATGCACCTTCAATACGCCTTTTGGTCATTCCCTTTTGGAATCATTGCTGCGTCAAGGATTTTTCACGCAGAAATGATAAGACTATTCGGTAATATTGATGGTTTGATAATTTATGTAGACGTTTTTTTAATATTTGCAAAAACTGTAGGAGAACACAATAAAATTTTGAAAACCGTACTTGAAAGGTCAAGAGAGGTAGTAGGCCTAAAGTTGAATCAGGCAAAGTCTAAAATTTTACTTAACGAAATAAAGTGTATAGGTCATGTGTTCAATGAATACATGAAATAGAGTCAATTTTAAATATGCCAAGGCCTAAAGATGTTACAGAATTACGTTTTTTGGGCATGGTGGATTATGTTGGATCATTTATTAAAAATTTTTCTTTAAAAAATACAATTTTAAGACAACTTCTTAAAAAGGACACTTTTTGGAATTGGAATAAAACTACAGAAAATTTAATGAATTTAATGATTTAAAAACTGAAATTACTAAGTTACCAGTTTTGACTTATTTTAACCCTAAGAAAAAATTAACTTTGACTGTTGATGCTGTCGGAGCTGCACTACTCCATGATAGAAATCCCATTGCTTATGCCCCTGCGTCTTTAACGACAGCACAAATAAATTGTGCTCCAATTGAGAAAGAGCTTTTTGCAATTTTGTTTGGATGTGTATGTAGAAATGGACCACAAACCTTTAATGTCCATTTTTAACAAACCGTTATATAAAATTCCACAAAGATTACAACGGTTTATGCTTAGATTGCTAAGTTATGATTTAGAGGTGAGCTATAAACCAGGAAAGTATTTATATAATGCGGATACTCTGTCCAGGTGTCCTTTAAATGAAAATGCATTAGTTGATATAGATGGAGAAGTAAATCTTCATTGCAATTTCATAAGGTCTCACATGGAAATGCCAATTTCAAATATAGAACAAATCAAGGAACATGTTGAAAGAGACCACGTTTTTCAAAACTGAATAATTATATTCCAAATGGATGGCCAAGGTCCATAAGGTTAGTCGATTCAGAAGTCGTACCGTATTATAAAATAAAAAATGAACTTACAGTCCTTAATAAGTTAATTTTAAAAGGTAATCAAATCGTTAAACCAAATCATGTTTGTCATACAATACCAAATTGTTTACATGCAGGTCATATGGGCATAAAAAGATGTCAGAGCTTAGCTCGTAAAACAGTTTTTGGCCTAATATGTATAATGCAATTTCTAATGGTGTCTCCAACTACGAAATATGTTCAAAATATAGGAATTCAAACCCAAAAATTGAGTTGTTACCTCATGAAATATATGACATTCCTTGGTTCAAGGTCGGTTGAACCATTTTTTGAATATGATAAGAAACCTTATATAATCGTTGTTGATTATTTCTCAAAATATTTTAAAATATATATTTTAAATAATGGTTATTCTAGTACAATGTTATAACTAAATTAAAATCAATATTTGCATAAAATCAATATTTGTATAACTCATAAAACATCTAATCCATATCTTCTTGCTGAGAGGACAATACAAACTGTTAAAAATATGTTATATAAATATAAAGAGAGAACTGCTCCCTCCATATCCGTATATGGCTTTTTTACATCTCAGGGCAACGCCTAAGTAAAACCTTCCAAGTCTCGCAAAATTACTCATGTCAAGAAATTTGAGAACTAATTTGCCATCAATTGTAAAAAATTTTAAACCAAAACTTATAGATAGTAAACTACTTATATATGAAATAATTAAATGATAAGATATTAAAATCTACAAATAATTACAATAGAAAAACAAAAAATCGTAAAATTATCAAACCAGGTGACAACGTAATGTTTTAGAATAACCTTAATTCATTTTTGTTTCATGGTCAAGTAACTGAAAATTGTGAACAACCGCGATCGTTTATTGTAAGGGGTGGTGATGGTGTATGTTATAGAAGAAATGAACAGCATTTTTTATATTTTCTGATTCAAAGCCCTTAACTAGTTCGGTAGATGGAAATGAGATTGCATCTAGTAGTCAAAACATAGTAGATGATAGTTACGTGACCAGAAGTGGTAGGAAAGTTGTTCCACCGAAAACATTTGAAGCTTGTATTGTTTAAAACATTTTCATTTTAACATATGTTTATATACATATAAAAAAATTAATATAGATCTACTATTACTACATATATAACATATACATATAACATATACATACGTATATATTTATAATTTAAAAAAAGGGAAGATGTTATATAATTACATTAGCTTTGAGTTATTAATCACCTAGTTTATATCTAGTTCATAATATTTACTTATTGTAACAAATATAATATTTTATATATGATTATAAACCTGAATTCATATAGTTAACAATGACTCTGTCACGGATAAAAAAATCCGCCCACTTTATGAAGTTTCTTTTAAAAGTTTAAAAAGCCACTCAAACTAAACATTTGTAAGCAGCAGGATTCATCAAAAGCAATGGTATTGAGTACTGCTTAAGTTAATGCTGAGAATTGTTGTAATACGAAATATCATGTCCGAAATGTTAATGGAAAGCCATAACAGGTTGTTGCAGTTTCAATCATTACTGGCGATTAACACAATATCTATTAAAATAAATCAAAGTTCAAGCTTTGGCCAAAAACTTGAATCCGTTATATTCCACTACGACAAGGCTCACCCAGATGTTGCAGGACCAGTTAAAAGTATTTAGAAAATAGTCTTAGCCAAATTAGTTTTTTGGCACAAAATGCTATGGGAGAGGTCGTAGTATAGTCCAAACAGAAGCCAAAAATTTGCCAAATCTCCCGTTTTTTAAGTTATACGCTCAATAAGAACCTGAGTAATAAAAGTCAAATTAAATCATTATATTTTTTTTTTTTTACTTCGATAAAAAGTAACCAAAATGGAAAAATAATCAAAACGGCAGCACTGCATTCAATTGCTCATAAGCTTTCAAGGGAGTTGAAATATAGCGGATTGTTTTAAAAATATTTTTCGCTACACTGAGAAGTTTTGATAATAAACTACATAAATTTAAATATCGTATAAATACCACTTTTCTTACAGCAATTCAATTTCGGTGTATTATCTCATTTTAAATCAGCATCTCTATGAATACCACTGATATAAACGGATGGAAAAAGGTAGTGTTGCTAATTTTTAATTTTCATAATAGGCCTTACATCTGAAATTATTTTCTAATAGATTTGTTAAAAAATATTTGCACCAAAATTTATTTATCACTATATTATTAAAATGTTAGTTAACAAAACTAAAATTTATGCTCCACCAAATTATAAACAAAACCAGCAAAGTGTAAATAAGACTTTAACAGCTGTTTCGGATATTGGTTTTGTTCATGACTCTTGTTCATATCAGAATAGATTTCCAATTCTGAGAAATAACAATTTGAGGAAGAAGAGTTCTTCGTATTATTACAACGATACTAAGAGAACGCATTTCAAAAATTTGGCACAAACAAAAAGAAAATAAAAAAGCAATTTCGAAGTTAAGATAATCAAGATTAACACAAAAAAGCTCTACTTACTCATACACTTATATTTGAACTGAAAAAGATGCACAAAACACGTCAATATTCCAATTTGTTTTACAGTCTGCCACTTAACCATTCTATTAAACTCTCAATTTCACAGTCTCTTTATTTGCTGGAAGGTCTAAGAGGGTTATTGTGTATGAGCATGTGTGAATAATAACGAGAATATTGTGGTTACGTGTACGAATGAACTAAAACACACACTTAAATACATACTCGTAACATCTATGTACATACATAGACATAATAACTTCTGTAAAACATCACTGACCTACGACAAGAGAATTTCAAGTGGAGCCTACATTATTAAACAGGCAATCGACACAAATTCACTCGTAGGCAGACAAGCATACAAACATTTGCGAACACGTGGTAACAAATACAGGCATGAAATGGAGTAATGAACCCATTTAATGCAGAAGAACAAACGTACGAGAATGTACGAAATAACTGACTAAATTAACCTGTGTTTGTTGCTTTAAGTATGTAAATAAGGATGGATAAAAAGGGGAAATTTGATAGCGTACTTTTTTATCTGTTAATGGCTTTTGTACAAAAGAGTCTACCAGAATGTATGTATTTACGAAAACATTTCAGAAACTTTAAAATGTTATTTCATTAATGTGGTAAATAAATAAAAGCCAGAGAAAAACATAAAATATGCTCTTGGGCGGTGTCTTTTGAGCAGTTTTTTATAGAGCCAACATTTCCAGGATTTCTATTGATTGATCATTATAAAGTTTGATCTATAGACTTGTGTTATTAAACCTTAGTAAGCATCAATATTATTTTATACCGAACGCCGAAGGAAGTGAAGTATATAGCCAATCAAGCAAAATAATAAAAATTGTCTTTATATTGACTGCGATTGTATGGATTCCATGGAATAAGCCAAGAGTAGACTAAGTCGTACCAGTCATCATGCGCACTAAGCAAGAGCTTCCTGTCCATTAAAACACCCAAGTCGAGAAACGAGGGAATGGTCTCAAGAGGTAAAGAAATAATGAAGTACGTGAACGCTATAACACCCCCGCAGAAAAATATCATATACGTTTACACTTTCCTAGGTTAAGATCGACCAAATTATACATTACACCGATTAATAAAAACATAATACTTCGTTTCAGAGCGGACCGACCTTGACTATCACTGAAATTATAAAATAATTGAACAGCATCAGAGTACATAAGAATATTACAATCAGGTATAATATCCGATATTTAAAAATAAAAAAAAAACAGTAAAGAACTCAAACCCTGTGGTATATCAGAGGAATCAAAGATAGTCTTAAACAGTTAATTTCAAAACAGATTTATTTGAGTACGGAAGAAGAGCTAGGTAGCGATGTAGTATATCGGGAATAAAAATCTGTCCAAGTTTATGAAGCAAAAGCCCATGATCGACTAGACCAAAGGACTTACGAAATTATTACAAGTAACATCCGTCTGAGCCCTAAAAACAACAAAGCATCTACAAACAAGCGTAGTAAATAAAAGAACGTTAGTGAGAGTCGAGCTACCTTTTAAAAGACCATGTGAAAAGGGGGCATTATGGATTGCACACGAAAAGAAACTCAATTACAAGCTTCTCCATCATTTTATGAACGGCTTTAAAAGCTCAATAAGTTTGACCTTAAGCCGGTTGCCAAATTATTAGAGACAATAACAAAAAAAAAAAAAAAAAAATTATTTTCGATGCGATAGTCTCAAATTTATTAACAAAACATAGTTCTTAGTAGTTAATATACATACATATGTATGTTTATTAATATAATAATAAATTTTATTGTTTAAAAATATATGAAAGGCACAGTTAATGAAAGAAAAATACAAGTGAATATACATGTTCTAGAATATTTAAACACGGGCTTGCGTTGAATACAAAACTTCTTAAAGTAATGTATGAATGTTTATTTCTATGAAAAATTACAATTAATTTAATAAAAAACATATATGTATAAATGCAAAGCCTTACCCCAGTTTTGCACTCCGTCTTTAACAAAATCTCATTTCCAATTAAACACGCTGGTAAGGAACGCAAACAAATTTAAATACAAAAAAGGAATGCAAAAAGGCGGCAAAAGTACAAGATAATGACATATTAAACTGACAAGTAAACAAATGGGTGTCTTCGTATCAATGCATCCCAAATGCTTCCCTGCACCTACTACGCTTCAGAAACTGACATCCCTAGCCAGACGTTATGGCAGATAGATCACAACACTAAGAGATTTCCCCTTTTCGAAATTATTGTTTAAACAAAGAGTACAAAAAATGCGATGCAGCACCGTTAGTTTTTCTTCTTCTTCCTTATCGATCTTATAGAGACAAGTGAATTAATTAATTAACAATTGCAGATATTGTAAAACTCAAGCATTATATACCGGCAGAATTTACAGAATTTTATGATGAAATACTGCAATGGCCAACTACAAATTAAAAAGTGCTTTGAAGAAGATTTCTGATAAAAGTATATTATTTATTTTTGGTAGAAGTATTGCCTTTAGTGTCGTGATACCTAAAATAAAATTTTCTACAAATTAATATGGTTTCTTTCGTTAAGTAAATATATGTATACTCAATATTATAAATTTCTAAAAGGACAGATCTCATTAATTTTAAATATATAAACAATCACATATAATAAAGTCAATATCCAAATACTTCTGTAATTTTCCGTTAAAAATTAGCCCCAAAATATAACGCGTATACAACTTTATGTACTTATTATGCATCATTAAAAAATAATTAGTTTTTTTCATTTCCTATAAATTTTAAATATTCGGACATGTGCCCTTTTCGAAATTGCACATTAGAGTATAAAAGGTACATGAAGTTTATTAAAATCTAATTAATATTAAGCAACATTTCCCTCTGTTTTGTTTTCTATGCACTGTTTCACACTTTCTTCTATTTTTGAGTAGTGATGCCAAAATTAATAAGAGTTCCAATAAGTTTTAACTTGGTAGCTACCACCTGCTTGGCTATTTCCGCCTTCGTAATCTCCCACAGATTTTCGATAGCGTACATGTTAGAGGAATCCACAGACTGAAGTAAAACTAGAATATTGTTGTCCTGTGAAAACGTAGTTACGCTTCTAGCTTTATGACAGGGTGCAGAATCTGTACTGATCTTGTTTCATGGTTCCCTCAACGATATGGAGGCGCACTACTCACTTAGCGCTTACTTTAACGGTGGTTTTATCTTTTCCACAATACGTTCATGGTGGTACTATTTAATTGGGCGCCATCTGACATAACCACTCTTATTGGCTGGAATTTCGGAGGTTGACTCATCTGAAAAACAAACTTGAAAAAAATTATACGGGTTTGATACAAAATAACAAAATGTATCTGAATTTACCTTATTTCAGTCTTCAGTAATCGTCTGGCGGTGCTCTCGTGCCCAGTTGAGACGTTTTTTCTTCATTGCATCTGTCAACCGAGGTTGTTTTACTGGACGATGACTAGGTTAACCTTCTTCTTCCAATCTTCTCTGAACAGTTCTCTTAGAAACTGTTATGCCAGACTCTCGGACAAACTCTGTTAACATACCAGAATTTTTTTCGTTTTGGTAGGCATATATCCCGAATTTTCCTGTCTGTACGTGTTGTGGTAATGCGTCTATTTCCACTATTAACTTTCCTCTTTGAAGTAATGGGCTGTTTTCAATCCAATTTCATTTTAACTCTATTAACAGCAGATTTAAAAAAATTGCAATTTTTGATGTCTTCCTTTGAGAGTGATTTATATGCTGGAGAAGAGTTTTCAATTCATTTTTTTTCTAGGGGAAAATCGCATATTCGATCAATGCTGGAAGTAACTTTTAACTCCCAATTCATTTTTTATTTAAAAAATTTGCAAACAAATGCTTATAATACATATTGTTACGTTTGAGTTGCGTTAAAATAAAAGAAAAACCACTTTATTCTTGTTACAGTTTTATTTATTTTACTACACAATAATTTTTTTACTATTTGTCTTTAAAAAAACAATTAATATTCGGTTATACGACACTTTTATTTCCGCTTTAGCACGTCTTTATCTTACGACAGCCAAACGCCTCTCTACTATCAAGAACCATTTAATAATTTTATAATAAAAGCACGTCGGACATAAATAATAATTTCCAGCATTAAAATATTCGCTTTAAATTAAGTGTACACAAAGCTACGTAACGATAAAATAACTGGCTGCTCCAAATAATTTGGCAACTGGCTATAAATCCGACGCACAGTAGTTATTTGTTGGCAAAAGATCAATTTTTTTACTACTGTTTTTGGTGCTAGAATAAAGAAGGCTGCTCGGTCTTGTTCTGCCGTCTTACTCTATGCTTTGAATTTACCCAAAATAATCCACCGACTTTCACCGATCACCGAACATACTTATGAATTTTTTGAAATGTATCGGGAAAACTGTAGTACATGTTTGTAATAAATTTTGTTGCATACAAATAAAAGTGCCGTTACATATTTTAACAACAATGTTTTAATAATTGAGTGTCAGTAATATTAAAAAAGTGCACAAAAAAATTGAATTGACCGCCAAGTTATTTAGAAACTTCAACTCTAAACATTCTCAAGATGTACAAATATCAATATCGACTTTGTATGGAGGTACCATGCCTACTTATACAATTCCGCCCACATTTTAACTGATGTTTTTTATTATTTAGGAAGTTATTCAGAACAAATTCAGAACCTTCCATTTTATTGACATTTGTATAGGAAAATCTAAATGCCATATTTCCTAAACCACTGGGCAGATAAACCATCATATAAACCATCTACAGACTATCCCCAACACTCCTTGGAATTGGTCGACCAGTTTCCGCAGTTAGTTGACATCAGATGTACAGATGACATCATGATGTATCAGACATCAAAATGTACACTTCTTTTTGTATATAAAATGTGATTCATAATTATAAAAATGAATTTATTTTCTGTATTATATAGTGAATTGTGTAAGGAACTTATTAATTGCGGTTAAAATGTAGATTTATTAAACGATTTTATAAAAACAAAAAACTAGTGCTAGACCAACCCGCAACTTTCAACTATTAACCTTGAAGTATTATCGATCAGTTTATGCAAACAACAACTCCTTTCGTCACATTTGCTTGAAATTTAATAGTTTTTAACATTTAATTGATTTCTGTGATTCTATTGATGTTGTACAGAGACAAATTATTTTTTATTTGCATTATTGTTTATGCATTTTTAATACTTGTTTTTGTACTTTAGTCTGTAAGGAATTGTTATCCATAGACCTGAATTAAATAAATAAATAAACAATTCATATATACGAAAGCTGCATGTTAAAATGCCAAAATGTTTTGGTTTTGGGGTAACATAAATTCAAATACTGAGATTCAGTAACTGGAGATGTAGCATCGGAAGCATCTTATGCAGAGCAAGAGGGATGTATAGAATCTGATGAGATTCTGATGACCGTGAAGAGCATTAAGCTAACAATCAACTTTATGGTAAGAATGTAACGCGTTGGCGCCTTAAACCATATCCAGAATCCAAGATTTAAAGTAGAAATATCTTACACCAACGTTGTTGCCCTGCGCCTGGCTTAAATATATATATATACGGTCGATATTTCCTGATCCTTCCAAGCTGTAGGCAAGTAGGTATATACCTACACGTCAGTCTAGTTATCGTTTGACTATCAGTACAAAAAACCAAGCCCACCGGATTTTATTGGATCTTTTAATGGGTTTTATTTGGTTTTATAACTGCTTCAAAAATCCGTTCAAGTCGACAATATTTTTTGTTTGTTTATACGATCACGTTGTTTTAGTATTTATAGTGCAACTTTGCACTTTTGCTGCGATTAAGGCAGCATTGTGTACTATGAGCTGCTAAAGCTCGGTGAGTGAAGCAGACTGCAATTGCTTCGTTTGAATCATGCATTATGAAAAAAACGACTGGAACATAAAGACAGACATGATTAAGTTATTCTTTTGCATGAAAACACCCTACCACATGTCGCAAAAGTTTCAAAACAATTATTAGAAACGTTCAAATGCTGCATCCGCCGTATTCACCGAACGTTGATTAGTCGGCTGCTGCGACGGGTACAATATACTCATACCTGTTTATACGGTCTTTCTCTACATGGCATATTGCTATAACAGTCTGTTTGAAATATGGAACACATTCGCTTTAAGCGCAAATTTCCTCGTTCTGCGGTTAAAACGTCATGTATTCTCCCTTTTTTAACAAAAAGTGTAATGGAAGCAAGCATATTCATCTCGTTTAAAGGCATTTCGTTTTACGGCCTACATTTTCAGAAACTATCTATGCCTTGTAAAGGGGTATGAATTTATCTTTTAACATGTCATCGAATAACTTCCTTTGAAGAAATACATAATCGACTTCAAAGTTAGAGTTCCTTAAAACACGAGAATTTTTTTGAGATGGGATTTCGAAAAGATGTAAGCAGTGATTTGATAAAATTGTTATTTCATTATCTTTTGAGCTCAAAAACGGAAAAAATAAATTTGTAGTCATAATACATAAATTACACTTATTTTTGTTCTATACGATATAAGCTACGAAAAACTTTAAATAAAAAAACCCACCCGGGTTTTATTAAATATAATACCCAATAAAACCCGGGTGGGTTTAATTGGGCTACCTAGTGGGTTGCCAAACCTGATTAACGTACCCACGAAGATGAAAATGACCTTTATTCGAAAAGATTATTTTAAATGATAATAAATTTCCAATAAATCCCAAGTTTGCCCAAGCGTAAATCAATTCATTTCGTTCAGTGGAGATAAAATACTGAATTTTGTGACAGAATAGAATGGCATAAGTATTACCAGACTCGAAATTACCGCTGGTTCAAATTTAAACTTTTAAATTGTCCACCTAATATAAGAAATTATATATTTTGTAAAATTTTTTAATTCTATTTATTTACTCAAATATTATTTATAATAAAAAACTTTAGAGATCGAATAGAATTGGGGGTTGACGATTTTTTCCACACAAAATGACATAAAAAATCGTCAATAAAAGAAGCCGTGAGATAGAATCTAAATATTTTACTTTGACAGCGTTTTTCTTACGCTCTCAATTGTGCTCTCACAGTCTGTATCAGAGAATGAAAATAAGTACTCACAAACAAAGTATACACAAGTACTTATCTATATTCCACTTCATACTTCTAGCAATGAAAATATTTTGAATGTACATTAAGTACTCATGCTTATAATAAGTACACATATGACATGAGTGTATGGATGAATAAAAGAAATGGTATGCTTTTACATCATTGTTGTTTCTTCTCTGTTTTTTTTTTTTTTTTTTTTTTTTTTTTTTTTTTTGGGACAGGCCGAAGAAAAAATCCAATAATAATATAAAAAATACCTAAAAAACAAATTTCTTTGAAAACCCATTGAAGAACACTACCTGCTATAAAAGTCCTCAAAAAACTTGGGCGATATATTAAACATAAAAATAATTTTTTCATATTTCATGCAAAAACATTGTCGTACATAAAATACGTATACCTATGTATGTTCAAAGGCACATAAACAAACGCTTAATAAGAATACTTACGATCCAAACATACAGATTCTTACTACCAATGGTGAGCCTGGAGTTACAATTAGGAGAAATTTTTTGTGGGCCACTTTATATTTCCAAGTAAATTTTGAATATTATGCCTAATACAGCAGATAACATAAAAGAAAATAAGCAACCTTTTTGAAGAACTCGGTGTGACTGATATATCAAATGTGGTGTTCGCAACAGATCACGGAAGTAATATTTTAAGTACAATAAGAGATTTCACAAGATTAAACTTTTCCGCTCATCTTCTTTCTAATGTCCTAACCGATGATTTCGAATCTACAAATGAATTAAAAGGAATTACAAATGCTTGCAAAAAAATAGTAAAATACTTTAAGAAGGTCAATAAGCAGCACATGCTGAAAACAACTTTGGGAGCAATTGTCCTACAAGGTGAAAATCGAATTTCGCAATGTTTGAGTCTATATTTAAAAATTACCCAAAGATTAATGAAATTCTTGCTGATCAAAGGCGGAGTATGTTAAATTTTAATTATTCTGTCCTCCAAGGACTAGTAGAGGTTTTCAAGGACTTCGTAATCCTACATTATATTTCGTTATTCCATCCCTTAATAAAATAAAAATGCTTTGCTTTGTTCAAAATAGTGATTAAGCTAAAATCACGGCCCTACAGATTAATATAATGTCGCACTAGGAGTTCAAATTTAAATATTTTTCATAAAACATCATTGTTTTTATATCCTCCTGCAATATCTTTGCAGTTAAATGGAATGAGCAATAAAAAAAAATTTGCTTCAAAATACAAATATTTATTAGAGAATTCTTTTATCATACGAATTTTTAATGATGTTAATTTTATCAAAACTTTCTATCCGTTTTATTTATTTTTTTTTATACAAAACAAGCAATTTAAGTTTTTAAATAAAACCTGTTGAAAATGTTTTGAAAATAGTCCACATATATTTTTAGTCATATTAGCTTCACTAAAATGTCAATATAAAACATTTTTATTAACTGTATCACAGCGATTTTGAAAGGTTTTATTTTGTACAAAGCGAATTCACACCATGTGACTTTGGCTTGCTACGTAAGCAACAGCTGATAGTTAACTACATGTCAAAACGATTCTCCATTACTTGTTTTTGACAACAAATATATTTGATACACAGTTAATTTGTTTACTATTTGTTTATTTTAGTGTTGTATTATTTTGACACAACGTTAAAGTATTTTTAAAGCGTTGTATTCGTTCTCAAAATAAGACCACCTTGTTTAATTCGCCCTAATTTTGTAAAAATATACTCTGTATATACTCTGTGTATACTCATAATCAGCTTACATTGTTGGTATGACAGCACTTCACGAAACTCCTGCTTGTAGTTATTTAAGTTGCGCTGACTTTGAATATGTTGTGTATGGGTATCGTTTTATTTTTAACTTTACTCACTCATACATTTTGGGCCACCAATACTTTAAAAGTACACATAACCATACTATTTTCATTCTCTGATCTGTATGTGGTGTTTCCGTACTTTCACCGAATTTTATGCCTTTTGTAAACAAAAAACATATGTTTTTGTTTTGGAGCAAATATAAAAACTAAAAGGGCAATTGACTGTACTTGAAGTTGCGGCTGTAGATTTTATTATGGGCCATCTTTTTTTCGACATAGTTTATCCTTGAAATTGCGGACGTATATTTCATCACTTACATCGCGTAGTTTAATCAAAACACAAATTTTTGATAATTATTTGTTTAAGGGAACTCAAAACGAATTGAACAAAACATGATTTTTTTTAAATATCTCAACTTTGAAGTGTCACTGCGTAGCCAAAACTGAATCTTTTGCCTAAATATTTTGTTTTTATTTTATTGATACAATTACCCGTCGATTAATTCCAATATTCTTAAGTTTTGAGTGACAAATAATTTTGATTTGTGTCCATGGGCCGACGCAGTATGCACCGTGTTAAACAGTAGATCTTCGGTTTTTTGCAGCTAAAGGAAAACTTAGTTTTATCCATACTTTACATATTCCAAACTTCTGAAAACAGTTAATTTAATTTTTATTTGCATTTCGTTTTCAAAAGTTTGCAATGTGCAACGTACCAAAAAACGCAATTCTGCTTTAGCTACATCAAATCTAAGATCTACTGTTTAACACGGCGGCGGATAAGCCATGGTATAGAGTGCATGTGGAGATATGGTGACGGTCGATTATTTTGTTGAGCAATTTTCGTATTTTTTTTGCTTGCATTTTCTTAGTTAGTTAGTTAAGACGGGTAGCCAGACAACGTCCAGCCCACCTGAGGCCAATATTGATCCCACTGTGATACCCATCAGTTAGCTGTTTCACGGATACAACATCTTTTACCATTTCAGCGAATCACTTCTTTTCAAAAAATGTAAAATCGGCTTCAAAGTTGGATCGCCTCAAAAGATGATAAGTTTTTCTGAAACGGGATACGGAAATTGGCTCAGAGGTGGGAAAAGGATGTAAACAGTGATTTGAAAAATGTTTATTTTGATTAATTTGTTACTTCATTATTATTTTTAGCTAAAAAAATAACGAACCAAATTAATTTGTACTCCCAAAACGTAAATTATACATATTTTTGTTGTAAGTAAACTACGAAAACATTTAAATAAAAACTCAGGCAGATTTAATTGCCCTGCTGTAGTTTAAGAGAACTGTTTTTTTTGAACTGTTTCACAAAGCTTATCTTAATAAATCGCTCTATATAGCTTTATAAGTGTTAAATATAGCTAATTCAGAGCTTCAGTTTAATGTCAACGGTTTTTTTCATAATTCGCTTTCTCATTTACAAGTCGAATTACAATTACAAGTCGAATTACAGTCGAATTACATAGTTCTCCATACATTCTCCCAAATTGTAAATTAGGTAGTTATACTATTATTAGTCTTAGGCTTTTATTTAAAAAAAAATCAATAATAATTAATTATGAATTCATCGTTGCTGTATACTATCGCCTTCAATCTTCCGAACACTTTGTAGATACAGTTTAACCAAAAATTGTGCGGTCTGATATTGAATAAGTTGTGGATTCAGTTGTTCTCTTCACTTTCGAAGGCAACGCACCTCAGATGGTTTGATAGGGAACGGAAAATATAATAATCCGTCGCTGCAAGGTTTGTAGAATACGCCAGTTGCTGAAAAAAGTTCTATTCCAGCTCTCGAAGTACGACTTTGGCGACTTATGCAACATGTGATATGGTATTGTGTTGAAAGATTTTAGTTTGCCCTTGTTTTTATGGTCTTGCCAGTCGACAAGTCTCTTAAAAACGGTGTAGCTGGGCTATGTGGAGCATTTTTTATAATTCACCATACTAATATTTATGCATAAACATTATTTCTTATCTCCCGTGACGATTCGGCATAAAAATCACGGTCTATGATCGCGTGTTACTCGATAAGGACGGAGACGTTGAAAAGCAATTTGAAGACAACTTTTTTTTTGTTTCATTAAACTCGTGAAGTAATCCAGTTCGGCAAATCCCATTGAATGAAATTGATTGAGAATCGTTTTATAAATGAGCATGATCCTTCAACTCAATAATTCTCTGATTGATCTGTCAATCAAACAAGAATCTGTTTTTAAAACATACCAAACAAATACCTCCTCAGATAAGAATCTGTATATACTAAACAAATACCTCCTCCTCAATCCCGGGTTATAGATAAAAACCGGTTTTTCGTACCTTTACTTATTAATTGGGGAATAACATAGTTGGACATCATAAGAGTTTAATAATTATCGTAAAGGAATATATCTGTTCGGTATTTAAGAGTAGCTTAAGTCGACATAAGTACAAGACATTAAAAAGTAAATACACATAATATTGGTAAAAAGAAAGATTAAAAAAATTGATTAAGCACATTAAACGCCTTTGCTTCGATTAAGCTTCAATTTGTGCTTATGGCGGCTTAAGCTACTCTTTCATACCGACACATATATTACCAAATTGCTTCAGAAACTGCTCCTTTATTCAAACCGCCTTGCTATAATTTCATAGAGCAGTTAAATCTTCAGCATATCGTGATTGACTTACACGTTTTAAAACTGACAAATTTTAAGCATTCAATATGTGGCGTTCCGACAATCTTAGAAATAATGACGAAGTGTAAAATGTACTTACAAAATTGTTGAGAGTAAATAAGCAAGAATTTTCAAACGTTTTAAAGGTACTTTAATAATAAAAGCAGAGTTCTATAGGGTGCTAAAAATTGTCCAAAACGATGTTGCATTCTAAATTAAATTTATTATTACATTTAATTTATTTGGTTGATAATGGTTAATGGAGTTATTATGACGAGCCAAAGAGCAAAAAAAGGGCATCAAATTATAAAATATCCATGGCTTTACGTTAGTGTTTCGTATTTGGAGGGACTATATTAAAATTAATCTGTTATTAGCTCTTAGAATCGAGTGAAACGATTATACCATAAGAGATCTCTACCGAAAACAAAATTGATCCGATTAAAGAGAGCGTTAACTGGTGCTATAAAACATATCCTCTTCTGATTAGTATGTGTTTCGTCAGATTCAGAATGTTTCAGCTGCAATTCGCTGCATTTGAGATATCAAGATATGAAAAATTTAAGTAGTTTTCAGGTAAAACACATAAATCGCCTGAAAAATGAAAAAGGCTTTGCTTCCGTTGTCTTTACTGCATTTCAAAATAAGTTTCTATAGAAAGTGATGGAAATTATCATAGTACCTCTCTCAGTAATATTATTAAGAAATATTTTTTTTTGCAACTTTCATTTCATTCTATCACTTAGAATCGATTAACCATTCATTTAGCACCAGACACTAACCAACCCCAACAGTATAATAAATTTTGCAAAAAAATTGAGGCGTAATTTAAAAATTTATGTATGGTATGTATGTGTACATACTCCTCTTCAGCTATTGATTCAGCTACCTTATTACTCATAATTTGAATTGGTAACACACTCAATACACAATTGATAACGCTGTTAAAAACACAACCAAGTATGGCATTGCCAGAGTGACACATTGACAGCCTTGACACAAACCAATAGACTAAAATCCGACAATAAAGTTTTATAGCTTCAAAATTTACTGAGTTGGTGTTTCTTTTTAGGCATTTTTATTTTCGTAACAATACTTTAAAAATAGAAACTAAATCCTTCCGGTTTTCTTATCATTTCACGAAAACTAGCCATTCCTTGTGGAAAAGATTAGTTAAATTAGTTCGAGTATTACAGAAAATATACAAGGAAAATATTGGCTTGAACATTTTTAGTTATGCTTTACTTTATTTGCTAAAGTTATTTATGTTGTCACAAAAATCAGGTTGGGCACCCCTGCCTTTATTGCATCTCTAAAATAAATAAATAAAAGCCGCAATAACAACTATACGTTCTGTCTATGAATAACCAAATCGACACCAACGAACATTAGTAGAAATAAAGTAAATAAAAATAAAGCGACAACAAGAAAAATTAACAGCAAAGAAAAAAAGGACAGACAATAACAAGCAACAACAGATACTAAGTGCTGAAAGAAGTAGATGTTTACATTCGCAAGGCTACATAAGAACTAAACAGAAAGTAAAAGAAAGAAATGGAATCTACCTGAATAATCGAGAGGTTCGAGAGCTTTCGAAGTGTTATTTACTCAGTCGTATAAAAAGTACTTCGGTACGAACAGCTATCCAGAAAATGAACAACCTACATGCCAGCGTCCCGGTCCGATCCGAACTAACCAGACGCATGCACAAAAGAAGAGGTCTGTCCGATACTCACAACAGCCAGATCCGACAAAGCATTCAGAAACGGACTGCCGAGGAAAGCAGTCCTAATGTCCGAAAGACTCGGGCACTGGCGCAGGATGTGTCTCCTCCTCTTCCTCATCCTGACAACCCCTACAGTAGTCATTGAACGGCAGACCCAATTTCCTAGTGTGCGCACCAGCCACCCATTACCCAGTAATCATAGCCACAAGAGTTCGCAGCCTAAGTCGCGGCATCCCTATAACAGACTCCGAGCGAGCCCGATCATATAGGGGCCAGATTCGCCTTGATACAGAGCACGTGGATTCATCATCCCACCGTAGCTGTGCCCTGCCTAATAAAGCGTGTTTTTCATAGAGGTACAGAACTTTAAGTTGGCATTACTTTTCAAGATGGCGACCGATTTAGCAGCTGTCAAGTGATTTGTTCTCAGACTCACGTCCGGCGTAGATTCGTCGAATGGGCCCAAAACGAGATTACCGTTGTTCCCGATTTTCATATGCGAATTTTGTTTAGCGATGAAGCGCACTTCTGGTTAAATGGCTACGTCAACAAACAAAATTGCCGCATTTGGAGTGTAGGTAATCCTCAAGTGTATGTGGATACACCGTTACATCCAGTAAAACTGACTGTTTGGTGCGCTTTATGGGCTGGTGGAATCATTGGTCCGTACTTTTTCAAAAACGATGGTAGCAATGGTGATCGGTATAAAGCACTGATTACTAACTTTTTCATTCTTGAATTGAATAACCATGACGTCCAGGAGATGTGGTTTCAAAAAGATGGCGCAACATGTCACACGGCTCGTGCCACAACAGATTTATTGAAAGACACGTTTGGTGACCGCCTAATTTCACGTTTTGGACCTGTGAATTGGCCTCCAAGATCGTGTGATTTAACACCGCTAGACTACTTTCTGTGGGGCTTGACCATTTGGAAGACAACAATCGCCGCGTTATTGCCGATATACGGCCACAAATGTTGGAAAAAGTCATCGAAAATTGGACGTCCAGATTGGACTACATCCGCGCCCGCCGTGGCGGTCATATGCCAGAAATCAAATTTAAAATGTAATGCCACAAGATTATCTTTCGGATAAATAAAATTCATGTCGATCGAATAATCCATCGTTGTTTTATTGCAACTTAAAGTTCTATACCTCTATAAAAAACACCCCTTATATACTGCAGTACCATAAGTCTTCAAGAGGAGAGTGGCATCCAAACTGAGTGGTCGATCTCCGCATTTCTGAGGAGATTATCTCCAGGTCCGAATGTCTCGCCATCTCGTTCAGAGATGCCCGGCATTCGCACACTAGTCACGATGTGAGTCTGGTTTGCACACAGAGAACATTGTATCCAGGAAGGGTTTGAGTGAGCAGTAATCTATCCCATCAGGGATCGTGTCCAAATACCTAAAAAGGCCGCATGCCTGTTGTCCCTGTCTGACAATGCCATTGCCATCTTCAACCTCATTGCTTGCCACAATGCACCAAGAAGTATTTCTTCTTGCGCGAAAGAACTAGTGGTCAGTCATAAGACATATCCTCCGGAGCAGGGTCATTCTCGGCCTGAACCGGTTTTTCTCTGGTCCTCCTGGATGAGGCCATCTTATGCAGAGACCTTGACAACCATGACCTTTGGCCGCTTCATTATAGGACCCATTCATTGATGGCTTCGGACGTTTAGTCCCGAGTTGTTGGCCCTGCCTTTGCTCCTCCTCTTCCAAGCGTTGCAGTTTAGGCGCACCCTTTGACGCCAGAAGGGGTTGCTTAGGCTGTTAGGCCAAATAAGGTTTGACCCAGCTGAGGGAAGCAAGTTCCTCAGAGGTTAGGAATTCTTACCCAATTTTTCCATGAAACGCTCAGCAGCACGTCGCTTCAGGAATGCCCTTCTGGCAGGAGCTATGTGCCTTTTGTACGTTAGGCACAGGGTTACCTGCCACCCAAAGTTTCCGGTTGGCATGGCTCGAAGTAGGGGGTTTCGCCAGTCCTTTGCTGTCGCGGGCCAAGGCAGCTTTAGAGGTGCTTGCCTTTGAATCCAGGCGACCCCTCTGCCACTAGTCCCAGACCACCAAGCCGCCCAATACGGAAACAGAAGCTGAAGGATTTCGGACAATTAACGAGGGAGTCCGAGGATTCAAACGGACTTTATCTGCTTGATGTCCAACCTTGACCAAGAATTGGAGAATACCACCAAGAAGGTAACGTCTAATAGCTGCCACATATGTGAAAAACAGACGCTATCAGACATGGGATGGGCAGTTCTTAATTTAGTGCTCGCCATGAGCCACTCTGGTATGGGTTCTTGCACGTAAGCCTCTGCATCGCGATAAGATGACCACCCCTCGCGAAGGTTGCATTTACTTACAATTTGACATTTGTGTATATTATAAGTTATCACAAATTATTAAATTATGTTAAATATATTATTAATTAATATCCTATTATTATATTAATATATTATTATGTATATTAAATTATTATTAAATTATTCTTATATTATATTAGAAATCATCATAACTTTCATAAGCAGTAATAGAACGAGTACACCAAGACCAAAATATGAAAAAGAGTGTCAATTTTCCACCTATATGTATCGCCGAGAACAGGCAAATATTTTTTTCTTTTATTCCCCTCTCCGAAAGCTTCTATAAACTCAAGAGTTGCGCAACTATAATCGCCCTATGTGGCGTACATTGTACATACAGTCGCTCACATTGAAAGTTGGGCAACTCATTACAAAAACTTTAGATGCACGTTAAAGAACGAATAATTTTTTTAAGTACGCCATACATATCCCCGTCCACCAGAGCCTAAAAAGTTCAATTAATTTTAAACTACAAAATTATTAAATTATATTACTACAAAACAAAACGAAAGGTATTAAACATGAAAAACCCTGGTTTTACAATGAAATTAGAACCCCAGTCAACAACAGATATAATGCATGTTACAGGTGGAAAAGATTTAAGACCACAGACCTCTACAACTTTTTTAAGGCATGTAGGAAAGAGATGAATTTAAAAATCAGAGCTATAAAATCAAGCAAATGGAAAAATATTAGTTCTATGGGAATAGTTAACAATCCAAAAGTACTATTAGTGTACAGTTTTCTAATATACCAACAACTACT